>JAQPPZ010002717.1:2415000-3015000 GCA_028583015.1 Wollemia nobilis
AAGAATGGTTTCTTGTAATCAGGACTTACCAAAATAGGTGCATTAGAAATGGCATATTTAACACTCTGAAAAGTAGTCCTAGCCTCACATGTCCAACTAATATTAACATCCTTTTTTAACATATCATTCAATGGTTTAACAATTTCAGCAAATCCAGAAATGAATTTCCTAACAAAATTAATTTTCCCAAAGAATGATCTAAGCTCTTTCTTACTACCCGGAAAAGGAATATTTTGAATTACCTCTATTCTTGCAGGATCTATAGAAATGCCATATTTTGATATTACATGTCCTAACAATTTCCCCTCAGTTACTCCAAAGATGCACTTTTTAGGATTTAGTGAAATTCCATGTTCTCTACACCTTTGAAGAACTTTTCTCAAATCATTAATATGATCTTCTCGTTTCTTTGAGAAAATAGGGATATCATCTACATAAATGACTATGCATTTACCAATGAGGTCTCTAAAAGCATAGTCCATGGCATGCTGAAATGTAGCACCTGCATTAAGCAAACCAAAAGGCATTCTCTTGTAAGCAAATGTTCCCCATTTAGTAGTAAATGCAGTCTTCATTCTATCACATGGGTCAATAAGAATCTGATTATATCCAGAATATCCATCAAGAAAGGACATCATTTCAGATCCATTAACCATTTGTAAAATGTGATCGATAGAAGGAAGAGGGTAGTTATCTTTTTGCGAAGCTTTATTAAGGTTCCTGAAATCAATACATAACCGAATCTCTCCAGTTTTCTTTCTAACAGGAACTATGTTTGCAACCCATGTGGAATGTCGGATAGGAAATATAATTTTTGCATCTAATAGCTTTTTAACTTCCTTCTCTATGAGAGGTTCTAACAATGGGTTAACTGGTCATTGTTTTTTCTGAATGGTTTAGAATCAGGCTTCAAAGGAATAGTATGCATGATAATATTTTGATTGTAAGTTTTTAAGTCATCATAAGTCCATGCAATACAATCCATATAATCTTTAAGTGTGTGTATTATTCCTTATTTTTCATGATGTGTGCATGCTTTCCCAATAAGTACATTATGTGAATCTTCATTATTTCCAATATTAACTACATCATATGCATCATTTGAAGGTGAGATTTTGTCGCACCTTTTGCTTTGGTAGTCAATATCAAAAAGTTTTTCAAGTGAGACAATACCTTTTGGGATAGCATTAGTTCTCTTCATTACCTCATCTTCTTCATCTTCATCCTCTTGTAACCATTGGTCTTCATCAATCACCTGATTTTCAAAAACACTTGAGTTAGTTACAAAGTCAAAGATGTGTCTGTCACTTTCAAATACGTAAATTTTTAACATTATCAGGTATAGAAGGACAAGGAACCAATTCTATTGAAAACTTTTTCAATTTTCTTTTATCGATGGGATTTAATGTACCTACTACAACTGCCAAAGAATCTACAACATGATTACTCTTTCTAGAAATCAGAGAAATGTTAAAGGCTTCAAATTCATCTATTAAGTCTCTAACTCTAGTTCTGTAGTGAATTAGCCTTTCATCACGACATGTGTATTGCCCCTTTACTTGCCTAACAACTAACGTTGAATCCCCTAAAACTTTCAAACATTTAATGTTCTTATTCAGAGCTAATTGTAATCCAAAAATTAATGCTTCATACTCCGCTGCATTGCAAGTACATGGAAATTGTAATCTAAATGCAGTGAGGGAAGACCTACCTTTAGGGCTAATGAGTTCAACCCTAGCTCCACTACCTTGTTTGGATTTAGATCCATCAAATTTAAGTGTCCAAACAAGATGATCATCATTAAGTGGGTCACAAGATAGAATTTCAGCATTAGATTTATTTGTAACCAACTTGGTATCTAATGTGTAAACACCCAACTCAGACTCATTATAAAGGGTTTCATTTGTTCTATTATACTTTGTGATCAACTCTTTGAGTCTAGGCTCTCTTTCAATTTGGATTTGATTGGCTACCCCTTTCCAAGGTAACCACATGTGTGAACAGTCCATGGCCATATAGCCATTCAAGTTTCTGCTCCAATCCCTGGCCAATAACATACCATACTTGTCAGGAATATCAACAACATGAATATCAATGTATTGTTGAATTCTAGGTTCCGATGAAATATGAATATGAATGTTATGAAGCATGCCTACCACATTCACCTCAGATCTATCTAATTGTACCACCATTCTATTTGAAGGAGTGGGTTTCAAACCCAACCTCTGACAAGTAACATAAGGCATTACATTACCTGATGCACCTGAATCTACTAGACAGTTGTGTAAATTCTTTCCTACAATTCTGATTGTTAGAAGGAAGGGAGGAACCTCTCCTTTCTCCTTTTGCAAGACCAAATGTGACTCTGTAGTTTTCCTAGCATCAATTTTGCTTGGTTGACCAAGTGCCTTAATCAAGGAATCTTGTTGGTTTATCAGTTGTGCAACTTCAAACAAAGTGATGTTAGCTTTTATTTTCTTTAAATCATCAACAATGTTATAAGCAATTTTATCAAGATTTTGCATCTTTTGAGATGGTTTGGATGAATCAATACGAGATGGAGGTGTAGGATTGTTATTTGCCTTAGTATCTAGTGGAATAATGGAATTATTTGGAGGAGTAGAAGAAGTATTTGGGATCTTACTCTTACTCCTCAACTGGTAGTTGTGATTTCCATTTTTAAATTACCTAAAGGCCTAAATTCTTCTTCTATGGGATCATCATCCTCCTCTTCTTCCTCATATTTTGGATCAAAATTTTCAACAACTAAAGTAGTTCCCTTACCTTTGCTTGAACTAGCTTGATGAGAAGAGTCCTCATTAGGTACTAATTCCAAATCATCCATCTCTTGTTGCAAAATATCTAAGGTCACCTTAAACTCTGGGTATTCATTTTCATTGTGCTCTTTAGTGGAATGCATCCTACACCAGTTGTTCATAGTCAAATCTGAAATATTAACAATTGTATGAGATTGACTAGAACTAGTAGATGCATTATTTTGATTAGCAACCGAACTAGGTACACCCCCATTGTTTGGTCGTGTGTTCCACTATTTCCTCTGAAAACTATAGTTTCTATTTTATTGTGAGTTTTGTGGTGCCTACTTTTGTAACTGAACCATGTCACTACTTAGCTTCTGGACCAACCTCTGTAGGTCCTTTACCTCTGAATTAGGCTCATTAGGTTGAACAATAGTAGTGGTAGGATTAGTTGGATTCTCAAAACCTGGAATGTTTTGATTTGGTACCACATTTTGATTTTGAACATTTTGATTTTGCAAGGTGCCTTGAGTTTGAATATTTGGATTTTGAAATGGATTCAAACTCTGTATGGGTGTTGGATTTAAGAATGTAGGCAAGGCTTGAGAATTCATTTCTATGGCTTTATGGGTGGCCAATTGATTCTCTAAGAGTAATGGAGTGGTCGGATAGGTGGGTGTAGTTGGATAAGTGAATGTGGAAGGATAAGTGGGCATGGTAGGGTAAAACTGATTGTAGGGCAAAGTGTTCAACATTGGAGTCTATTGTGACAATACCTAGTTTATCATTGGGATTTGATTGTATGCTCCAGGTTGTCCTACAGTAGGTAACTATCCTATCCCATAACCCTATGGTATCAACTATTGCTTGATAGTCATGGCCTCCATGTATGCTAAGGCAAGAGTAGTGACCAAAGGATTTCTCCTAACAAACATGGAGGTCATGGGATCTAATGCCCTAAAGTATATCTAAAGGGAAATATCGATAGTGATAGCGTAGGGAGCAGTTAGTCTCAAATAGAGTTTTTGAAATCTCATGTTGAACATTCTCAATGGTTCATTAGGTTCCCTCCTACAAGAAGCAAATTGATGATAGATTATGGCAGGATCTAAGGGTAACCTAAACTGATTCACAAAAGTAGTTTCTAACTAGACCCAGGATGTAATGGAGTTGGTAGGTAGACTGATGTACCAATCATATGCCAAGTCATCTAGGGTCAAAGGAAACATTCTACAAGCAACATCTTCATGTTCCACTTGCAATCTGATTAAGGTGTCTTTAAAAGCCTGAATGTGTTCCTCTGCTAATCTGGTGCCATCATGTTTATATTTGGGCAAGAATTTCTCTATGTTCTTGGGCATATCATGGGCATCCCCAGCAATGTTCAAGGGGGTACTATGCCCTCCCATCCAAGCAACATTTCTAGCCATTGGATTTGGTGGTGGTGTGACTAAAGGAACAATAGGAAGAACAGGAACAATAGGTGGTTCAATTGAAACCCCACTAGGTGGAATAACAATTGCTTCACTCTTGGATCTTCTATGTCTCTAAGTAGGAGATAGGCTTTGGAAAATGGTATCTTCTACAGCCTTAGATCTAGTAATGATACCCTTAGGTTCCAGCTTAACAATGACAACAACAAGTGTTTGTTAACAATGCATCAATTAAACCATAACAATAAGAAATATTCTCAATTTGTAAAAGGTTAGCATCAATGCATCATCAATTAAAGAAATTTCCAATCAATGAATGTGATCACCTATCAACAAAACCTCGTTAGTCAAGACCAATACCTTCAAATAAGCCTTTCAAGTAACAATGAACAATTTAGCATTTACAATAACAATGAAATGACCAATTCAGGCCCTCCTTCTAGCACCAATTCTGTTGAGTGATAATTTTACCCAATTGCAAAACCATACTCACAGTCAGGGTATTGTTAGAAAACCCTCTCTTGCAAAGAAATTTAAAATTTCTCCAAGGTTCTTATTTGCTTAATGTGTGCTTGAATGCTTGTGAAAATATGCAAAATGTGCTGAAATACCTTAGAGGTGCAAGTAATTGTTAACAAGGGGCCTGTGGTTTGGTATTACTTTGATTTGCTATGCTCTTTATTGTTCATGAAATTTGAAAAAGAAAGAAAATGTGACATTATTGGTCCTCTATGACCATCCTGGAATGGTGATTTAATTCATTTTATCTCAAAGTGTTTTAAGTAGATTTTATCTTCTTTTGTTAAGCAGATTTTTAACAAATTTTATCTTCCTTTGTTAAGCTTTGCTTTGAGCATAAAAGAAAAGACTAAAATCTAACTTTGAAATGTGAATCTAGAATGTGTTGAGTGGTATTTTCACACACTTGTGAAATTACACTCTTCCTTAGGATTTGGGTTCCAAATCCCCTCTTGCAAAGAAGTCAAACAACCAACTTCTCCAAGGTCTCCGCTGTATTAGCATTTGCAACTGTGTATTAGTAATCTCAAATAAAGATATTCAATTAAAATGCTTGGAACACCTTAGTGATTGCAAGTAACTGTAAACAAGGGGCAATGTTGGTTTATTTCACCATGAAACTTTAGTGATTGTTCATTATTTTATTTTTTTTTAGATTTTGTAATTTTTTAAATGTTCATTTTAAACCGTCTGGAAAATAAAATAAAATGAACAAAAAGAAATACAGAAAATTAAAAGTAGAACACGTTCAGTCTGATGCTATCCTATTCCGACAAAACCGAATACGTGAGAGTTTCGTACATGCAACCTAGCCTATTTGACCTGCAAAACAAACACAATCAAAGTAAACTAGGTGCTGGCTCCTAGGGTTTAAAATAATTTCCAGATTACAGACATTCACATGAAATAATCCAAAACAATGGCATAAATTTCATATACAAATCTGAAATCTGAAAGGAGGAACATAGAACAGTTAAAATGAAGCATGCAAAAAATTTCTCATCCTTTCTTGCCCATAAAATGCAAATTTTTGAACAATTCTGCATTAAAAATATGTCCTGTTACAATAGCAGAATCTCTGGTTTTTCTCAAAACCAGCAAAAGTGGAAGAAAAGCACTCCACAGTAGGCTCAGAACGGCTAATCACCATCAACTCTGCAACCCGCTCGCAGCGGTTTCTGACCCTGTATCAATCTGTGCCTCTGTGTTTTATACTTGCTGGTACGGTTCTCTGCTTCATTCTGCGATGCTTCGTTTCACCTCCTAGATTGTATCGTTTCGTCTTCCAGATTGCTTCGTTTCACCTTCCCCGCCTTTCCATTGCTTTTGATTTTATGCTCGAGATCTTCTCTGTGAACTGTAATGCCTCTGCAGCCCTTACACATGTACGCCACATGTTTTGCACTTTTTTGCATGTTCTGTAATGGCCCCATGTAAATCATGACCAAAAATAGCATGTAGCTTTGCTTCCTTACTTTCACCGCGAAAACGCGACATGTCACGATATCGTGACATTTTCCTGCCAATAACCCTATCCGCTTTCATGCACATGAAAATGAGACATGTCGCGATATCGCGACATTTTTCTATCAGCAGCCTTTCTTGCCTTCATGCACAGCAAAAATCTGACATGTCACGATTTCGCTACAAGTTTTCCGCACTTAGTCTCTTTTCAATAAAGTGTCACGAAATCGCTACCATTTTCTGCCCTCTGCATGGTCTTCACTTTCTGTCATGATTTCGCGACGTCTTTGTCTGGCTGGAACGTTTCCTCAAAAGTTGCGCGATATCGCTACGCCTTTTCGCTTTGTTTGGCTTCATTTTTTGACTATAGCGAAATCGCTACCATTTTACCACTTAGGCCTTTTAATCCACCCGTCGTGAAAACGCGACGCGTCGCGATTTCGTGACGCCTTTCGACTTATGCGCTTTGTGTCAGTTCTCGTCGCGATTTCGCTACACTGCTGGGCCTTATCGCCTTTGGCTCGATTTTGTCACGATTTCATGACCATTTTATATTTTATGCCTTCTGCCCATTTGCAAGCCACGAAAATCAAACACGTCATGATTTCATGACGGTTCCGCCCACCTACTGCCGTTGACTGCGTTGACCATGATTTTGTGACATGTCACGATTTCGCTACGCTTTTCTTCGTGCCCCGTTTGACTATCTTGATCGTGATTTTGTGACATGTCACGATTTCGCTACAATTTTCCATTCTACCTTTCTCTCTCCTCTCTGGACCGCGATTTCACAACACGTCACGAAATCGTGACAATTTTTGATCAAAGCCTCTTCCTACTTACCTGGGCGACATGTCACGATATCGCGACACTTTTTCATTTTCCACGGAGCAACATGTCGCGATATCGTGACACTTTTTCATTTCTACCAATGACGAGCAACATGTCGCGATATCGCGACACTTTTTCATTTTTGCAGCGACGGAGCGACATGTCACGATATCGCGACAACTTTTTTTGACTGATAGAGCGACATGTCGCGATATCGTGACACTTTTTCTCCTTAGTGAAATTTTTGCTTTTTTCTTGATTTTTTTAGCATCTAGGCTACTGCAATTTTCTTTGAAAGCATGCAAAAAAGGTGGGTCCCCAATTTTGGGGTGTGTTGTGGATCAGCCACAACAAATGGTGACTCTATTGTCAAATGCTCTTGAGCATTTTGGTGAGAACCCAACCTGAAACATACAAGCTTAGATACAAGCGTCAGCACATAGAAGATAAACAAATACCGACAGATCAGAAATACATGAAACATCAGAATCATTAAGTATCAGCTCGGTGTGTGCAATGTGCTTCATTCCCTATCATTTGAACTTGTTCAACATTCCATTGTCAGTTTCACTTATGATTTGTATGCAAGGCTATGAATGATTTGTGCAGGATTTGATGCATGATGAAGATGCTAGAGATGTAACAACCTGCTTTATAAATGCTCAAACCTTCTTATATCATGGACAAACATATTAAAGATGTCAAACCCTCTTAGGACCAAATATATGTATACTGAATTAAATTTACTAGATCCCAAAGTTGGTTATGTGTCACTACCATCTTGAACCCATGTGCAAGTGTGAGTGAAATCAGAACTTTGGGGAATAGGATTCCCAACCTAAGCGAGATGGGAATTTAACCCTATCCTTACTATTCTGATTTGGAGTTCATTACCTCATCTTGAACAAAATAATTTAACCTGTTATGGATGAAATGGTCGGGCTAGTCTATCCATATGAGCAATCGGTGGTCTTGCTTTTAGGCAAGACATGTTGCCACGCATGAGCATACTTAACCCCATAATCCATGACTTGGCTTCATTCATTCTTTTTCTTTTATTTCTTGGACCTTTGGGATGACTACCCATCCTTGCTAGGGACATGTAGTACGATCCTTCCAATCCAAGATTTATGAAATGGGAAATATTAATTTTTTATTTCTTGGACCTTTGGGATGACTACCCATCCTTTGTAGAGGACACGTAGTACAATCCTTCCAATCCAAGATGGAGATGAAATGGAAAAAATTAGTTTTACTTTTATTGCTTGGACCTTTGGGATGACTACCCATCCTTTGCAGAGGACATGTAGTACGATCCTTCCAATCCAAGCTTTATGATGAAATGGGAAAAATGGAAGCTTTGGGGAATCGGATTCTCAACCTAAGCGAGATGAGAATTAAGTCCTATCCTTACTACTCCATGTAGGTCAAATCAGAGCTTTGGGGAGTTGGATCCTCAACCTAAGTTCGATGAGGATTTAACCCTATCCTTACTACTCCGGTTTTAGGCTTTAAGCTTGATGGAAATGGTAAAAACCACTGTTTTAAGGATTATGTTGCATGATAGGACAAACATGAAATATTCTTTTCACCTCACCTTTTCATCCAAGTATGGTTTTAACCATTTTGCTCAAGACTCTCTTTAATGTGCATGGAATGTGCTTGGTTCAAGATAGCTTGGGCAGCAGTTCCCAACCTTAGGATCCTTTTAATATATGTTATGTAATAATCCTAAGAGGATTCAACACCTTCTCAATAATTGCCCATGGAATGAAAATGTAACTCAGATGACATGTATATGCAATGTGGAATATGACATGAGATATGAATGCACTACTTCTTTTGGAATATATCATCTATTTTACCATAATGTGCCAAAACTGACAACTTCATGCATCACAAGATTCAAACGATATTATTTAAATGTTTGTGTTACTTGTGGAGCTTTCTACAACACAATTCCAATGTTTCATATTCTCCTGATTTTAGGCATAAGTTGACATCTCAAATTTTTTCTTCTTCTTCTTTTTTTTTTTTATCAAAACAAACCAAACACGTCAAATGAAATCAAACACACAACTTAAATCCTAATCCAAATAGCAATCCCAAAATGAAACTTGAAAACACAAACTCAAACCAAAACCAAAATTTATATACAATATAGTACAAGATGATGCCAAGCTTGGACTATTACTTTCCTGGATCCCAAACATGATTAGAACATTTCAAAAGACATATGTCATAATACACATGCCAAATGTTGTAGGAATCCAACAACAATAAGACTAGACCAAACAATGCAACCAACTTCAACTTGCCATTCTCACCCTACCAATTTGATTTAGTTCCATTAGCAACATCATAGGTGAGATTCAAATCAAATTGATTAGACAATGGTTGATTTTCAATTTTATCATGTCTATTCTTTAAAATGCAAGTTTCATCATTCCATTCATGATTTAGAAGTAGGCTTTCCTTTTCAAATGTGAGATATTGCAAACAAGAGCCTATTTCTAAAAGTCTTGAATTCAAATTATTTTTCAAGATTTTAAAGCAATCAAAATCAATCAAAACTTGACAAACATCACCAAGATTTGACATTTCATCATCAATGACATTAGCATCCAAAGGGACATCATGTAACCCATCACTTAAAATTTTTGTGGCTACTACCAAAGGTAAAGATTTCACTTTGTCACCCATACTCAACCCATCATGATTAGAATTTATCACAACTTGATGAGTGTTAGTAGCTTTTTCTTTTTCTTCATTGTCTTCTTCATCATCCAACACCTGTTCAAAAACACCAAAGTTAGGCACCCAATCAAACATGCATCCATATTTTTCAAAACAAGAGCCTAATTTTTCAAGATATGTGTCACGTGACACCTTTCCATGATCAATGGCTTGAGTTGCCTCAAAATCCATATTTTCATTAGGATCATCAATAGTATCAAACCCACACCACTTAGGCTTTGTAATTTCATCATTTTGAGATGGCATAGACATTGTAGAAACAATAGGTGGATCAAGATTTTTGATTTCTTGCCCCTCAAGGGGAACAAAAACAATTGATTCTCCTTCTTCATCCATGGTAGTAAAATCATTATCCTTCTCCAACCTTTGATGAGATTCCAACCCTTCTTCCAAAACATTCTCAGATTGTACAGGACTTGTAATATCCTCATATGAAAGGGCAATTGTATTATCCTGCATATCAATAGGCACACAAATTTCATTAGCAGTTTTGGAGTGAGCATACTCTTCCCAAGAATCATAATGATCATCTTTCAAAATCAAATTGTGATGCTCAACTATTTCTTCTTCATCTTTTAATTCATCAACATGTTTCTCATCAAATTTATCTTCACCTTCCTTAGATGGTTCAATTACTTCCAAAATTGGGTTATTGCTTGTATTCAAATTGATAAGGCTATCATAATCCACATGTGTAACCCATGATTCAATTTTATCACAATTTGGAAGGTGTGGATCCTCTTGGTCATCATTTTCAACAATGTCATCCGAAACAGATTCATCCTCATAGAATTCATCTTTTGGTGAGTCAAGGGTTTCCAATTTGTCACATGTTTCAATACTAGTTGGATCTAGTACTCCTCCCTTGCCTAAAATCATATTCTTATGAAAATCATTAAAATTGATTTTAGAAATATCCTTTGAATCAAGATGAGTATTTTGAAGTTGATTCATACTTAAGAAAGATGGTTGATCTTGCATAGTAGGTTGAGGATTTTGAAATTGATTGAAGCTTGGGAATGATTGTTGATTCTGAAATTGATTCACACTTGAATTTGGTTGAGGTGGATAAATCATTGGATGGGTAAAGGATGTATTAAATGATTGAAGATTATACGATCCAAAACCCCCACCATAATTTTGACAACTCAATTGTTGCTCAATTGCCATTGCTTGAGTATAGGCTTGTGTCAAAGATGTGATTTGAGGCATCCCTCGCAAATATGTGGAAATGAGTGGGTCAAGAGCATTTACATATATTTGGAGAGCCATTTCTTCTTGAAGAGCATAAAATGTCACTAATTGAGCATATAATCCAAAGAATCTTTCAGAAAATGACTTCACATTTTCACTTGGTCCTTTTTTAATAGTGAAAAACTGCTCATACATGCGGATTGGGTCAACTTGCTTTTTGTTGAATTGATTAAGAAATGTTGCCTCTAGTTGAGCCCAAGAAGTGATAGATCCTAAAGGCAGACTTGTAAACCAATCAAATGCCACTTTGTCCAAGGTGTAAGGGAACATTTTACAAACAACATCATCATGCCAAATTGTTAAGTGATTCACAACAAATTTGAATGCTTGAATGTGTTCTCCTGCAGTATGTTGTCCCGTTAGACAAAAATCGAGGAAGACATCTCTCAAAACCAACGGGCAAATAATGTTGAACTCCTGGTATGTTCAATGGGCTACCTGTCATCCACGGTGAAAACATAGCCATTAGTGAATCTTAAAGAATATAACTTTAATACCCAAAAAAAATTATTTATTTATTATTTTTTATTTTTATTTTATTATTTTTATTTTTTTAAATTAAATTAAATCACATTATTCCTGTATGAACAATCAAAGCGTTAGAACAATGCATAGCAATTCATGTCCTCCTTTTAACAGTACAAAGTTGTAATATTAAAAGAGGGCTAAAGATAATAATCAATAGGGCATGAAATATTCAAAATTTAAATCCCTATAGGATTTAAATCAATCTGAAATAAAGCAGTTTAGGCCCTCCTTCTAGCACCAAAATGTTGAGTGGTATTTTCACACACTTGTGAAATTACACTCTTCCTTAGGATTTGGGTTCCAAATCCCCTCTTGCAAAGAAGTTAAACAACCAACTTCTCCAAGGTCTCCGTTGTATTAGCATTTGCAACTGTGTATTAGTAATCTCAAATAAAGATATTCAATTAAAATGCTTGGAACACCTTAGTGATTGCAAGTAACTGTAAACAAGGGGCAATGTTGGTTTATTTCACCATGAAACTTTAGTGATTGTTCATTATTTTATTTTTTTTAGATTTTGTAATTTTTTAAATGTTCATTTTAAACCAAGTGGAAAATAAAATAAAATGAACAAAAAGAAAATACAGAAAATTAAAAGTAGAACACGTTCAGTTTGATGCTATCCTATTCCGACAAAATCGAATACGTGAGAGTTTCGTACATGCAACCTAGCCTATTTGACCTGCAAAACAAACACAATCAAAGTAAACTAGGTGCTAGCTCCTAGGGTTTAAAATAATTTCTAGATTACAGACATTCACATGAAATAATCCAAAACAATGGCATAAATTTCATATATAAATCTGAAATCTGAAAGGAGGAACATAGAACAGTTAAAATGAAGCATGCAAAAAATTTCTCATCCTTTCTTGCCCATAAAATGCAAATTTTTGAACAATTCTGCATTAAAAATATGTCTCGTTACAATAGCAGAATCTCTGGTTTTTCTCAAAACCAGCAAAAGTGGAAGAAAAGCACTCCACAGCAGGCTCAGAACGGCTAATCACCATCAACTCTGCAACCCGCTCGCAGCGGTTTTCGACCCTGTATCAATCTGTGCCTCTACGTTTTATACTTGCTGGTACGGTTCTCTGCTTCGTTCTACGATGCTTCGTTTCACCTCCCAGATTGTATCGTTTCGTCTTCCAGATTGCTTCGTTTCACCTTCCCCGCCTTTCCATTGCTTTTGATTTTATGCTCGAGATCTTCTCTGTGAACTGTAACGCCTCTACAGCCCTTACACATGTATGCCACGTGTTCCACACTTTTCTGCATGTTCTGTAATGGCCCCATGTAAATCGTGACCAAAAATAGCATGTAGCTTTGCTTCCTTCACTTTCACCGCGAAAACGTGACATGTCGCGATATCGTGACATTTTCCTGCCAATAACCCTATCCGCTTTCATGCACAGCGAAAATGAGACATGTCGCGATATCGTGACGTTTTTCTGTCAGCAGCCTTTCTTGCCTTCATGCACAGCGAAAATCCGACATGTCGCGATTTCGCTACAAGTTTTCCGCACTTAGTCTCTTTTCAATAAAGTGTCGCGAAATCGCTACCATTTTCTGCCCTCTGCATGGTCTTCACTTTCTATCGCGATTTCGCGACGTCTTTGTCTGGCTGGAACGTTTCCTCAAAAGTTGCGCGATATCGCTACGCCTTTGCTTTGTTTGGCTTCATTTTTTGACTGTAGCGAAATCGCTACCATTTTACCACTTAGGCCTTTTAATCCACCTGCGCCGCAAAAACGCGACGCGTCACGATTTCGCGACGCCTTTCGACTTATGCGCTTTGTGTCAGTTCTCGTCGCGATTTCGCTACACTGCTGGGCCTTATCGCCTTTGGCTCGGTTTTGTCGTGATTTCGTGACCATTTTATATTTTATGCCTTCTGCCCATTTGCAAGCCGCGAAAATCAAACACGTCGTGATTTCGCGATGGTTTCGCCCACCTGCTGTCGTTGACTGCGTTGACCATGATTTTGCGACATGTCATGATTTCGCTACGCTTTTCTGCTTCGTGCCCCGTTTGACTGTCTTGACCGTGATTTTGCGACATGTCACGATTTCGCTACAATTTTCCATTCTGCCTTTCTCTCTCCTCTTTGGACCGCGATTTCACACCCACGACAAGCTCTTCCCCTTCCGGCCGTGAACGCGACATGGCTCATCCCGAGCAACATGTCGCGATATCGCGACACTTTTTCATTTTTGCCAGCGACGGAGCGACATGTCGCGATATCGCGACACTTTTTCATTTTTGCAGCGACGGAGCGACATGTCGCGATATCGCGACAACTTTCGGCCGCGACAGAGCGACATGTCGCGATATCGTGACACTTTTTCTCCTTAGTGAAATTTTTGCTTTTTTCTTGATTTTTTTAGCATCTGGGCTATTGCAGTTTTCTTTGAAAGCATGCAAAAAAGGTGGGTCCCCAATTTTGGGGTGTGTTGTGGATCAGCCACAACAGAATGGTGATTTAATTATTTTATCTTGCTTTGTGAACTAATTTTATCTTGCTTTGTTAACATTTTTTATCTTGTTTTGTTAAACTTTGTTTAAGCATGAAAGAAAATGACTATATCTAATTTTGAAATATGAATCCCAGAATGGTGATTTAATTCATTCTATCTTGCTTTGTGAAACGGATTTTATATTGCTTTGTTAACAATTTTTTGTCTTGCTTTGTTAAAAAAATAAATAAAGTAATAAAACTTGTAGAGTGCAAGAATATATTTTGGAACCTTAAGCAAACAAAGTGCCTTAATTAAATGTGTCCAAATAATTTGGTATGTTAGCCTTAAGAAATAAAATTATTTGGATGTTCTAATTACTTAAAAAATCCTATTATTGATTTTTTTTTGTGCAAAATGTTATAATATTTTTAGGGCTTTGAGTGCTTGATGGAAAACAATAAAATGAAAATAAATAAGGACAAAATCTAGGGTTAAAAAAAAAATCTGAAATAATATGAAACAAAGTGCTGAAAAGTGATCAAAGAGAGCTACTGTAAATTAATTTCTCCTATTCTAGAGAAAATGGAAGATTGTGAATATTAAAACAAAATCACGTTAGACCTACATCCACACAATCTAAATTTGGTTAAGTTCAATATTTTGAGGAATAAAAATATGCATTTAAAACATTAAATGATACTACGATATCCATGCATAAAACACCATTAAAATGAACTCAATACATGTATGAGAAATATGTGCAATTAAAATTGTATTCAAAACCTTCTTTGGCTGCATACAAGGTGGAAAAATCAGTGTTTGCAATAGCTTGAAGACTTCTAGTCCCTCTTCATGCCTCCCTATTCCAAAAAATTCCAGCCTTCATTTCTATATTTGCATGGGTTTTTAACTTTTTAGAACACATGACCTTTCATTTATTTTCACCTTTTGCTTTTCTTTTCCACCTTTTTGGTTGGTTTTCCCATTTGTTCCACTTTTTAATGCTTTGAAAATGCTTCATGGTCCCTTGGCCTTCATCCTTTTCCTCCAACCAAATTATTATCCACCTCCATTCATAACATGGTAATGCTTTTCTCTTCATAAATATATGTCATATAAGATAATTATGCTATATAAGACAATTGTTGATCCATTAATTAAAAATTGATGCATTCACAATAAGATTGAATTCAACATTGTGCTCGACTATCCTGTACACTCCATTCACCACCATGTTTGGAGGTGATACATGTCCAAGGGTGTGCTCCATCATCGAGTGTTCCGTTAGGTGAGCAATAGAACCTCGACCTCTGATGCCTCAATGAAATACCATGTAGGCAAATGAACCTTCCATGTCACCTTATTAATATCAAATCCTATCATGATATACTATCAGATGATGTAGCTAGGGCCTTCCATCATAGCACATGTGGCGCATTCTATGTATTGGAATTCAAATCCAAATGGATCATCTCCATGCTTGGAACTCCAGTCATTGATCCATTTTATTCTATAATAGGAAACCACCCTTCTCCAAGAGTGTTGCATCATAGAATCCTCAACCATTGCAATAAATAATTTTTTCTACCATGGTCAAACAAGATTAGACCCCTCTAAATTCAAAACTTGCTCCTGGTGAAGTGTGGTAACATGTCTAATTTTCCAAGGACTGCTCTTAAAATTGGTGTTATTTCGATCTTCACGAGCATCAACCACTCCCTCAGGAGAACTACACATTTTATTCAGAATATAGGGATGCCTACAATAGGTTCATTTATTTCTATCGTCAAACCTGCCATACAAAATTTCAAACCTTGCTAGGCTTCCTCAAGTGATGATGTTGCAACTTTATCAAAGTTTGTCGAATCACATATTATATTGTATTTTTATCGAGTACCTCTCATAGTGGGGTAAGTAGCATTCCATGAAAAATAGTCCTCATACCGATGATAAATATGTCTCCTACACCTGTTGCAAATAGTACCATATTTTCTCACTATTGATCAATTATTCTTCATCTCGTTTAAGATCATTGGCGATATCTACACCGGATACAAACCTTTTAGTTATGGTCTTGCTACTTGTTTTTCTCCTAGGAACTACCTTGAGGCTTCCTTTGAAGTTTATCTTCCTCCTCATTGAATATTGAATTCAATTCTTAAAATTTAACTTCTAAAATCCCACACATGGGGTGCGAGGTAGAGTAGGATAGTATATAATTAAATGAGTACATATTGGTATCTGACCACTTTGTGGTGGTTATCCCCTGCTTAGTATTGCATGAACCTACCCATTTGTGTCATCATGTGTTTGATCTTATTGTTGTCGTTCTCGTTATCCTCATTTTGAATATCATGCCATAATTTATGTTTGAGCTATCACCACATCGATGTGTCCAGGTCATCCGAGTCTTCATCGTGTCCACAAAGGGCACCACCTAAGACACCATTCAGGTATGTTCAAAAGAATCATCTAAGAGAACTGATTATTGGGAATCCAGGTGAGAGACAAACAAGGAGGAATATAATAGGAACAGGTGAACATACAAATTTTTCTTTGCTATCCAAAGTTGAGCCCAAGGATTTCAATGAAGTAATTGAAGATAAATACTAGATTAAAGCAATGGAAGAAGAGTTAGACCAAATAGAAAAGAGTGAAACTTGGGAACTTGTCCCACATCCAAAAGACAAGAATGTAATTGGCACCAAATGGGTCTACAGAAATAAGTTGAATGAATATGGTCAGGTTGTCAGAAATAAATCAAGACTTGTGTGCAAATGCTATGCACAAGTTGAGGGGATTGAATTTGAAGAAACATTTGCTCCCGTTGCACGTCTTGAAGCCATAAGAATGTTCCTGGATTTCTCAAGCTTTAAAAACTTCAAGGTGTATCAAATGGATGTAAAATCAGCTTTTCTAAATGGTTACTTAGAGGAAGAGGTCTACATAGAGCAACCAGATGGTTTCAACCTGATAGATAAGTTGGACTATGTATGCAAATTAAATAAAGCTCTCTATGGACTAAAGCAAGCCCCTAGGGATTGGTACTCAAGATTGGATAAGTATCTCCAAGAATAGGGTTTCAAAAAAGGTATAGCTGATAGCAATCTATACATAAAAAATGAAGGAAATAACTTGTTGATTGTAGTGGTCTATGTGGATGATATCATTTTTGGAGGCAGTAATGACAAGATGTGTCAAAAATTTACAAAGTGTATGCAAAATGAATTTGATATGTCTATGCTTGGTGAGTTATATTTATTTCTTGGGTTGCAAATTTCACAATCAGATAAAGGTATATTTCTCTCTCAGACCAAGTATGTGAAATAAATGTTGAAAAAATTTAGGATGGAGGATTGCAATCCTATGAGTACCCCCATGGTTACAGGATGTAAGTTAAGTAAATATGATGAGTCTCCTGAGGCAAATCAGACATTGTATAGATCCATGATTGGGAGTTTACTGTATGTCACAGCTACAAGGCCTGGTATAATGCAGGTAGTTGGAGTGGTGGCAAGATTTCAAGCTGCACCAAAAGAAACACATGTACAAGTAGTTAAGAGAATCTTTAAATATTTGAAAGGTACTATGGGTTTTGGACTGTGGTACCCCAGGTGCAATAATTTCACTCTCACAACATATACAGATGCGGATTGGGTAGGTAGTGTTGATGACAGAAAAAGCACAAGTGGAGGAGCATTCTTTCTTGGAGATTGTTTAGTCTCTTGGCTAAGCAAGAAACAAGCATCAATATCCTTATCCACTATAGAAGCAGAGTACATTGCAATAGTTTCTTGTTGTACATAGGTTTTATAGATGAAGCAAAATTTAAGTGATTTCAAAATAGAACATGATCATCCTATCCCCATACTGTATGGTAATACAAGTGCCATTAATATCTCAAAGAATCTAGTGATGCATTCAAGGACTAAGCACATTTCAATAAAATATCAATTTTTGAGAGAGCAAGTGACTGATCAACAAGTCAAATTGGAATACATTGCTACAAAGGAACATATTGTGGACATATTTACCAAGCCACTTCCAAAGGAAACTTTTGAGTATCTCAGAGGAAATTTGGGAGTAACTTCACTCCCATCTCAAAATTGATCACCTCAAGAAAAGGAGGTGGTGAGGGGGCTATGCTAAATGTCTTATTTTTAGCCCCAAGGAGCCCTTTGCCATTGATGTCAAAGGGGAAGAGATTTTAGTGAGGGGGAGATATTTCAGTAAGAGGGAGCAGATTGGGAATCCAGTTGAAATAAAAGAAAATTTTTGTAGGGTTGCCATCAATGACAAAGGGGAATATTGTTGGAAATATTGAGCATATTGAGTTGTCATTAATGTCAAAGGGTTGATGTCAAAATGATGCATGGTATTCAAGGTAGAAATATTCTTCTAAGGTTGGAAAAATTATTACAAAGGAAGTTTATTGCAAAGCAAGACAATTATTTTTAAGGATTATAATATTTAAATACCAATATTTAAATATTATAAAGAGATGGACAAAGGCTTGAGCAAGGACAGATTTAATATTTCAAAGGAACAAAGGTTCAAATATTTTTCAAATGGACAAAGGTTTAAAGACAAAAGGATTTAATATATCAAAGGGCCAAAGGTTTTAAAAATAATATTATAATATTTAATTTAAATATTCAAATGGGTTTAAGTTTAAAAGGCGCAAAGGGCAAGCATAAAAGTCAAAAATCAAACTACCAATGTCCATGGTGAAAATGAAGACAGATATAAATGGAGGAGCAAAAATCATATGCAAAAAAAAAAGTTTTAATCATGCAATTTGATATTATTCCAACACATTGTTTTCAACGAACAAAGAGGGCAGGCAGTGCAGTGAGAAATTTCATCGTTGGGTAAAATGAAGCAAATAAATAATTGGTTGTGCATCTTGGTTCCCACCCATCGGTGTGTCCCAGCTGGTTGGTTGACCCTTGGTAGGGTGTTGTTGTGCAGAGAGACAGAGGTTTGAATATTATCGTGAGGTTTTTGTTGTATGATTTTTTTGTTGGAGGATAAAGTTGCGAAGGATACAAATATTACTGTTGAGCCCTTAGGTTTCACCCACTAGGCTAGTTTAGCTGGTCGAAGGTCCTTTGGGAGAGTGTTGCATTGGGCAAGGTGAGGATATCGAATCTCCTACACAACATTTTGATAGTTTAGTTTTTTGAGGTAAGGGCAGTAATGTTTTAATTCTTATTAAGTGGGACATTTTGTATATTCTGTGCACATTGTGTATTAAGTGGGACATAAGGTGCAACATTAATAATTATTTTGTATATTCTGTTTTGAGTTAGTGGGAGTCATAAGGTGTATGAGGATAAATTGAAGATTGTCATTCACACATTGTGTTAGGTGTATTGGGATAAATTGAATATTGTCATTTGCACATTGTGTTAGGTGTATTGGGATAAATTGAAGTTTGTCATTTGCACATTGTATTAGGTGTATTGGGATAAATGGAAAATTATATTTTGCATGTGATGTGAGGGTGTTATAAGGCATATTGAGATAAATTAAAATTTATCTTTTGTATATTATAAAAGTAGGAGTTATAAGGTGTGATTATGGTTTAATTTTTAAATGTAATTTTGTATGATAGAAGAAGGAAATTTGAGGGTTTAGTCACTACTAAAAGCTTTATTTTGGGAGACTAAAAATGAGTTATAAAACATAATTTTAAAGCCTTATTATGCACATATTTTGAGAAGGGTTTTAATGTGGATGATTTGAAAGAGAAATTTACTAACCAATTTTTGAAGTGGCACAAGAAAGGGAAATTATTTTTTGAGATAGGTTTTGAAAGTACATCATCATCAAGGCAATTTTTTAAGGTATGTGATTTAACTCTTTCTTAAGGTGGTTTTGTTTGAGAAAAATATTTTTGAATTCATGTGATTGGAGGTATAAGTATTGAATTGATGTGCATTAGTGATTGATTGAAGTTGGGAGTAATTGTGAATTATTTTTGAATGAAAAAGCAAATATGTGCAAGGGTTTGGAAATATACTAGCAAGGGTTTGAAAGCAAATTTGTGCATTATTGTGATTAATGTTGGAAAGAAATTTGCAAGGATTATAGATCAGATTTGAAAGCAAAATTTGTGCATGATTCATGTTTGATAAGCAAGGCAGATTTATGCATTTGAGATTGATTTTGAAATGAATGGTTAGTGGATTGAAATTGAAAATATATGAGCATTATGTGTATGCAATATTTGTGCAATGTTATGAGCAGATTTGAGCAGGTTTATGTGAGCATATTTGAGCAAAGTTATGAGTATAATTGAGCAGGTGTTATGAGCAGATTTGAGCAGGTGTTATGAGAAGATTTGAGCAGGTGTTGTGAGCATATTTGAGTAGGTTTTGGTGAGCAAATTTGAGAAAATTGGAGAGCAGGTCTTGGGTAAACTAGAGCAAAGGGGATCAATATCTCCTATGGATAGAGGTCCACGAACTAAAGCAAAGAGGATTGGTGTCTCCTGTGGATAGATTTCCATGAACTTGAGCATAGGAGATTGGTGTCTCCTTTGGGTTGGTGCCCATGAATATTGTAATAGGAAATTGGTTCCCAAGATATTTGTTGAGAAAATTTGTAAGAAATATTTTCTTCGTGGACATAGCTCACATTGGCTGAACCATATCAAATATGTGTCTCTTATGTGTGTGATGATCTATGTATTGTTTCATTATTGCAATTGATAATATTGGATAATACTACTTTGGAAATAAAAGTAAAAAGCTTTATCTTATACTGTTCACCCCCTCTCTCAGTAAATGCTTGTGTTCTTCAAAGGCACACAATAATATAAAAGGAAGTATGGTGAGCCAGAGAGAAGGTTCGAGAATTCCTCTTTAGTGAAATAAGAGTATAATATTATATAGGAGATGAAAAGAATACCCTCAAAGGCTATCCTATATGATACGCTATTTATTCCTAGCCAAATAGACCTATTGAAAGCTTTTTTAAGCAAATATCCATAGGAAAAGTAGACTACTACAATCCTCAGCATACCCTCCATAAAAGATAAAATGTCCCCTGCTATCCTAAAGAACAATCCCCCTTCCTTTTACATTTATTTGAGGATGGAGGATTGGATTGTCTGTAACTACATGATCGATTCAGGGGCTTCCACCACTGTTATACCCAAAGCAATCTATGAGGAAATGGGTATGGAATATACTAGAACCTACTCTAGAGTTTTGCAGTTAGATGGAACCCCAGTAAAGATAGTAGGAGTGATAAAAGATGTTCTAATGAGGTTTCATAGAGCTCTCAAAGTAACCGTTGTGCAATAAATAGTGGTGGTAGACCTAGAGCCTTATTTTAGCCTATCTTTCAAGAGAATTCACTACCAAATTGGGAGGATGTATGTACATGGATTACTCTAGTATGGTGATTCCTTTTAAGGAAAAGAGAATAAGGATTACTCTTGAAAAGCCCATGTCATATCATATTGAAAAATTTGAAGAGGACATGTGTAACCTCACTCCTCTGGATGAGTTCCAACTGGTGGAAAGTTTTGAAGAACTAGAAGTTGAATATGAACTACCTTTTAAAGAGGATTACAACCAATTTGGAATAGGCATGGGTACATATAGCATTTTCTTGGAAACAAAGAAAAGAGTCCCTGCCATATCCAATCAGTCATTAAGAAAAATAGAAACTTAGACCATGCACTTTGATGGTGCAAGGTGCAAAATGGGGATGGTGTTGGTGTATTACTGTAGTCTCAGTCAGAAGGTGCAAAGAGTTTTGCATACAGACTGACTTGGTCTTGTACCAATAATGTTGTAGATTATGAGGCTTTGTACCTCAAACTAATGCAAGCTGAGAGTATGGACATCAAGATATTGAATATATATGGTGATTCTAAACTAATTATCAATCAGGTAATATAAAGGTGTAGCAGCAAACACCATTACCTGAAAGTATATAGAAATAGAGTATGGGATTTGATGGAATCCTTTGATGCCCTAAATATTAATTTTATTCCTAAATATAGAACACCTTGGTTTATTCCTTGGTAGTGAGGGGAGATAATTTCAACCCTTTTGCAGATCTAGGAGTCACAAAATATAAAGGGATCAAATTATTTTCAGGCCTACAATACCAGACAAGCAGATCTTCTGGAAAAATTTTGAAAGCGATGAGCATATCAATGATTTACTAATGAGGGAAGCCTATATATCAACCGTTCAAGAGGAAATTTTAGATGATATAGACCAACAAGATATCATCCAGTTAAAAAACAATCATATCCCTAGGGGGTTGGTCACACTGGAGAGTTTGTTTGACAATGAAGATAGGAAGAAGATCAAAACTATAGAAATTAATGAAAAGATCTACAAGGAAATTGAGATCAAAAAGAAAAGAAGCTCAAAGTTGGAATTCGATGTTCTCTAGAAGAAGAGGAGGATATCAAAGTTCTATGCCTAAAATACAAAGACATTGTGGCTTGGTCATATGAAGATCTTAAAGTATATGACAAGAAGGTGATCCAACATACAATTGAGCTAGAATCAAATGCAAAACCCTTCAGGCAGAAACAGAGACCTATGAACCCTAGGATTGAAGCCATAATGAGGGAAGAACTGTTAAGTTGTTGAAGGCTAAAATCATATATCCAATAAAGCATTTGGCCTAGGTAGCTAACTTGGATCCAGTAAGAAAAAATAATGGTGACATCCATTTGTGTGTGGATTTTAGGAATCTCAATCAAGCATCATTAAAATACCACTATCCACTCCCTTAGATTGATTAGATCTTGTATATTGTTGCAGGATCAGAGAGGTTCCCACTGTTAGATGGCTTCTCAGGTTACAACCAAATTTGGGTGAAAGATGAGGATCAATTCAAAATAGCATTCCCACCAAATGGGGTACTTTTGCCTCTTAGAGTATTGGAAATATGAGCAAGTTTTGTTGTCATTGATGTCAAGAAATTGATGTTCAAGTTTAGTCGTCATTAATATCATCAGGTGGTTTTTCCAAAAGGCAAGGAAGAGGTTAAAAGAAATAGGATATAATATTTATTTTAATATTATATGCCTAAAGCAACCTAAAATATTAAAAGACCCAAGGAAGAAGAAGAAGGTTTAAAAAAGAAATGCCAAGGAAGGAGAAGCAGGTTTAAAAGGAAATAATAATATTATAATATTCTAGGCTAAAGGTTGAAGTGAAGAAAAACGATGTCCAAGGAGTCTTTAAAATATAAATCCTCAAAAGACCCATTTGGTAGATTGTAAAGATTATTATTTAATTTATTTAAATTAAAATATTTTAACCATAGGTTAAAATTTTAATTTAAATAAATATTAAAGGCGCCATAAGTCTAAGTTTAAAATTTGAATTAAAATTTGAATTGGAAAGCATCGACGTGTTGGAGTGCATAGCAAAAGATATAAAAGGGGGAAATATTTTTTATTTCAAATTATCCATGCAATTCGAATGCCCAAGAGAGAAAAAGAAATTTGTGTGTTGCATTAAGAGAAGAGAAGAGGATTTGCATGTGTTAAAATTAAAAGGGAAGACCTTGTAATAAGACAAAGTGGAGCATTAAAAAATTCACCAAGCGCTTGGTAGCGCAAGTGGCGATCGGCGGTTGGTTAAGGCATTTGTGCAAGACAGGTCAGGGGTTCGATTCACATCCCCTTTATTTTGAGGGTGGCAAAGGTTTTTTGTTTAGGCATCGAGAGAAAGGAGTAAAAGGTGCATCGTGCACCTTTGGTTTTGTCATGGGCGTGTGGCCCAATGGTAGCCAAGCCTTAGGGCTTAGGCACCGCGATGATGGTTGGTCACGGGTTCGAGTCGAGCGCAGTATTTGAGGGTATTATTTTTTATCGTGGGCCATTGTCTAAGGTAAGCGGTTATTTTATTTTTTCCAAGGTGTGAATAGTGCTAGGGGGCACATGATTTTTTAATGGTGCTTTGATTAATTTTTGCTAAGGTAAAAGATAGGGAGTCATAAGGGAGTTTAAATATTTTAATTTTTACTTAGCATTAAAAATAGAGATTGGAGATATAAGGTGTTTGAAAGGAAATTAATTGTGTTGAATATTATTGTTTGAATATTGGAGTTAAAAGTGTTAAACAAAGGAATTAATTTTTATTTTTGATAAGTGTGAAAATTGGATTTATAAAGTGTTTTCAAAGAAGTTTTGATTGGTTATGAATTGAATATTATTTTTGTGAAGTTTGGAGATTATAAGGTGTACTTGAGAGCTAATATTTTTGTATGGTGAGATAATTATTGAAGGAAATATTTTAGTGGAGATTTTGAGATAAATTGTTGCTATCTAACCTTGAGAGTAGAAAAGAGAATTTGATTGTGATTAAGATAGGTTTTTGAAGACATATCTCCATCAAAACAAAAGGTATGGGCACATCTTCCTTGTGAGTGAAATATTGTTGGATTGAATGTTGTGAAATGCAAAGTTGGAGTGAAAAGGATTGTTTGATAAGCATTGTTGGAAATGTTTGAGTAAGTTTTCATGTGCATGATTTGTGGATATTGAAATATCATGAGTATCATTGTTATGTATCTCTTGATGGTTTGTTCGGTTAGTGAAACACTTGGTTAGGGTTTGTAAAGCAAGTTGTGTTTCATTGAGTGGATGATTGAGTGAAGTTGGATGAGCATTATTGATTGAAAGCATTGGAGTGATAGTTCAAGTTTTGTGAAACAAATTATTCTTTATTTCTAAATTGATTTGAAAGAGAGTTTGAAAGTGATTGAGTGATTTGTGAGTGTGAAACATATTGAGTCTCTAATAATTCTCTATATGTTTCTATGGTTAAACAAGATTCTGAGTGAAACTTGTTTGTGGTATTGAAGAGGTTTTCTATAAGAGATTTGAGTTGAGTTTTCTAAAATTATTTTAATGAGCTTTTTGTGAAATTTTAAGGATAGATTAGAGGTAAGTCTTTGTGAAGACTTGAGATCAGATTTGATTCATTTGTTCAAGCCTTATGTTAAGGATTTGGGAAAATCTGAGCAGATTTGGTTTGTGATTTGATCAATCTTTGTGCTAAGGCTTGAGGACAGATTTAAGGACATATTTTGGTACAAAGTTGTGAACAGGTTTGTGCCAGAGAAGAGATAGATTTGAGAATAGTGTTTGGTATAGATTTAAGGGTAGATTTATGTCAGACCAGAGATAGTTTTGTGAGCATATTTGGGCTAGACTAAAGACAATGTTTAGTGTAGATTTGAGATAGAGATTAAGCAGAGTTTATAGTAAGCTTTGGAGGTGACAGAGTAGAGGAAAGTAGTCTCTAGTGGATAGAGATCCATTATCCAAGGTAGTGAGGATAAAGGTCTTCTGAGTGAGGACAAGAGGTCTTCAGTGGAGAGAGATCCACAAGCTAGTGTAGTGGAGGCAGTAGTCTTCTAGAAGATCACCATCCAGAGTAAAGGAGAAAGAGTTCTCCTATGGATAGATATCCATGAACTTGATTAGGGGATTGGTATCTCCTTTGGATAGAGGTCCATAAACATTGTAATAGGGAAGGATTCCCAAGAAATTTGTTGAGAAAATTTTAGTGAAATATTTTCTCCGTGGAGTAGCCCACATTGGGTGAACCACGTTAAATCATGTCTCTCATGTGTGTGATGCTTTGTGTAATGTTTACTACTTTAATATTGTTGATGTTATCATATGGTTTGAAAAGCAAAAATTTTTATCTTATACTATTCACCCCCCTCTCAATATAAGCACATGTTCTTCAATTGGTATCAGAGTGGGTCTCTCCATGAAAAGACTAACATCTTGGAGGAAGATCCATCAGGAACACACATGACTTCAGAGAATGAAGAAGAGACCATGTTTGACATAAAAGAGGAATTATTTTTTGCTCTCGGGAACTTGGAAAAGGTTAGAAAGAAGAACTCAAGTTTGAAGGATCAAATTCAAGAGGATGAAGAAGCAAAGATGGAACTTCTACAGAGTCTCACAGAACTCAAGATAAAGGTAGAAGAAGGAAAGAAAATTGAACAAGATATGACAAATCTATTAAGAGCAAGGGAAATAGAGTGTGAAATATTGGAAGCAAAAATTATTTCTCTAAGGAATGAAGTTGAAAAGACCAAGTTACAACAAGATATAAAGTTAGGGAAATAGAAAGAGGAGTCAAGATTTCAATAAGCAGAGACATCAAACAAAGATAAGCTCATGACTCATACTCTGGAAGGAAAAGACATCAAGAAAGAAGAAGGTAAATAAGAACCATGGACAAGAGTTAATCACAACAAAAGGAGGAGCACTCGACCATATTTTCCAAGGCATTCAAACAGGTTACATAATCTCTTCCATGGCTATTGCTTTTCATGTAAAAAATATGGTCATAGAGTTGTACATTGCACTGGTTATGTTAAAAATGATGTTGATAGAAATTTCAATTCTTTTGCACCTCTTATGAATAATGATGTCATATGTTATAAGTGCAATAATTTTGGTCACAAGGCTAGATGGTGCAAAATGGTATTTCCTGAGTCAAGTAAAAAGAATACAACATCAACAATTAGGAAAGAGAGAAAAGGGCATGAGAAAGCTAGATCAATGTTAGTACAAACAACTCTTCATGTTCAGGATAAGGGAAAATAATGGTTTCTTGATAGTGGATGTTCTAGTCACATGACAAGAGACAAAAGTAAATTTCTTGTACTCAAAGAAACTGATGGAGGATCAATAATATTTGGTGATAATGGATCAACAAAAATTTGTGGGAAAGGAACTCTGAGTTTAGATAATGGGAAAACAAAAACAGAGAATGTATTGTATGTCAAGGGGTTGAGGCACAATCTACTAAGTGTGAGCCAACTTTGTGATCAAGGGCACATGGTTACTTTTCATCCAAGTAGGTGTGAGATTAGAAAGTCTAAAACTGGAAAACTTATTGCAAATGCAAATAGAACTACAAACAACCTCTACATGTTAAGTGAGATTAAAGGAGAAAAGTGTTTTCTATCACAAGAAGATGAGAGTTGGTTGTGGCATAGAAGAATGGGTCATTTTAACTTTGAAAACATAGTAAACATAAGCAACAAGCAGGTTGTCAGAGATTTACCAAAGCTAAAAAGGCCACAAAACACAATTTGTTCACAATGTCAACATGGGAAGCAAACTAGAACAAGTTTCAAGTCAAAAGGATTTATGTCATCTGAGCCATTGAAACTAGTGCACACTGACCTATGTGGTCCTACAAGGATAAAGAGTTTACAAGGTGAAAGTTACTTTATATTATTTATAGATGATTATTCCAGAATGATTTGGGTAGCTTTCCTGAAAGAAAAGTCAGAAGCTCTTGAGAAGTTTAAAGCTTTTAAAGAGTTAGTGGAAAATGAAATAGGTAAAAGGATTAAGGGTTTAAGGTCAGACAGAGGAGGATAATTTACCTCAAATGAATTTGTAGACTTTTGTGAACAACATGGGATCAAAAGAGAATATTCAGTAGCAAGAACTCCTCAACAAAATGGGGTAGTTGAAAGGAAAAATAGGATAATTGAGAATATGGCTAGAGCCATGTTAAATGAGTCTAAGATTTCATATGGTTTTTGGAAAGAGGTAGTACATACAACAACATATATCATAAATAGAGCTCAAGTAAGAGTAAACCATCACAAAACTCCATATGAGCTCTAGAAAGGAAGACCAACTACTATAAAGTACTTCAAAATTTTTGGAAGCAAATGTTACATAAGACGGGAAGAGAAAAATTTGGGTAAGTTTGACCCAAGATGTGATGAGGGTATTTTTCTTGGCTATTCCACTAAGAGCAAAGCCTATATATGCTATAACAAAAGGACACGTACTATTATAGAAAGTATAAATGTAATAGTTGATGAGAAGATAGGATCAAGAGAACCAGTTCAAGAAATTGTGTATCAAGAAGATGAAAGTTGTCAAGAAGAGTTATGTGAAGAATCAGAAGAAGAAGAAGAAGAAGAAACACAAAGACTTCTTCCTAAGACTCCATCCAGGTATGTACAGAAAAATCATCCAAGGGATCTAATCATTGGGAATCTAGATGAGAGATAGACAAGGAGAAGGGTAATAGCATCAAATGAACAAGAAAATTTCTCTTTGTTATCTAAGATTGAGCCAAAATATTTCAATGAGGCAAGTGAAGATGAGTTTTGGATTAAGGCAATGAATGAGGAACTAGATCAGATAGAGAAAAGTAAGACTTGGGAACTTGTCCCACGACCAAAAGGTAATAATGTGATTGGCACTAAATGGGTATTCAAAAACAAGTTAAATGAATATGGTTAGGTAGTCAGAAACAAAGAAAGGTTAGTATGCAAAGGTTATGCACAGGTTGAGGGAATTGACTTTGATGAGATATTTGCTCTAGTTGCACGACTTGAAGCTATAAGAATGTTCTTAGCCTTCTCAAGTTTCAAAAACTTCAAAGTATATCATATGGATGTTAAATCAACATTTCTAAATGGTGTCTTGGAAGAAGAGGTTTATATTGAGCAACCATAAGGATTCAACTTAACTGATAAACTAGACTATGTATGTATACTGAAGAAGGTACTTTATGGACTAAAACAAGCTCCTAGAGCTTGGTACTCAAGATTGGATAAATATCTTCAAAAATTGGGTTTCAAGAAAGGAATAGTGGACAGTAACTTATACATCAAAAATGAAGGGAATAAATTACTAATTATGGTTTTTTATGTGGATGATATCATTTTGGAGGTGATGGCAAGCCGAGATTCACACAAACAACACTTCAAATTAATTTTTGTAAATTACTTGACACAGTCTTACAATACCCTTTCCAGGCATAGTTCTTCCCCACTCAATCTCAAACTCGCCATCCCTTTCCCTTACAATTTTTGAGTTTTTATCGAGGTCTCGGCCCTCTAGGCAATTAATGCCCCACCTGAGAGAATTCACCAAACAAAACAAGAAAAATTCCTTCCCTCCGCCAAGTTTTCGAATTTTCTTCCATTAATGGGCCACCGCCCCGATCCGCTATGAAGCTCGCATTAAAGACCCCCCTTGTCCTGCAATCCGCTTTGGTCGACCGTTCTTCTGAACCGCCGTCTCACCCATACTGTCCATGCTCTGCAACCGTTGTTTTGTCAGAATTTAAAAATATGCGTGGTCGACATACTTGTCCGAAAATTTCCTTAAGATGGTTATCTCCATTTTTTAATATGCGCGATCGTCAACTCTGATTTAATTTACGTGGCAGTCTGCGTGTCTATTTTTGGCTTTGTCTTCAACTGGCTGTGTCGCTTTATCACACGTGGTAGCCATGTGTCTATTTCGGCCTTGCTTGGCCGTCCACTTGTATACTTTGACCTGTCTTCTTATTGGCCGCGATATCGCGACAGGTCGCGAAATCGTGACATGTCACGATATCGTGACCAAATGTGCCTTCACCCTATCGTAGCCCTTTGGGGTCACGATTTCGTGACCCCCCTTTGCCTTCGTCTTGCCGTAGCCCCTTGGGGTCGTGATTTCGCGACCCCCCCTTGCCTTCGCCTTGTCGTAGCCCTTTGCCTTGTCTTTCGCCTTGCCTTAGCTTTGAAGTCGTGATAACATTGCCACGTGGCAGCTTTTAACTGGTCGCGATATCATGACATGTCACGATATCGTGACTCGTCACGATATCGCGACAGGACTCCCCCCTATGCCTTAGTTCTGAAATATCATCGTGATATCACGACGTCGCGATATCACGACGAAACTTGCCCTTGCCATGTCACAGCTTTTGAGGTCACGATTTCGTGACCCCTTCCCCCTTGCTTTACAAAAACTTCCAGCCTTGGGAAAAAAAACTGAAATGAATCAAAATACAAAGTACTTGGAAAACTTAGAGAAAAAAATTTGGAGGATGCAAGATTGCTCTACTGTCGTCGGATGCTCCTGCATCAGACACCCGGGGTAAATAAAAAAAAGTGATCCTCACTTTTGTTTTGTTAGGGGAAGACCTAGGCGGTCAACCTCCATCTTTGACAACCAAGTTGCATCTTCAACAGGTCTGCCCTTCCACTTTATCAAATATTCAGAATACTGTTTGTTTCTGGTGCTTCTGCCTTCACGAGCGTCTAATATTTCCTCGACCTCGTCTGTGGTTGGATTAGATGCTGGAATTTGCCATAATTTCGTACTTGGTACCTCTGTATTTTCTCCCTCATGATATTCCACTAAATCTGAAATGTTAAAAACAGGTGAAATGTCAAGCCAACTCGGCAATTCCACTTCATATGCATTGCCTGACTCCCGTTTTTCCAATATTCTGCATGGCCCAAACTTCTTCATCTTTAATTTGTTGTAAGTTTTGGCTGGAAACCTTTCCTTCCTGAGATGGACCATGACTTCATCTCCTACTTCGAACTCTTTGAACCGCCGCTTCTGGTCTGCTCTTGTCTTATATTGAGTATTCATTTTTATAATTTGTTTCCTTACTTCTTCATGCAGACTTTTCATATGTTCCACAAATTCTTCTGCCTCGACACTGCACTTTTCTCTCTTATCCAACTTTCTCAGTTCAGACACATTTCTCGGGTTGTTTCCATATATTATCTGGAATGGAGATTTATTTGTGCTCTTATTGACTGAATTGTTATATGCAAATTCTGCCTGCGGTAAAACTAAATCCCATCCCTTGGGTTGATCTGCTATCAAGCATCTCAATAAATTACCCAGGCTTCTATTTACCACCTCTGTCTGTCCATCAGTCTGCGGGTGGTATGCAGAACTGAATTTCAGATCTGTCTTCAACTTCTTCCATAGAGTTCTCCAGAAATACCCAACAAATTTTGTATCTCTGTCAGAAACAATGCTCTTCGGTAGACCGTGAAGTCGTACCACTTCCTTGAAAAATAACCCTGCAATGTGAACCGCATCACTTGTTTTCTGGCATGGAATAAAGTGTGCCATCTTGGAAAATCTATCAACTACTACAAATACAGAGTCATTTCCCCTCTATGTTCTTGGCAATCCGAGGACGAAGTCCATGCTGACGTCCTCCCATGGCCGCTCAGGTACTGGTAACGGCTGATACAATCCCGTGTTCTGTCTTCTGCCCTTTGCCATCTGGCATATTCTACAACTCTGTACAAACTTTTTCACATCTTGCTGTAGTTGCGGCCAATAGTAATTTTCGCTCACCAGGGCAATTGTCTTATCCTGGCCAAAATGTCCGGCCAGTCCTCCATTGTGTTTCTCCTTGACTAAGTTTTCCCGCATGGAACTCCTTGGAATGCATAATTTACTTCCTCTGAACAACATTCCGTCTTGGATTAGAAAATCCAACCATTTTGTCCTGTCCATAGTAATAGGTGTCAAGCAAGCCATCCAGGCTTCTGCAAAATCTGGATCTTCAGGGTACAAACCCTTCAGTTCTTCAAATCCCACTACTTCCACTGTCATTTTAATCAGTAAATTCTGCCTTCTACTTAAGGCATCTGCAACTCTGTTTGATTTCCCGCTTCTGTGCTTCAACACAAAGGTATAGCTTTGGAGGAACTCAACCCACTTCAAGTGCCTTTGATTCAGTTTTGTTTGACTGTTAATGTACTGTAAAGCCTGATGATCAATAAATAGAACAAACTCCTTTGGCAATAAATAATGTCTCCACTTCTTCAGAGCCTGAACTATAGCATAAAATTCCTGGTCATAAACTGAATACTTTTTCCGAGCATCATTTAGCTTCTCACTGAAATAAGCAACAGGTCTGCCTTCCTGACTCAGTACAACCCCTATTGCACTGCCACTGGCATCACAGTCTACCTGAAATACTTTGTTAAAGTCTGGAAGTGCCAAAATAGGCTATTCTGTGACCCTTTTCTTTAACGCATCAAAGCTCCTTTCAGCCCCTAAGGTCCACTTGAATTCTTTCTTATCCCCTCTCATTGTCTCTGTGAGGGGTGCACAAATGCTGCTGAAATTTTTAATGAATTTTCTGTAAAAGCTGGCTAGACCATGAAATGATCTCACCTCTGTTGTGCTTCTTGGGGTAGGCCATTCGATGATAGCTCTCACCTTTTCTGGGTCCATTTTTAGACCTTCTACTGAGATGACAAATCCCAGGTACACTAGTTCCTTCTTTACAAAATTGCACTTTTTTAGATTAATTAATAACTGCTCCTCCCGCAGCTTCTCAAAAACCCTTCTGATGTGCGCCAGGTGCTCCTCCTTGGTTCTACTAAATATTAATATATCATCTAAATATACAATGACAAATTTGCCCAAAAATTCTTTTAGTACTTCATTCATCAGCCGCATGAAGGTACTCGGTGCATTGGACAGCCCAAATGGCATGACTAACCACTCATACAAGCCCTCTCTGGTTTTGAAGGCTGTCTTCCACTCATCTCCTTCTCTGATACGGATCTGATGATAACCACTTTTCAGGTCAATCTTCGTGAAGTACTCAGCTCCACTCAAACAGTCCATGATATCATCCATCCTTGGCAATGGGAACCTGTACTTGATAGTGATCTTGTTAATTGCCCGAGAGTCTATGCACATTCTCCACTCTCCATCCTTCTTGGGTGCTAGTACTGCAGGCACTACACACGGGCTAAGACTCTCCCTAATCAATCCTTTCTCCAACAACTCCTGGACCTGTCTGTTTAACTCCTCAGTTTCTACAGGTGTCATTCTGTGTGCAACTTTATTTGGCAAGCTTGATCCCGGCACCAAATCTATATGGTGGCTGATCTTCCTTACTGGGGGTAAACCCTCAGGCACATTATCTGATACAATATCCGGAAATTCCTCCAACAGATCTAGGACTTCTGCTGGGGTATCTTTGCATTCCTCCTCCCTAACTCTAGGAATTATTGCATAACACAAATGTTCATGCTTCAAACCGTCCAAAAATTTTCTCCCTTCAACTAAATAGATTCTGGAGCTGTTACACACCTTTTCATCCGCCTCCTTCACGGGTTTTAGCTTATGGCGTACGCCATTCTTTGTCAAAGAGTAGGTGTTGGCACGGCCGTCATGCACTGCACTCCGATCGAACTGCCAGGGCCTTCCCAAGCAACATATGGCAAGCATCCATAGGCAGGATGTCGCACAGGACCTCATCACAATAATTCCCAATATTAAATTTAACGAAGCACTGCTCATTGACCAAAGCCCTATGGTCCTTCCAGTAACCATGCGACCCGATATGGATGCGGGTGCTTCTTCCTCTCTAATTGTAACTTGGTAACCATTTCTTCTGAAACCAGGTTATCCGTGCTACCATTATCAATAATAATATTGCAAATCTTGCCCGTGCATTTACACCTTGTGCGGAATAAACTTCTTCTCTGATCTGTGTCCTTCTCCTCATTCAATAGGACTCTTCTTACGATCATTGCTTCCCCTCTCTCTGCTTCTTTAGAATGTTCAGATCCAGCATCTTCCTCTGCCACAACAGCTCTGGCGGGACCCTCGGCCTCTTGTTCATCCTTTCTCGATGTTGTGGACACTCGAATGCTCGATGTCCTTCTTCACCATAGTGGAAACATGTCCCACGAAATACTCCTCTTCCAAACCCTCGTCCAGATCCACCCCGTCCTCTTGGGTAGCTGTTTTGATCACGGGGCTGATAAACATCCTCCTCCCTTTGATCCTAGTTACTACTGGCTTCACCAGTCTTCTTCATATCTTTATATTTTTCTCCACTGGTTCTCCCACCAGTTCTTCCACCATGGCCCCTTCCTCTTTGCTTGCCTTCAAACCGCCTATTCAGTTTTTCTTCCACCTTTAAGGCAAATTGGTAAGCATCCTCAATGGTGCTTACCCGAACTAGGCTCAGTTCTTCCTGGATACCGAGTCTCAACCCATTTATATAACGGGCTACCTTCTCTTTGTTTGCCTCTAAATGTCCAGTTCTAATAGAGATCTTGTAAAACTCCTCGGTGTACTCTTGGACAGTTTTGTTTGTCTGTCTCAAACTCTGCATTTTCCTTAGCAGATCCAACTCGTAATCTGCCGGAATAAACTATCCCTTCAGCTTTTCCACCATTCTATCCCATCTTGTTATTCTCTCCTTCCCCCTTCTGTTCCTCTCCAACTGTATTCCCCTCCACCAAATGCTGGCATGACCCTTCAACTTGGTCTTAGCAAATCTGACCCGATTAGGGTCTTCAACCTCCTCATATTCGAAATATTCTTCTAAGTCATTTATCCAGTCAATCACCTCTTCTGGATTTAGGTTTCCCGAATATGTAGAAACCTCCATTTTTGGTTGCTTTCCAATCTGAGAGATGGCTTTGTACAACCTGGCTTGTGCAGGATCCACAACCTCTTCTTCTTCCTCAGACTGGTCCTCTTCTTCATCAACTTCGTCTTCACTTCCCTCATCCCTTTCGGGCTCGTGCCTTCTGCGTAGCTCTTCTTGCAGGGCTTGAACTTGCCTCTGTAAGGCTCGAAAGTCTTCGACCGACACCACATTTCTTACTCCACCATGGTTTCTTCATGGAGGCATTTTTTTTTTCTTCCCTTACAAATTCCTTCCACAGATCCTGGTGTAACTGCCTCTCTTTCGACGATCTGTTACATGCTCAGGAGCTCCCGCTCTGATACCACTTGATGGCAAGCCGAGATTCACACAAACAACACTTCAAATTAATTTCTGTAAATTACTTGACACAGTCTTACAATCCTTTCCAGGCATAGTTCTTCCCCACTCAATCTCAAACTCGCCATCCCTCACTTACAATTTTTTCGAGTTTTTATCGAGGTCTCGGCCCTCTAGGCAATTAATGCCCCACCTGAGAGAATTTTCGAAACAAAGAAAATTTGCTTCCTTCCCGCCAAGTTTTTGAATTTCTTCCATTAATGTCGCCACCGCCCCGATCCGCTATGAAGCTCGCATTAAAGACCCCCCTTGTCCCTGCAGCATCGCTTTGGTCAGACCGTTCTTCTGAACCACCGTCTAACCCATACTATCCATGCTCTGCAACTGCTTGTTTTGTCAGAATTTAAAAAATATGCGTGGCCGACATACTTGTCCAAAAATTTCCTTAAGATGGTTATCTCCATTTTTTTTAATATACGCGACCATCAACTCTGATTTAATTTACGTGGCAGTCTGCGTGTCTATTTCTGGCTTTGTCTTCAACTGGCTGTGTCGCTTTATCACACGTGGTAGCCATGTGTCTATTTTGGCCTTGCTTGGCCATCCGCGTGTATACTTTGGCTTGTCTTCTTATTGGCCGCGATATCGCGACAAGTCACGAAATCGTGACATGTCACGATATCGCGACCAAATGCGCCTTCACCCTGCTATAGCCCTTTGGGGTCGCGATTTCATGACATGTCACGAAATGTGACATGTCACGATTTCACGACCCGCTATAGCCCTTTGGGGTCACGATTTCATGACATGTCACGAAATTGTGACATGTCACGATTTCACGACCCCCTTTGCCCTTCGTCTTATCGTAGCCCCTTGGGGTCGCGATTTCGCGACCCCCCCTTGCCTTCGCCTTGCCATAGCCCTTTGCCTTGTCTTCCGCCTTGCCTTAGCTTTGAAGTCATGATAACATTGCCACGTGGCAGCTTTTAACTGGTCGCGATATCGCGACGGGACTCCCCCCTACGCCTTAGTTCTGAAATATCATCGCGATATCGCGACGTCGCGATATCGCGACGAAACTTGCCCTTGCCATGTCGTAGCTTTTGAGGTCGCGATTTCGTGACCCCTTCCCCCTTGCTTTACAAAAAATTCCCCCTTGGGAAAAATTGAAACAGATCAAAATGCAAAGTACTTAAAAAAATTTGGAAAAATTTTGGAAGATGCAAGATTGCTCTACTGTCGCCGGATGCTCCTGCATCAGGAGGCAACAATGATAAGATGTGTTAGAAATTTATAGAGCATGCAGAATGAATTTGAGATGTCAATGCTTGGTGAGTTGTCCTTCTTTCTCGAACTTCATATTTCACAATCAAATAAAGGAGTATTTCTTTCACCAACCAAGTATATAAAATATATACTAAATAAATTCAAGTTAGAGGATTGCAAACCAGTGAGTACCCCCATGGTTACAGGATGCAAGTTAATTAAAGATGATGAATCTCCTTAGGCAAATCAAAAATTATATAGATCTATGATTGGCAACTTACTATATGTCATAGCTACAAGACTAGATATAATGTAGGCAGTGGGACTAGTGGCAAGGTTTCAAGCAGCACCCAAGGAGACACATGTAGTAGCAGTAAAGGGGATTCTTATGTATATAAAAGGAACTATGAATTTTGGGCTCTAGTATCCCAAATGTGATAATTTCACTCTTACAACATATACAGATGTAGACTAGGCTGGCAGCATTGATGACAAAAAAAGCACAGGTGGAGCATTCTTTCTTGAAGACTATTTAGTCTCTTGGCTAAGTAAGAAATATGCATCAGTATCCTTATCCATAGAAGAGGTAGAGTATATTACAGCAGTTGCATGTTGTACATAGGTATTATGGATGAAGCGAACCTTAGAGGACTTCAAGATAAAGCATGATCACCCTATTCCCATATTATGTGATAATACAAGTGATATAAATATCTCAAATAATCTAGTGATACACTTCAAAACAAAGCACATTTTGATCAAATATCATTTTATGAGAGAGCGGGTGACAGATAAGCAAGTCAGGATGGAATATGTTACTATGAAGGAGTAGATTGTTTACATTTTCACTAAGCCACTTCCAAAAGAGACCTTTGAGTATCTTAGAAGAAAATTGGGAGTAGTTCTACTCCCACCCCAAAATTAACCACCTCAAATAAAGGAGGTGGGGGAGGGACTAAGCTAAGAGTCTTATCTTTAGCCCCAAGCCCCAAAGGTGGCCCTTTGCCATTGATGTCAAAGGGGGAGAGATTTGAGTTAGGGGGAGAGCATTCAGTCTGAGGGAGTAGTTTCTGAGGGGGAGCATAACTAAAAAATAAAAAGAAATGGTAAAAGGAAAATGGGTTGTCATCAATGACAAAGAGGGAGATTGTTGGAAATTTGAGCTAGTTTTGTTATCATTGATGTCAAGAGATTGATGTTCAAGTTTCATCATCATTAATTTCATCAGGTGGTTTTTCCAAAAGGCAAGGAAGAGGTTAAAAGAAATAGGATTTATTTTAATATTATATGCCTAGAGCAACCTAAAAGATTAAAATACCCAAGGAAGAAGAAGGTTTAAAAAATAAATCCCAAGGAATGAGAAGCAGGTTCTAAAGGAAATAATAATATTATAATATTCTAAGCTAAAGCTTGAAGTGAAGAAAAACGAGGTCCAGGGAGTCTTGAAAATATAAATCCTCAAAAGACCCATTTGGCAGATTGTATAGATTATTATTTAATTAAATTAAAATATTTTAACCATAGGTTAAAATTTTAATTTAAATAAATATTAAAGGCACCATAAGTCTAAGTTTGAAATTCAAATTAAAATTCGAATTGGAAGCGCCAACGTGATGCAATGCATAGCAAAAGGTATAAAAGGGGGCAACATTTTTATTTCAAATTATCCATGCAATTTTTATGCCCAAGAGATAAAAAGCAATTCATGCGATGCATTAAGAGAAGAAATAGGATTTGCATGTGTTAATATTAAAAGGGCAGACCATGTGATAAGAACAAGTGGAGCATAAAATAATTCACCAAGCACTTGGTAGCGCAAGCGGTGATCGACGGCTAGTTAAGGTGTTTGTGCAAGGTAAGTCAATGGTTTGATTTACGTCCCCTTCATTTTGAGCATGGTAAAGGTTTTTTGTTTAGGCACCGAGAGCAAGGAGTAAAAGGTGCATCATGTGCATTTGGTTTTTTCTTGGGCATGCAATCCAATGGCAGCCAAGCCTTACGGCTTAGGCACCACGGTGATGGTTGGTCACGGGTTCAAGTCGAGCACAGTCTTTAAGGGTGCTATTTTTAACGTGGACCATTGTATAAGGTAAGCACTTGATTTATTTTTGTCGAGGTGTGAATAGTGCTAGGGGGCCACATGATAGTTGTGAAGGTGCTTTGATTAATTTTTGCTAAGGTGAAATATAGGGAGTCATAAGGGTGTCTAATATTTTAATTTTTAATTAGCATTAAAAATAAAGATAGGAGATATAAGATGTTTGAAAGGAAATTAATTGTGTTGAATATTTTTTTTTATACATAGGGGAATTGGCAACTACCTTTCCTTTTTGAACAACTGGTCACAAGGTCAAATCACATTGCCTCTAATCGTAACGTCAAATCATGGAGCTACCATTATAACCCCTACCTCACCTTGGTAAACATGGCTTGGAGTGAGGGAGACCCCTGGTGTCTCGAGGTTGGTACCACTGTCATAAATCTAGCACACACTCAGCAGATTCTAGTCAAACTACTACCTTTGCCTTAGAGTGGGCATGCCTGTGAGATTTGAACCTAGGTCCCCTCTTGGTAAGTTCCCAACATCTTAACAATCCACCTAGCCCTCGCGGACAATTGTGTTGAATATTATTGTGTGAATATTGGAGTTAAAAGTGTTAAACAAAGGAATTAAGTGTTATTTTTTTTAAGTGTGAAAATTGGGTTTATAAAGTGTTATCAAAGGATTTTTGATTGTTTATGAATTGAATATTATTCTTGTGAAGTTTAGAGATTATAAGGTGTACTTGTGAGTTAATATTTTTGTATGGTGAATTAATTATTTGGGAGAATAATTTTGTGGAAATTTTGAGATAGGTTGTTGCTTTCTAACCTTGAAATTGGCAAATAGAATTTGGTTGTGATTAAGACAGGTTTTGAATACGTATCTCCATAAAAACAAAAGGTATGGGCACATCTTCCTTGTGAGTGAAATATTGTTGGATTGAATGTTGTGAAATGCAAAGGTGGAGTGAAAAGGATTGTTTGATAAGCATTGTTGGAAATGTTTGAGTAAGTTTTCATGTGCATGATTTGTGGATATTGAAAGATCATGAGTAACATTGTTATGTGAAACACTTGGTTAGGGTTTGTAAAGAAAGTTGTGTTTCATTGAATGGTTGAGTAAAGTTGGATGAGCATTATTTATTAAAAGTATTGGAGTGAAATATCAAGTCTTGTGAATCAAATTATACATTATTTTTGAATTGATTTGAAAGTGATTGAGTGATTGGTGAGTGTGAAACATATTGAGTCTCTTACTATTCTCTATATGTTTCTCTGGTTAAACAAGATTCTGAGTAAAACTTGTTTGTGGTATTGAAGAGGTTTTCTAAAAGAGATTTGAGTTATGTTTTTTGAAAAAAAATTAATGAGCTTTTGTGAAATTTTAAAGACATATTAGAGGTAAGTCTTTGTGGAGACTTAATAGCAGAGTTGATTCATTTGTTCAAACCTTGTGTTAAATATTTGGGTAAATTTGAGCAAAGTTGGTTTGTGATTTAATTAAGCTTTGTGTTAAGGCTTGATGATAGAGTTTGGTATAGATTTGTGAGCAGGTTTGTGGCAGAGCAGAGACAGATTTAAGAACATTGTTTTGTGCAGATTTAAGGGTAGATTTGTGTCATACCAAAGATAGGTTTGTGAGTAGATTTAGGGAAATGATAACACTATAGCATTTTTTATGCTAGTTCTTTTCTTATAATATAAATTAAAGAGGAAGCCAAATAACACTAGTTGTCTACCAATAAGATCCATTATAGTCCTCCTAGTCTACTAACAAAAAATAGTGTCAACTCAATAATTTTTATTTGAAACTCTATCACATCTCATCTTGTAACATGCCAAATTAAAAGCTTGATATATTTTGCTTTTCTAAATCACAAAATAGATCCTTCTTAATAGAAGACTTAAAATTCAAAGGTGCATATCTTATCTCTATCCTTACATTTTAAATCTATAAATTATCCCTTTAGGGAACTCAATTGCATAACATGGTTATGACAATAAAGTCATATCAAAATACTTCTTGAATTCAAACACATTGGCTTTGATGTCAAAGCCTTAGCCCCATCAACTAACAAAAGTTGTTCCAATTTTATGTTGCACTCTTCACTTGGATAAGCAATATCTTTTTCATATTTGTATTTACATTGTATTATAAGCTTTTAAGTTTGTATCAAATTTCTAGGATCACTTTTCAGGATAAAGTTAGTTTTTTCTTTGCATGCTACATCAATTTGCTTTATGTTATCATAATATCCACTTGCCTATATTTAGTGGTGTTTTATGATAGAATTTGACCTTGGATTCTAGACTACAATTTTTTGTAGTGAAAAGTATAATGTTGTAGGTGCACAAATGTTAGTACCAAAGCATGAGCAAAAGCACTTAGACATGCTAGTGCTTTTGTTTGTCATCATAGCTTAACTAGTTTATAGGTCTAATCTTATAATTCATATCTTTCACATAGTATCAAAGTAGGCATTCCATTGTTATCATAGAATTTATGGTAGCTATCATCTATATCATACTAAAATTGAATGTAGTTAATCCTTAAAGAATATTTACTTTTTCACATAGAATAAAATAATAGTTATCTTATCTTTGAAGTTGTTATAATTTCATTTTTGTCCTATTTTAGTCTAGGTCTGAATATCCTAATAAACTTATTTGTATAATAGAAAATCCCTTTTGATGGAATTATTGATTCATATAATTAATTCATTCCATAGACATTTTTGCCACTTATATGATGCATTTTTAAAGATAATATTCGTATATGTGCCCTGGTTGCATGTAGAATGACATTGTTTTGTAGTTATGTGAATTATGATATTATATATAATGATTTTATGGTAGATTAGATGTATTTTTCTTGAATTAACATGTGGAGTGGTGAATGCTTGTTGTTGAATTACTCCTTTAAAGTAGGTACCTTGTGTTCTTCTATGTGAATAGGGATAATTTAGGAAAGGACAACTTGTTGCCTTGTTGATTTAAATATTGTAACATATATAGGATGCATGTGTAGTAGTTATGGGACACAATAATAGTTATTGTTGATAATTGTAAGGATATTAATGACTAGTCTAGAGAACATATGAACTAACTACATAGAAAATCAAAAGTAGTTAAGTAAGAAATTTTCATCTATAAGCTATAGGAAAAATCTACACATAATGGAGGTCCTCTATTCTATGCTATAACACAATGAGAATCCACTAGGGGAGTGGACCACCATAGTAGTAGATTCCCCATTGGCCTTAATGATTCAACAATGTTTAGTTGGAAGATGTGTGCCTATGATAATAAAAAGACTAGATTGTGTTTTTTGCTTTACACCACACATATTTTTGGTTGTAACTAATTTTTGTATCCATTTAGGAATTAGTAATTATCCTATAAGTTTACCCTTAAGGGTTTTTAAACAGTTTAGAGATAAATTATCTATTAAAATAATGTGTTCTTTGATGTTCAATGGATCCTAATTCAATATTGAATTAGGAAGTTCAAAACACCACATTGTGTTTAATAGTAAATATTATTGTAATTGTAGTTTAAATAATATAAAGTAGTCATTTTCATCCATTTATTAATTCTATCATTGTTTTTTCATCTCTACGATAGGATACCATTAACTCTTGTAGAAAGAGCCTGCTTCAAAAGGTTGGTAGCAAGCCACTTGTGTAGGTTTACATTTTATATTTTGTAACTTAGTGATTTTAAGCTAACACTATTGCTATTTATATTATAGATAAAATAGATTCCTTCCCTCTTGCAATTTTTATTGTATTCTATCTAGGAGTTCAATTATTTTATAATAATGGAACTATCATTTAGTTGTCTTTTGAGTTAGAAGTTCTCTAGATAAGGACCCTTAAAATAGGACTACATGTTAACTAGTTTATTTTGGTGATCTAAATTAATATGTGTGAATAATTTAAAGGTAGAAGCTTAATAAGTATTATGGTAAATACATAGTGCATAGTACCTCACAATATTGATATATTAATGACAAATGTATGTTGAATTGGTCAAATGTTACACCTCAAAGGAGATCAAACATGATTGGATTTTTATTCTTTATGTTGAAAGAAATATTTTATATCTCACTATAGAATCTAATCCTATAGATATTTGATGAAGGATACATGGACTTATCATTTTCACATTATTTCCAGGGAAGTAATAAATCACAGTGCTATGGATTTTGATGCACTATAAGGATAAGCTAGATTGAATGTTGACATTTGGATGAGTCCACTGTGTGTTGTTTTCTTGTTTTTTATAGCTACATATTAATATCCTATAATTGTATCGTATTGGCACAAGGTTTACTAGAGTTGATATTGAAAATCCACTTGAATATTTCAATAAATATATTTTGTTCTCCCTTGCCACCTAGTTGGACATATTTTAGGCTAAGTAAAAACAAAACGAAAAGTAGAAATCCCTATTTAAATATATTACTACCTACAATAAGGCCATTAAAGACCTATATCTAAATAAACTGGGAAGAAAAAGGGATCCAAAAATAGTGCAAATTGTAGGACACCTAGCTAATTTAATGCTTGGAATGATTCCCACTCCCAAGTATTCTAATACAAGGAGTACACTTGTCAATGTCCAAATAAGAAATATTATCATTAGGAATGTTCTAGTCAATTTAGGAGCAACCAATAATATCATGGCAAAGAAAATAGTGGACACTCTACAACCTTTAAAACTAAGACCAATTCCTACAACATTGCAAATGGTTGATCTATTTATGGTGACATCATAAGTAGTTATAAAGGATTTAGTAATATTTATAGATTCATAGTAATACCCTACTAATTTTATGGTTCTTAAACCAAAAACTATTTTAGGGTGTCACCGCTAATCCTCAGGAGATAATGGCTTGCTATGACTGGTGCTTATATCAATTTTTTATTGGGAAATATGACCATATCAAATGGTTCTACGAAAAAAATATCGGTACTCCATTTACTTCCACCCCTTTACTTGAAACTGGATGTCTACTATGGAAAGAATAGAATGAGAATAATGACACAATTATATGAACAATCATGACTCTTAGATAAGCTCTAAATCTTAAAGAGATAGATGAGGACACTTCTATTATAAATTTTCTATAGAACCTATCACCAAACACAACCAATGTCCCCATAGATACTTTTAATATCATATTGCAAAATAATTTAATTTATTTGGATGATTTAAAATGGGTGGAAACATAACCTCTCATAAAATTAATTGAGATTACCCCTAGAAAATATTTGAACATTAATAGATAGTTGAATATAGAATAGGAAGATAGACTGAAAAAACTACTCACTAAATATAGTTTAGCTTTTGCATGGGATTATAAATATATGAAAGGGACCCATTCATATATATATATATATATATATATATATATATATATATATATATATATATATATATATATATATATGTCCTCACTATATTTATATGGAAGACAATGTTAAGTCCTTATGCCAACCTCAATTGAGGGTGAATTGTCTAGTGAAAGGTATTGTCAAGGAAGAGTTGTAGAAATTATTAAAGTCTATATCCATCTACCCTATAAATAACAGTCAATGGTTATCTTCTTTAGTGATAGACCCTAAAAAGAATGGAAAATAAGAAAATTGCATAAATTATAAAGACTAAATAAATCCACATAGAAGGACCACTTCCCATTTCCTTTTATTGATTAAGTGTTATCAACACTTGTAGAAAAAAATTACTTCTTTTGGGTGGCTTTAGTGGATACAATAAAATATAAATTTACTGTAGAATATTGGGATAAAAACATGTTCATTTCCCCCTAGAGAGCATTTGCATACCAAGTCTTGTGTTTATATTATTTAATGATATTGCAACCTTCTAAAGGGTTGCACTAATCATTTTTGTAGATTTAATTAGGGAATGTATAGAGATATACATGGATGACTATATTTTATGGTGACAGTTTGGATGAATCTAAAATTAACTTAGAAAAGGTGCTCCAAGGATACCAAGACAAAAATCTCTCTCTAAGTCGTGAAAAATGTTATATGATGATGACTAAGGCTATCATGTTAGGCCACTATATTTCTTCCAATGGAATCAAAGTTGACCCAAAAAAATTTAAAGTTATCAAAAACCTTCCTACACTATAAAAACAAAGAGATGTTTATAGTTTCCTTGCACATGTTAGTTACTATAGGAGGATTATTCAAAGATTTAGTAAAATAGCCAATCCCTATTCTCCCTATTGCCTAAAGATATTGAATCCATATGGAAACTGTAATTCTAATAAGTGTTTGAATCCCTAAAAAAAACTAATAAATTGGTCACTTCCATTATGCATATACATTGATGCATCTAATACAATATTGGGAGCAATTATAACAAAGCGAAAGGAACAACACATATGTCATTTACTGTATCAAAAATTATTTATCTAGTTCTAAATTAAACTACACTATCACCAAGAATGAATTTCTTGTTGTAGTATACACTATCAATAAATTCCACCATTATATCATTAGTGACCAAATGTTCATGAATATCAGTCATGCTACAATTAAATATCCTATAAATAAACCAAATATTAATTGGATGGATTATTTATTGGTTATTATTATTATTATTTTGATAAATGTAAGAAAATTATTTTGAAAGGGTTCCTTACCCTTTTACATGGAGGATTGAAATTCTAAAGACTAAACAGAAGATAAGAACACCACCTATTCAAAAAATATTGACAAAAAACAAAATGCAATCCACTAGCTAGGACTGAGATACAAAATTTTTAGTATAACATAAACTTGAAAAGCATAAATATAAGGTTTTTGAAAGGGACCAAACCCTTTTACAAGCCTAGACTAGTCTATCTAGTCTTACAACCCATTTTTCTTAAAAAACAATGCAATGAAATTACATTCTTTAGATGCCTCTTTGGTATTTTTTCAAAACTTCAATAGTGACCTAAAAATCAAGTTGTTTATACATCATAGCTAGATATCTCCAATAGACTAAGTTATTAGCTTTCAATTATAGGATACAACACTCTTAGACACATTGTTATTCATAGCTCCACAACCTTCCACAACACCTTGATCAAATCCAACACTCTCAATGACATTGTTTTTTATAGCTGCACAACCTTCCATAGCACCTCAATCAGATCTAACACTCGTAGCCATATTTTTATTCATAGATCCATAGCTCTCCATAATACCTCAATAATATCCAACACTCTCAGCCACATTTTTCATAGCTCCATATCTCTCCATAATACTTTGATCAAATATAGTTTTCTTAGCCACATTATTTTATATAGCCTCACAACCTTCTATAATACCTTGATAAGATACAAAATTCTCATCCCCATTTCTCGTCATAACTCCATAGACTTCTACAATACCTTGATTAGATCCAACACTCTCAACCACATTATTCTTCATAGCTTCTTAGATTTTCTCAATACCTTTCTTATATCCAAAACTCTTAGCCACATTGTTCTTAACACTCCATATTCCATAGTATCTCAAATAGATCTAATACTCTCAGCCACATTTTTCTTTATAGATCCACATCCTTCCATAATACCTTGATCATATCAAACACTCTTAGCCACATTGTTCTTCATAGCTTTGTATATTTTCATAGTACCTCATCTAGATCTAGCACTCTCAACCACATTATTCTGCATATCTCAATAGCCTTCCTTAGTACCTCAATCAAATCCAACACTCATTAGATCCAAAACTCTCAACCACATTGTTCTTCATAGCTCCATAGCCTTTCACAATACCTCCAATGTTTTTTATTAGATGCATGAAGGAGTTTTGAAAGGACCTCCAAACCTTTTACAAAAAGGAACTAGTCATATTTTCTAGAGAAACTAGGAATGTAACAGTGCATACAAAGAAACAAATGAATCGATAGCCTTAGCATAACTAAATCTGGGTACCGAAAAACAATAACCCAAAGTGGAGCAACTAGATACTGAAACTAAAATTCAAAGAAAATTAAAATCCCACATAGGGGAGGAGATAACACCAAAAAATCATAGAGAACCACAAACCCCACAGGGGAAGAAGCCTCAAAATCATCAAAATAAGAGGGCTAAGAAAAATCTAGTTGAGAGAAGACAGGACACCACCAAGGTAGAGAAAAGAGTAATTAAATTTGGTTTCACTAGACTCCACATCATTCTCCTCTTTAATATCATTCATCTCCCATGGATCCCAAACCATGAGGATGAGAATTTCTTTTGCATAGGAGGTCGTGGTCTACATGGAATCAGTCAGATATTTCTAAAGCTTTAGCAACATACTTTTAATAGGTTTAAGGTCTAAACCCCCATCTTAGATCCTAGGATTTTGCACCTTCCTAATGCTCCTTGCTTCGAGGATAAGCTTTGGTTTTTTGGAAGGCAGTAATAAATCATCATAATTATAGTCATCAACATTCAAAGGAGCCTTCCCATGGTTGGCCATATTGGCCACCAATCTCTTGGACCTTCTTGTCCCTTATTCATTGTCCCCTAACCCTTTTATAGGAGAATCCACCACCCTTATCATAGAATTCTCTAGAGGGATAGCAATAACAACTTTTTGACTGAAATAGTCAGTCTCCAAAATTAGAAAAGTCAGGGTAGTCCACTATAGGTGTTGGTACCCTGTTAAGGGAATTAAAGATACCTTATGCATCCAATAGTCTAGATTTAACCACATAATCAAAGAGCATATTTTCTAGGCCCTAATGAATTATATCTGATATCATACCTTTTTCACCCTGCTAATAGACCTATTCAAAGACTGGTATAGGAAATATGGAATATTCATCAACTTCTTGTGGTAGAGGTGGTTGAGGAAAATGAAATGGTAGCTTTGTAGAATTTCATGGTTTTCATCAAGGATGAAATAATACATTATAACAAGGGCCACTCAATCCCAAGGAGCCTTTAATGAGTTCTACTTGAAACCATTCTGAATTCTAACCAGTTCTTCCTCTTCTCTCAGAAAAATCTATGATTTCTTTACCAAGGAATGTATTTTCCTATTATGAAAAAAAACATCTGCTACCAGACCAGTTACTTCTACAATCAAAGGGATATTAATTTCAAACTCCATAGTACCAACCCTGACCATACCATTCCACCAATATTACACTAGATTCTTGGCCATCTCCCTGTGGTATCCAATGAACTTTAGAAGACATTGAAGAATATTACCTTTAAAAAAATTCTAAAATATTTGTCGACCATCAGGGAATTTGGCTCAAGGATCAAAGTTGCCATACTAAAAAATGCTCCAAAGCCACTCAGGTAAATCCACTTAGCTTATAAATCCCTCCTGCAACTTGAAAATTCTTCTAGAATGATAGAGGTACCCAGGCAAAAAAAACATCTTGATAGAAAGGGAAAGGCAGCCAAATATATCAATTGCCTATCTTGGAAACTCGTGAGTAAACACTAGGATAAAAAAATGGGGGGTATATTTCTAAAAATAGTGACCAGAAGAGAAGGCAAGGTCTTTTGACATTAAAATGAAGTGAAACCCATTCACCACCTTCATGCCAACTTGTGTAGTGGGAGTTGTACCAAGGAAAAAATATCTTGTTTGCCTTACCAAGAATTTTTGGGAAGTTACTAAGCTGGGAATTATTGATTCTAGAAATCATGCAGCTCGAACTAAGCTAAAATATAATCATGTAAAGCTAAGGAAACACCTTACACATATTATATGGCCTCCAGTTTGGAGAAATAACTACTCTCACTCCATACCTTGAGCTCGGGAACCCAACCGCTAACAAAGAAGAACACTAGCTAATCGAGCCAATGCCTCCACTGTTATTCCTCATTTTGTCTAAGTATATCAATAGATTATTTAACTTTCCATAAAACAAATAAGGATTCCAAAGGGTCATAATTCCTCTTGAAGCTCCCCTAGCATCCACTTTTGCACCATTTCCTTTTCTCCAAATGCAATTCTTGGTAGAATCAAAGGTTTGAGAGTCAATTTTTATTTCTTGAAGTAAGAGTATATTAGGTTGGTTATCCTTCCTTTTGGATCTTAATCAAACTTTATTTTTTAAGAGCCTCCACACCCCTAACATTGCAAGATATTATTTTCATTTCTAGTTTTTGCTAGAGGAATTCAATCCACCAATTTTGTATACAATTTTCTAGGTCCTTAATAGTCTCTCTTCTCCTAGTCTCAAGTAGAGTGAGAATTTTGGTTATTTTTTTGGAATATCTTCCAACAGATACAACCTTATTGTTGTGGAATTGAAATATCCCTTATGACCTAGGCATAATTACCCTCATAGTTGTGGTTGTCTTTCTTTCAAGCAGGTGTATTGGGCGTCTTGCACCTTGTTTAGGGTACTAGTTCTAGAAAGTCTCGAGAGCATGAGATGTGGCTCCCTTAGATGCCCTCCAATTTTTTTACCAAGGCTATTTTCTTGACTTGATGTGATATTTGAAACTTATCTTCTTTCTCATGCTATCCTACTCTATCAGGTGCATTTTCCAAGGAAAATGAAAAAGAGAAAAAAATAGTAAACAACTAGAAAAAAATTAGAGGAAAGCAAACCTATCTATCCTATCTAGCTATTAGCTTTTGATGCAATGTGCAATGGAAGATAGCAATCACAAGATGCAAAATAATATGAAAGAAAGTAAATCTGCGAGATGACTAAAATATGCTATAAATAGAAATGATGAAAATGAATACAATGTAGCTATGGAGGAAATGGACACTCCATGAATAAAGCTACTAGACTACATTGCACCCATCACCAATATATGGTGATCTACACAACACTATGCTACTACCTACGAATATGCTCTAAGCTTCTCTATATCTCCTATCTGTTACAATGAGGCCCTTTTTATATAGGAAGATAGATTCCTTGGCCAACACTCTACCTAGCTGTGCAAGGGACATCTTGCACATATACAACTTGCACATTGACACTTGTGCATTTATTACATTGCATGAAGTAACTAGATAACTTCCCCCTAAAGTAATCTAATGTCCTAAGTATGTACCTAGGAAGGTACATTTACATGACCCAAATGATGTAATATAATCTATTTCTAACACCCCATGTATTACATTATTTGGGTATTGAAGACTTTAGTCTTCAATGTGGATCTTCTTCCATTGGATAGTGGAATTTGTATTCTCCTTCATTGCTTACTGTGATCAGGTTCAACAAGTAATCTGTGTCTTCATATGATGCAAAGTAAGTTGTAGCTGAAGGTTCTTCTACCTTTTGTATGTGTTCAACTGGTTTAGTCTTCATGATGCCATGTTTCTTTCTAGCATGTCTTTTCTTCCTTTTCCTCCTTCTCTTATGATTTTGCATTGGTGCTGGTGGAATTTCTGCTTCATGACAAGTTAGTCTATCATCACAATAATATTATTCTTTATTGCTAGCTTGTTTCTTGTGTTGAGTAAGTACAAACATAATTAATGATAGATAAACCATCAAACACTCTTCTAGTGAAAATATAACCAATCTTTGTGAGTTCCACCATGTTGTGAAGAGGATTTCATGAAGATAACCAATCAATGTTGTAAAGTTACCTTCTTTGGCTTCTTTAAGAAACAAGGAGAATTTCTCTTTGTCGCTAATGGGTAGATACTCGTATCCTTCTAGAGTATCTATTAAGTTTTGAGAGTAGAATTCTACTTCATGGAATAGTTCTTCATTATTGAAAGCTTTTCTCAAGATTTCATCCATGATAGATCTTTGAAATAGTGATTCTTGCTATTTCTTAGAATTGAATTTGATAGAATCTTAGTAGTCTACCTTATAACTCCCTATATTAGGATATATGATCCCTAATTGAAGTATATAAGATTGATTTGATAAAACCTTTATTAATCCTTAGGTTAGTAGGCTTCCTTATGTCTCCCTAGTAATGAGAGTATATACACCTAATGGAATTTTAGATTTTGTAGAAAGCTTATATCTTCCCAATGGATTTAGAACTTGATAATATTTGGTAGATGCTATTATTATCAAGTTTTGTAGAATGCCTTATGACTCCCTAGTGATTTTGGAATATGATATAGTGCTCTTGTAAAATGTAGTTCAATTTTTGGTTGATTTTGTAAAGTTTTGTAAATATCAAAAATCAACTTCTATTATCCCTTATTGCTCCTATTGAACTAAGCACTTTTCCAATTTTGAAGAGGTTTTAATGTTGGATTTCTTTTGTCCCTTTTGTGAAATTTTGAGACAAGAATATTATAAATTTCCAACCTTAGAAAAACCTTAATAACCTCTTTTAATATCCCTTTAGGATTTAATTTTAGTGTATCTAATTTCCAATAAATTAATTTGATGTAGTAACCCTTATAACTCCCAAATTTTGGAAAATTAGACCACAATAATATTTGCAAATATTTTAAAATCAATTTCTAGTAGAAACCCTTATTACTCCTAAGTTTAATATTGCAAATATTATATTGATTTGATAAATTATTCCCTTTGAGATATGGCTTTCAATATGGTTAAATTCTTCTAAGTTTAACCTTGATTTATCAACCTTATAACTCCCAAGAAATGAAAGCACATTTAAAATGGGAATAAATCTTACCTTGCACTATATAAAGAATACAATAATCGATGCTGATTTCAGGTGTGCAAGGGCTGCAATATTAACATCTCTGCTTTGGTCATTCCCTCCAATAGAATGCTTGGAACCTTCCTTGGATTTAATGCTCCAAATATGGCATCTTTAATCTCTGCCTTTGACCTTCCTTGACCAGAGCATTAAAGGCTCTTCCACCTTGCTTCCACGCTGCAACTCGGCCCTATGCACGAAGACTCTAGAGTGTTGAATGTGGATGCGTGAATGCTTGTTGAATGCTTGGTCTTTGGTACCCTTAAAATGGAGGAGAATATTGTATTAAGTGCCAAGTGGCACGTCCATTTTCTTCTTGAGCGCTTGAGGAGTAGAAGGTGCTAGAAAACACTTGTATCTTCCTTTGAGTAATGTATGAATGTTACATTCTTTAGTGGAGCACTTGGTCTCTTTGTGGACAAGTGTCTCTCATATTCTCAATGTACCAACCTATTGTTAGTAACTCCTTTCTTGGTCAAGATGAGCGCTTGCATGAGGAGCGTTAGGGTTTTGCCTCAAGTGACAAGTGTCACTCCCTCCTTGTGCATGGATGTCTTCTCTAACGCTTCTTCAATGTACCCTTTGGAGGTTCTTTAAACCCTGTAAAATTTCTAGCTCCTCCTTCATTCAATGGCACTTGCTTGTGGGTTGTTTCCAGCTGGAATGAGGAGCAATGATTTGGAGGCTTGAGCACCAATTTTGAGCAATGCAAATGTGGAGTTTGAAACACTCCAATGGTGCCTTATTCTTCTTCTTTTCACACCTGTTATATGTCCTCATTTTGTAGATAATGTTGCTCTTGAATATAATGTTGTTTCTCCCTTTGTTTTGTGCCTTGTCTTTTGCAGGTTCGGTCATCCAAGATATGAGGAGTATGAGCCCTTAGAGTGGCTCCTTTTGCTATGCTTGGAGAGTGCTAGCATTCAACCACATTTGGCTGGTTTATCTAGCAGATATTGTGCCTTTGAGGCACCTTCAAATCTGCCCTCTTTCCTGTATAAACTAGATTAGGATAGTGCAATACAATGTAACAAATTTATGTATAAAATAACCTTTATTGCACCCTCTTTTGCACTCCTTTTTTAGGTCTGAATTTCTAGTTTTGTGGCAGAATTTTTGAATGCAATGTAGGGGTTTTGAGGTTGTCTCTTTGATTAGACACCTTCCCCTTTTTTCTTGGATACTTTGATGACAAATCCAAGCTTAGATAGAAGCTCCTTATTTGATGTAATTTTCTGCACTTTTCTCCTTGCAACTAACCCTGTAATGCTTTGGATTTGAGACTCACCAAGTCTCAATATTTGAAGCTTCTATTTCTGATTTTGGTTAGTTGTCTTCTTCTCCAAGTTTTGGAGGATTCTAACCTATTTTGGTGGCTTCACTTGGCCACTATGTGTTGCATATTTTTGTGCACTAATAGTGTCTTTAGACACTTTGTCAAATTCTGATTTTGTGCCCTTCTCAAGAACACAAACAATAATATTTTTGAGAGCAATAGAATAGTGCAAATGAATCTAATAATATTTCACTTTTAATGCACTAAAAATTTCACCTTATCACTCCAATAAACTCTCAAAATAATGCACTTAATCAATTTACTACAACTAATCAAGAATAATCTAAAATGAATCTTCAAGAATTATTCTGCAATTTCCTTACAAATAAAGTTGTAGGGCTTAGTCTTCTTTTGCTTTCCAAAGTAGATGATAGGTAGTTGATAGATAGTTGTACAATGAAATCTAATCAACTCCTAATGTGCAAATGAACCTTAAAAGGAACCTTTCTCTTTTTGCACTTTTGAAGATTGTAATCCAATTTTCCTTCTTGCAACTTTAATCCAAATTAAGGTGCTTTAACAAATCTGATAAGTAATCCAATTAATGAATCTACTTGCACCAATAGTTGCTTACCTTTTTGAAATATTTTGTAGCTCTTTTTTCACTTCTATAGAGGATGTAGATCTTGGTGTCTAAGATCACCAAGTTGTTGCTTTGAGTAGGATCTTGTTGCTTTTTGTAGGTTATCCTAAACAACTCCTTCTTCACCAAAATATGGTCTCAAACTTTCTTTCATGAGCCTAGGATTTGGTGGCTTGTTCTCCTCTTATAGTCTCCTCATTTTGCTGTAGATTTGGAGAAGTCTTTATCTCTAAAATGGTGCCTTCTTGCTGTGAGAGGTAATCTTCAAATCTCTTGGATTTGGTGGGCTTCTCCTATCTTCAAGTCTTCTTGTCGAATTCTGACTTCAAGTAGGATCTTCTTCTCAAGATTCTGAATGTCTTGAGGTCTTCATTGGATTCTTATTCTGGGATTTGGCACTCCTTGCCAAATTCTTCTTCTCTTGGGCTTGTTGTCGGATGGTGATAATTGTCCCAAATCCTTCACTATCAGGTTTCTCCTTGGTAGTGGATTTCTCCAATGAGTTCTCCTTTGATGATTTCTTTAGTAAGGCTCTCCAAGCCTTTTACTAGATGCTCATTGAGACCTCCCCAAGGTCTTTGATCTTGCAACTTCTTCTGGTCTTCCTTGAGACCTTTTCTTCAACCTTCTACTCCTAGAAGTGTTGGTGGTGAGATCTTCTTCTGGATCTCTGATTCTGCTGCTTCTAGATTCGAGCAGGACTCTCCTAGTCCTTCTTCTTCTTCCAAGACTAGAAGTTCTTCAATGAGATCTTCTCCTGATCTCTTTACCTTCAATTTTGCTTCAGGTGCTGGATTGATTCTGAAGAAGATACTCTTCCTAAATTTCTTGTAGGAAGTTTCCCAACTCACTAAATCTCCTTTCCCTACAACAAAGTATTAGTACTAAAATCTTAATCTGCTTCTAAATCAGATACTCTCTTCTAGAGTCTTCTTCAGGATCAAGGCTTTTGTGGCATTTTTTTTAGTATCAAGGCTTTTGTGGCCTTTTCTTCAATATCAAGGCTTCTGTGGCCTTTTCTTCAATATCAAGGCTTATGTGGCATTTTCTTAAATATCAAGGCTTCTATGGCCTTTCTTCTGGAACAAGGCTTTGTGGACTTTTCTTCAATATCAAGGCTTTTGTGGCCTTTTCTTCTGGATCAAGGCTTCTATGGCCTTTTCTTCTGGATCAAGGCTACTATGGCCTTTTCTTCTTCTATGAAGTTCTCAATCTAGCAATGGAGATCTCCAGTCTCCTAACTTCACCATGACTCTTCTCCAGAAGTCTTCTTCCATAGTATTATTTTCTTGCACAAGGAACTAATATCTGCACTATGAAGGCACATCGACCTTCGAGCAATGAAGTTGAAGTCTCCTAGATTTCTATTGTAGGAGGTGTCCCAATCATCTGAGAATTAATTTTTTGCAACAAAAGAAACTTTGGGCAATAGTTAACAAATTCTAGATATCCTGAATGATCTTCACTAGTTGATTTGTCAATCTAGTGGATTGAATGTTGAGTCCTAGTCTTCACGAGTTTTTCCTGCAACTCTATGGAAAGACTCTAGCCAAATGTAATCTCAGTATTTTTGGAACTGAGATTTCTTTTAGTCCTCACTTGTGGCTCTCCCTAATTCTACCACCTAGACTCTTCTGAGAGTTTTTGATAGTGGTTGGTCCAGTAGCATGTCAGGTTGACAAAAAACTTAGGCTCAATGATAATGGTGGTTTTCCTATTGATCTACTATGGCTAGATCTACCATGGCTTTGATACCACTATTAGCTTTTGATGCAGTGTGTAATGGGAGATAGCAATCACAAGATGCAAAATAATATGAAAGAAAGTAAATCTATGAGATGACTAAAATATGCTATAAATAGAAATGATAAAAATGAATACAATGTAGCTATGGAGGAAATGGACACTCCATGAATAAAGCTACTAGACTACATTGCACCCATCACCAATATATGGTGATCTACACAACACTATGCTACTACCTACGAATATGCTTTGAGCTTCTCTATATCTATCTATTACAATGAGACCCTTTTTATATAGGAAGATAGATTCCTTGGCCAACACTCTACCTAGTTGTGCAAGGGACATCTTGCACATATACAACTTGCACATTGACACTTGTGCATTTATTACATTGCATGAAGTAACTAGATAACTTCCCCCTAAAGTAATCTAATGTCCTAAGTATGTACCTAGGAAGGTACATTTACATGACCCAAATGATGTAATATAATCTATTTCTAACACTAGCCTAGCTAATATGATAATGTACCAAAGGTCTAGAGAATATATACATCATGGTAGGTTGAGTGAGCACATGCATAGCAATCGATAATGCATGAGGAAAATTATCTTCCCAAATATACATAATATGCAACATCCACACTAGAACTAGGAAAAGCATTTCATAATAGTCACTTATTATTAATGTGAACTATGGATTACATGTGTGCCAAGGAAAGGGGTTTAAAAACTAATTGGCTAGCAAAACAAGTCTTGATCTAGACCATGACATAAGAGAGAATGAAGGAAATCCCCCTAGGAGAATGGATGGCTTTTGATGATTTACAAAGAAGAGAATACAAATATTTATAGATAACATTTGGGTATTTTGTTGGAAAATATGGATATTACATCATTTGGTTCTTTACTAATGTACCTTCATGGGTACACATTTAGGTTAGGATTGGCTTAGGATTTTAATGCTTTATTATGTAATTCAATAAGTGCACAAGTGTTATAATGTGCTATGATGTAAATATGCATGTAGTCCACATGTACATGAGTCTTAGGGTTGAGTGAGAGGCAAGTAATTTATATTTCTATATAAAGGCCTCAGTGTGAGTGTTTGAGAGATCAAGTGAGATATTTGAGTAGTTCATAGATGAGAGTAGTAATAGTCACAATGTAGATCCATTTTGATATCATTGCAAACTCCATGATAGGAGCATTGTAATTTTCGTAAGCTTTCTTATATGAGCATTTCTAGAGCATTGTATCAAGTTTTCTATCAAATTTTAATGCATGTTAAGTTTCCTTTATCATAGTTATAATATTGCATGCTTATTTTTATACTTGTGATCACATTTCCTTTAAGTTTAAGGCTCCAAAAACTAACACATTTTGCCCTCCTAAAATTCAAAATTTTCCACTTCAAAATCTTTCCCATGGTACTTTTTGCATTAATGGTGCACAATCATAAGGTTTTTAGATTTTGGAGCCATTTGAGATGAGATATTTCTATTTATTCTAGAGATATCTTACAAATATTTCCCATCATTAATTTACTTAAGTTTGTGGCCACTCCTTTGGAGCTCTCATGGTGATGCATTTAATGTTATACCTTCCTTGCAAAGGGAGGTTCATATATTTTGGGAAACAGTATACCTTAACACCATATGCAAGGTCCTAGGTTATGGCCCTAGCTATGGGGTATAAGGGATCAATGACCCTTCATGTGGGGATTTGGGAGCCCCTAAAGTAAAACTTGACCTCTATATTTTTGGAGCCAGGGTGATGCAAGTTTAACCATATTTTGGGGTGGCTCTCCTCTTGCTCTCTACTTTGGATCCTGGTTTCTTTTACTTGGTCTAGTCAATATATTCAGATGCTGACTTCTAGTCTATATTTTCCAATTTTCTAGTTATTACCTCTCGCCTGCAATTACCAAATTTTTATATTGGGAGGTGTGCTTAGGCTATTTTTCTTCCTATTGCATGCATTGTAGCTTTGGGTCTTCGCCAAAACTCTGGTTGTGACTTCTTTGATGTTAGCTGTGACTGGACAAATTTGATTATTTTTATTGTGCACTTATATCTATATTCTTTTGGATCTAATCATCTAGATTCCTACAAAAGTCATTTTTACAAAACTAACCAAAGTGTTTACTTCTCCCAAGTGTAGTGAGAATTAGCTATAGTTTTGGTAGCTCACAAGGGATCCTCAACTTGATGAGTATAAGGAACCCAAAAATCCACCACCTTATCCATTGAATATAGAGTAAAAATTTAGGGTGGAAGAGGTAAGGGAAAGTGGAGGTGATAATTCTAGTCACTAAAATGCAACCTCTTACTTCTACAACTTTACAAAATTGGGTTCACTTATTAGATGTTGGTACTTGCCTATAATAGAATGAAAACTAAAGTACATATGTATGAGAGGAAAGAGTGGCCTTTATACATTGGTAATGGAGTCAAAATTCCCCCTTATGTTCCATAAAAGTCTTTTGTTTCTTTCTTTTTTTCTAGTTTTAGGGACAGAAAAAATATACCCTTAAGGAACTGGGGCTCTTGAGTAGCCCCCTTATTGCAAGTAAGTTGGTACCATGGGTGTTTTATTTCTTTGATGTATATCATTTGGTATCATTGTTGACTCATTTTCTATCACTAATCCTCTTAGAGCCTATTTTGCACTCCCAAATAAAATTATTTTCCTCATTTGAGCTATTAGTGATTGATATGCTTCCTTCTTAGACCTGTCAGATGCCCTTACTTGTTTGCTTGAGCACCCTAGAGGGAGTGGACTCCACTACCTCTAATTTTTCCTAGACTATATGGTGTTTGGTTTAGATCTATAGCCCATAAATTTTTGCTCCCTCTACTTCCATAAAATCCTCTTTTCCATCTTAGATTTTTGTAATTTAGTTTAAAGAAACAATTTATTGAGTGAGAGAATATTGAGGGGTGATAAGTTGGATAGCTAGGGTTAATTGTTCTCCTCTCCTAAACCCATCCATGAATAGGTTAGAAATCTAATCCCATTCAAATATTGAGTGTGTGGGAAGAGAGTCATACCCATCCCAATATTTCCTTTTGAATCACTCCATAAGTAGCCTTAGAGCCATGTTCTGCTTTGTGATATTTTATAGTTGGTAGAAGCAGACCATAACTCTTAGATGCATTAGAAGTTGTGATAATCCTTCACCTATATAATGTGGTATGGTTTATGGAATTGACATTGGAATGTATTCCCATACATCCTCTAGTATAAGAGGTCATAAGAGGTCATTTTTACTCCATGTAGCAAAGCTAGTGAAGGGGGAAGAAACTATGTTTAGGTAAATAGATCTAGTGATAGGCTCTTCATGTTCTTCCAAGTTTTTTGCTTGGATCAAAGTTGCTAGGTGAATACCATATTTTATATAAGATTTGATAGAATGGTGTATTCATTAGAATACCAAAATGAGTCCTTCTAGGTGGCTTCTTTTGGATCTTCTTTCTTAGTAGAGTCACCAGGTGGTGTGCTAATGTTGACAAGATAGAGGTCCCCACCATAAGCTTGGCCTATAATGGTGATTTATTTAGGTTTACTTTTGTAGTAGAGTCACTAGGTGAACCTTCAGGGTGCTTCAATAAGATAATGACTACGCCCTTTATTAAAAACTCGACTTTGGATCAAGGGATGAATGTTTACAATTTAGGTCTCATCAGGCATGCTAGTTTGAATTATTGGGGGCCTAAAATGACCTTTACACTTTGGGCATTATGACTCCCCATGGTTATGGTTGTCTTTATTCGAAGTAGGTGCATCCAATACCCTATACCTCATTCAAGGAAACATCCTAGGAACTCTAGGAAGCATGGGATACAACTTCCTCTAATGATCTTCAAGATTTTTACAAAGAGTGGTTACTTGGATTGATGTGATCTTTGGTGATCATCTTCTTTCCTATGTTATCCTACTCTATTGAGATTCTTTTCCAAGGAAAAGAGAAAAGAAAAAAGGAAGGAAAGTAGTAAATAACTAGAAACAAAAGTGTAGGAAAGCAAAACTATCTAGCCTAGCTATATGTGCCAATGCACCAAAAATCTAGACACTCTCTGTGTCATGGCAAATTGAATTAACGCATGCATAGGGATCGATAGTGCAAGAGGAACATGGTCTCCCCAAACATGCATAATACATAACACTCATACTAGAACCAAGATAGGATTTTGTAATATCTATAGCTTCTTTTTAATATGAACTTTAGATTACATACATGCCAAGGAAAGAGGTTCAAAAACTAATTAGCTAACAAGACAAGGCTCGAGCTAGGCTAAGACACAAGAGAGAATGAAGGAAATCCTAGGATAATGGCTAGATTTAAATAATTTAAAACAAAGAGAATACAAATATTTATAGATAACATTTGGGCATTTTTTCCTTTTAAAATTTAAATTTTCCTACTTTAAAATCTTTCCCATGGTACTTTTTGCATTTACGATGGACAATCCCAAGGTTTTTGGATTTTGGAGCCATTTAAGATGAGATATTTCTACCCATTTTAGATATCTACCATAGATATTTCCTATCATTAATGCTTTAGGTCTGTGGCCACTCCTTTAGAGGCCTCATGATGATACCTCTAAGTTGTACCTTCCTTGTAGAGGGAGGGTCATACGTTATAAGGAACTGTATAACTTAGCACCATATGTGATTTCAAAGGTTGCAGCTCTAGCTGGGGGGTATATGGGGAAATGGACCTTCATGTAGGAGTTTGGGTATGGGAGTCCCCTGACCTCCTATATTTTTGGAGCTAGGGTTATTCAAGTTTAATTCGAATCCAAGGTGGCTCTCCTCTTGGATCCTAGTTTCACGTACTTGGTCCAATTAATGTATTTTGATGTTGAATTTTGGTCTGTCTTTTTTAGTGTTCTAGTTATTACCTATTTTCTATGATTAATAAATATTTATGTGTTGTTCATGAATCTACCTAGTACAAAATATACGTTTTGTGCATCCTAGACCCATGCAATATTGAAAGGTCAAATGAAAGAAATGTCCTCCAGGCCAATCTCTAGAGAGATCTAGCTCCCTTTCTAATCTACTCCATTTTAAATCTTAGGGTGACAAGAAAGAAATGGGTAAATATGAATATAAGCCAAAAATGTAGGATGGGGATAGACTAGCAGCTGAAATTCAAACCAAGTAGCGGTTAGCATACAATAAAAATGCAAGCACAGGAACTACTTACAATTTTGCAAAGACAAACTCCAAAGAGCATATCAGTATTCACTCCCTCACTAGCAAATATTAAATTTAGATGTATGATTTAAACATAGCAAATAATGGAGATAAATGTATTCAAAAATGACATACAAAAAACATCAAATGCAACACCATTCAGAGAACCAAAAGTTGAAGTTTTTCTATTGATGTAGAAAACTTGAAGTTTTTTTCTGTAGTGTCCATCCTTTTTTGTACATGCAAAATAATTAGTTTTTATAGAGGATTGCTCCTCTTTTATTCAATACACATACAAAAAAATGCTAGTAGATCAAAAACCAGCATGAATAATTTCCTCCTCAACATCAGTGATGTTCCATTTTTCATGAAAATAGCAATCCTACTTTGGTGGGAGAATCACATGGGAAATTTGCATGATTAAATTATGGAAAGTAGCCTTGAGCATCAATGCATTGGGACGTGAAGTAATTTGAAAATCAGGAGCTTGGTCATTGAATTTGCTTCACCCTTGCACCTTGTAACTCCACTTTCACCAAAAAATTCCACAGAGCATTAAATTGATCTTGATAAATAGTAAGGTCGGTGGGTGATGCATTGGAAATAAATTAGAATGACATATGATCTTGCATATTTGAAGAAGAAATACCTAAAATATTGCTTGCATTGCTTCAAAAATTAAATTCTATCCTTCCTTGACCCTTCTTGAGAGAATCTACAAAAGTGGCACCTTAGGAATCAATGCCCTTGAGAATAAATGCAAAGGAATCGATTTCACCCAAAAATGAGGTGAAAAGCCTTTTTGGGGCCATAATGGGTGACAACAACAACTTTGTTTGACTTTTGATTGACATCTTGGTGATTTCACCCCTCAAATGCTTCTTCCTCTTATAATCCTCTTTTGCCTAGAAGAAAACATTTTCATTTTTATCTGCATTTTAATTTCATCATTGAAAAGGATAGAAATTACGTTTGCAATTTTAAATAATAGCAAAATTAATTGATTTCACCCCAGAGGAAGGTGATAGGGATTTTTGCCCCATTTGGGAGGTGATATTGACTTTGACTGCTTTTCTCTAGGATGAGTGCGCATTGCAACCTTCTTTCGTTCGAAGCCCATTTTAAAATCTCCATTCACCCTCTAAAGAGGTAAAACTGCGTGGTGCCTCTCAATAGGGGCACCTTTGACTGGACTACGCCTTAGCTTCACGCCAAGCACTCCCCTTTTTATATTTACCCCACCGTGGGTGAAAACACCAACGCATTTAAAAGAGGGCCCCATCAGGGTTATGCATAAGGGGTAGTAACAAAATAGTATTTATAAATTTGGGGTGAATCAAGGTGAATCATGTATAAACTGTGGGACGAATTTTTCAAAATTGTGCAAAACATTTATCAAAATATGGCAAATTTTCAAGAAATTTACACATAAATTATAAACATATTTGGGACCACTTTTGAACTTTTAAATCATCTTAAAACTTCATAAAAAAACTGCCATTATATTGGGCTTGAAAAGAGCTTTCCAACAAGTACAAATATACCTATGTTTGGATATATTTTTATGCCTAAAATTATAAAATGATTATCAGTTGCCATCTACCAGTCGCCATCTACCACTCACCATCTGCCACTCGCCATATGCCACTTGCCTTATGCCACTCATCATGTGCCACTCACCATGTTCCACTTGCCATGTGCCACTCGCCATGTGCCACTTGCCTTGTGCCACTCGCCTTGTGCCACTCGTCATCTGCCAGTCGCCTTATGCCACTCATCTTATACCACTCACCACATGGCGATTGGTAGAAGGCGACTGGCAGATGGTGACTGATAATAATTTTACAATTTTAGGCATCAAAATATATCCAAACATAGGTATATTTGTACTCATTGGAAAGCTCTTTTAGAGCCCAATCTAATGGTGGTATTTTTACAAATTTTTGATATGATTTAGTAGGTCAAAATATACCTAAAAATGACATTACCTCCTTATCACCATATTTGGAAATACATTTGACCTTTTAAACCATATTCAAAAATTATAAAAATACCACCATTATATTGGGCTTGAAAATACTTTTCCAACGAGTACAAATATGCCTATGTTTGGATATATTTTGACGCCTAAAACTATAAAATAATTGTCACTCACCATCTATCAGTCACCATTTGCCACTTGCCATCTGCCACTCACCTTGTGCCACTCGCCATGTGCCACTCGCCATCTGCCACTCGCCTTATGCCACTTGCCTTCTACCAGTCACCACATTGCGATTGGCAGAAGGTGACTGATAATCATTTTACAATTTTAAGCATCAAAATATATCCAAACATAGGCATATTTGTACTCGTTGGAAAGATTGTTTTGAGCCATATCTAATGGTGGTATTTTTATGAATTTTTGATATGATTTAGTAGGTCTAAATATACCTCAAAATGACATTATCTCATTATCACAATATTTGGGACCATGTTTGGCCTATTAAATCATCTTGAGTATAAATATACCTATTTTTTGATATATTTTGATGCCTAAAACTATAAAATGATAATCAATCACCATCTGCCACTCGCCATGTGCCACTCACCATATGCCACTCACCTTGTGCCACTTGCCATGTGCCACTCACCATGTGTCACTCGCCATGTGCCACTCACCATATGCCACTCACCTTGTGCCACTCACCATCTGCCAGTCACCTTCTACCATTTGCCACATGGCGACTGGCAAATTATGACTAACTCATTTTATAATTTTAGGCATCCAAATATATCCAAAAATAAGCATAATTTTACTCGTTGGAAAGCTCATTTCAATCCCGATCTAAATGTGGTATTTTTATGAAGTTTTGATATGATTTAGTAGGTCAAAATCTACCTCAAAATGATATTACCTCCTCACCACCATATTTGGGACCACTTTTGACCTATTAAATCATCTTCAAACTTCATAAAAATACCACCATTAGATCAGGATTGAAAAGATATTTCCAACGAGTACAAATATACCTATGTTTAGATATATTTTGATGCCTAAAACTATGAAATTATTGTCAGTCACCATTTACCACTTGCCATCTGCCACTCGCCATGTGCCACTCACCATGTACCACTCGCCTTGTGCCACTCGCCATGTGCCACTCACCTTGTACCACTCACCATCTACCGCTCACCTTCTATCACTCGCTTTGTGCCACTTAGCAAATGCCAATCGCCTTATGCCACTCGCCTTATGCCAGTCACCTTCTGCCACTCATATTTTGCCACTTGCCTTCTGCCACTCGCCTTTTGCCACTCGCCTTCTACAACTCACCTTATGCTAGTTGCCTTATACCAGTCACCTTATGCTAGTTGCCTTATGCTAGTTTCCATCTGTCATTCACCTTATGTCAATCATGGACTCATGTTTTGTTAGTCATCTGCTTTGTATCGCTCGCTATCCAAAAAAATAATATTGTAATTGTATGAGAGTTGTTGTTATGGTTAACTATATATAATGGGGTACAAGGGGCGAATTGGGCGGGATATTTTTTATTTTTAATAAATTTAGGGTGAAAATTAGGTGGGAAACCTTATGACAATGGAGCGAATTTACCCTTACAAAAAAATGGATCCCAAAATTTTTGGGTGAACGGGCCGAACTCTATGGTCCCAAAATTCATAAAATTAACATTTTGGAAATCCGAATATTCGAGCTAAATTGCAAAATTTACCACTATGAGGACCCCATTATCTAGACTCAGTTGGTGTGGGTCAAAAAGCTTATTCCTAAAGTTGCAATGTTCTCGTGGTTGGCGATCCAAGGCAAGATTCTTACGATTGACAACTTGATTAGGAAAGGTATGATAGTTGCTAACCGTTGTTGTTTGTGCAGGGCCAATTGGGAGTCCACCCTCCATATTTTCCTTGAATTCCCGGTCTCTTCGAGCATCCTCAATAGGTTATTGCAAGCCTTTAGCATTTGTTGGGTCAGACCTACCACCATCCTTGACCTCTTCCACCAATGGCCAAATCCCTTCGTTAGCCTTAGGTTGAAGTTTTTTTGGAAGATCTGTCTCCATAATTTTCTGTGGCAGATTTGGCTTGAACGAAACCATAGATCTTTCCATGAGTCGAGCCATGATGCCACCTCCATCACCAATAAGATCCTTTCCTTTTCCCGTGAAAACGTTAGCCTTATTCCTCATGAAGCTCGCAATCCTCCCCTTTGGGAGAGACTGATCGCTCACTCTTTAAATCTTACCCTAGTTGAGAATCCCATGTCCCCCAAGATCAATCATAGAGTAGATGTCAGGTGGAAACCCCCCCCAGTTGGATGGCTAAAGCTTAACTTTGATGGGGCTTCTAAAGGTAACCCTGGCAAAGCAGGGGCTGGAGGAGTAGTGAGAAATCATCAAGGCTTTCTGGTGATGGCCTTTTCTGAGTAGTTGGGAACTAGGACTAACAACGATGCGGAAGCAAGAGCGCTTTGGAGGGGTCTTCAGATGGCTCAGGAGATTGAAGATAATCTTATCATCGAAGGAGATTCCCTGCACGTCATAAACCTTATCAACAATGGGAAAATTCCTCCATGGCGGTTTAAGACTGTCATCGAAGAGGCTAGGATCCTCTACCAAGCCAAGAATGAGTGAAGGTCCCAACACGTGTTTAGGGAAGCTAATAAAACTGCTGATATCTTAGCCAATATAGGGGTGGAAGCCAATGGGTTGGTCACTTGGGATCTCGGGGTTCCAAGTGATGTGGACAAGATTATCCAAAATGATCGCCAATGGTGATGCATCTATGGAGTTTGGAAAAAGGAAGAGGAGTTTTCTGTCTCCTAAAGTAGTCCTGTTGCGTTTTCACGATAAAAAAAGGCAAGTATGACCATGGACCAAAACTGTCGTGATATCGCAACGTGTCGCTGTATCATGGTCAAAGTAGAGCAGGAGAGGTTTTGATCGATAATTGTCGTGATATCGAGACTTGTCGCGTTACTGCGCTCAAAAGAAGCAATGAAGAGCTCAGAAGGAAACTGTCGCGATATCGCGACATGTCGCCCTATCGCGGTCAAAGTAGAGGCGGCAAGGTGTTGACCAAAAAATGTCACGAAATCATGACATGTCACGTTATCGCACCCAAAAGAAGCAGTGAAGAGCTTAGAGGAAATTTTTCGCAATATCGCGGCTTGTCGCATTTTTGCGACCTGTTGCGTTTTCGCGGTGCTCGATGCTAGAAAAAGCTAAGTATGGAAAGTTGGTGCAGTTTCACGACCGACAGCGGCAAATGGGAGCACCCAACAAGAATGTCGTGATTTCACGATGTGTCGACGTATCGTGGTCAAAATAGAGCAGGAGAGGCATCCAAAAAATGTCACGATATCGCGACATGTCGCGTTATCGCACCCAAAAGAAGCAGTGAAGAGCTTAGAGGAAATTTGTCGTGATTTCACGGCGTGTCGCATTTTCACGACTTTTTGCGGTTTTGTGGTGCTCGATGCTGGAAAAAGTTAAGTATGGAAAGTTTTCGCGATTTTGCGACCGACAGCGGCAAAGGGGAGTGCCCAGCAAGTATGTCATGATTTTGCGACGCGGAGGCGGCAATGATGCAGAAGACTGAAAGATGTCACAAAATCACGACATGTCGCATTTTCGTGACTTGTCACGAAGTCGCGGAGATGCTGAAAATGAAGCAGAAGGTAGAAAGATGTCGTGATTTCGTGACATGTTGCATTTTCGTGACTGGTCACGAAATCGCAGAGTTGCTGGGAATTGTTGTTGAAGGCAAAAATATGTCACGAACTCACGACATGTCGCATTTTTGTGACCTGTCGCAAAATCGTGGTTGGGCTTGCAGGTAAAGTAGAAGGCAAAAAGATGTCGTGAAATCATGACTTGTCGCATTTTCGCAACTTGTCGCATTTTCGTGACTTGTCGCGAAATCGCGGTGATGCTGGAAAATGAAGCTTTTGGCTGTTTGCTGTCGCGATTTCGTGACTTGTCTCTTTTTTGCGACCTGTCACGAAATCGTGGAGGTGAGGGTAGATGAAAGCAGAAGACCGAGGTGCATGAAGCTGTTTCAGAAGAGGGCTTTATATGGGTACTATTAGCGTAATACAGTCTGTCCAGATTGATTTTTGATCCGTAACAGCTCTGTGCTGATTTTTGTAAAAGGTTTTGGGTCAACCTAGAAAACTCGTTTGCAATGAATTGATCCTTAATTACCAAAAAAAAAAAAAACCCTGGGATTCATGACGTTAACCCTTCTTTTTCCTTGCAAGTAAAATAAATATTGTCTTTCACCCCAAAAAGGGGTGACAAGAAGTTTCGCCTCTCACTTAGGGCAAAAGCATTTCACTTTTACCTTTAAATTTATTTTTTGCAAAAATTACGACTTTCACCCCCCAAAAGGGCGAAACTCAAAATGCTTATAAAATCTGCTTCCATTGGGGTGAAGTCACCTATTTTGATTATTTTTTACCTCCAAGAGGGGTGAAAGTGATTTTTGCCCTCAATTGAGGCAAAACTAATTATTTCCCCTCTTTTCTTTTAATCTTCTTTCTCTCACGACTTGCGCTCTCTTATGGGGAAAAAACACTTACGAGGCAAAAACACCCAAGTTTACCCTTTTTTCATGTAATTCAATAGCTGGTTGGGAACCAAGCGCATATACATTGTTTTCGCATAATTTCTGGTAAAATCGCCCTTTTGTTGTGCTTCGCCTATACAAGGGGCAAAAAGGATTTTCGCCCCTCACTAAGGGTGAAACTAGTTTGCTCATTATTTTTCTGGAACTTCTCCTTTAAAATTAATTTTTCGTCAATGCTTTTACCCCTTAAGCATTTCTCAACATAGTTCCTCATTGCATTCTGCTCATGAAAGAGCAATACTATTTAAAAAAGAGCAAAACAAAATTACAATGAAATAGATAACAAAACTATAGCATCTTCCTTCAGTCAATTTATCAAAAAAATTACAATCGAAGTTCAACAAAATTTAATGTGGTAAAGTGATTAAACTATTGATATTTTTGGTGGCTCTCGAGCTATCTAGCTCACATGGATACAATTGAACCTAGGTCTTCATCCATTGGGATCAGGTTTCGACTCTGCTTGGTGCATTAGACTACTTATTGCTTGCTCCAAAATTTTTCTCCTCTGTCTCCTTCACTGTAGCTTCTTCATTTGAAAGATGCATGACTATAGCATCGAACACTACAATGGCCTCATACCAAGCATCAAACACTAATCAGCTCCGGGTCATTAAGCGAATCCACAAGGCACCAGAAGGTCTCCACTTACTCCATATCAATGTAATTCACCCATTGGTTGAGCTCCAGTAAACCAGATTCAATGCGTGTAAGTTTCCTCATCAGGGGTAGGACATGTTTTTTAGTGAGAGGCTCATCCAAATCATCAATTTTTAGAGGCATCATCAACAAAAATTACCCATACTATTTCTAGGTCCTCCTTTGACAGAATTTTCCCCTTATTATCAGTGAAACTAGGGAAACCATTATTAGCTACTGCATTAAAGTAGAATTTTAAAACTCTTTTATCCTGCTTAAACACATCGAGTAGCTGGTGAGCCTTCTTAACTTGGTTCAGCTTTAAAAAATACTAGCATAGTATAACTTTAGAACTTGCCCAATCTCAGGCCATGTCACTCATGGGATGAAATCTGAGATCTGATCTAGCCAACGCCTGCATTTGTATCACCTTTACCAGGATGGGCTCCAGGTGCTCTTCACCATACTCCACTACATGTTGGTTGTACGAGATGACTATCTATATCTCCTAAAGGTACATGAGGACATATGTCACCTTTGTCACCATGGTTTTGTAGTAAATGAGCAACTGGTTGCATGCCTGATTGACCTTTTCCTTGATAAAAACAATCACCTATGTTGCTTTGATGGCCAACTGATACTGTAAACTCTGAAGTTGGCCTTTCAAGGCCTCAACCTACTTTTTTGTTGTCTTTGACCTCTTGGTGCTTTTGAATTGTCTTCTCAAAATCTTCTACTTTATTCTACCAAAGAGTCACCTCTGACTTTATGGATTGCAAATGTGCTCTATTTTTAACCAAAGTCTCGTCCAACTCGGTAATCTTTGCCTCAGCCTCGAAAAAGCACTTCTTGTAGTGCTTGCCATGTAGGTACAGGGAGCTCGTATCTACTTGAATTTTACCTATATTCTTTGTGGTTTCAATCTTCGTAAGGTCCCCTATGATAATCTCATAAGTGTAGTCGCTCAGAGCCATCTCTCCTTTAGGTTTTTGGACTTGGGGGAACATTTTCACTATGTGGGCCTCCATGGTGCTAGGATTGAAAGCAACTTTCTTCAATGGGTTTGTTGGCACTAGTGCCTCCCTTATTTTGTGACTCTTAAACCACTATGATGAAATCAGATTAGCTTGGTTGATCTTTTCTACAATAGGTTGTTATGGTATAGCCTCTATATTTTGTTCAAGTAACACTTGCAGCTCTAAAAATGGGGTAAAAGAGAAACGAGCCTATTGTGGAATCAACTCGAGGGAAGTAGAAACTTGCATAGTGGAAACGGTTGATGGAATAGCGACGGTGGTGGGAACAGAAACAAGAGGTTTGGCTATGGTCACACTCACTCAAGGAGGAGCCTGTGTGCTTACAACTGTAGTGGAGGTTACAAGAATGGAAGATATAGGAAGTGAAAATAGGTTTAGGGTGGATGCAAAAGAACTAAAAGAAAAGGAAGTATAAGAAATGGGAATAGAAGAAGATGGAGCATTGGTGACTGGTGCTTGGGATATAGGAAGTGAAATTGAGGTGGAAGGCATACCGAATGGAGGTGAAACAAAAGTAGAAGCTAAAGGATGAGAAATGATAGTCACCAACTACTCGATAATAGGATAAGGGGGAGAAAATGTACCTTCGGGCTCCAACGCCATTTGAGTCGATGAGGATGAAAGTGGTTGTGACACTAGCTCCTTCTTTGCTTGTTCCTTTGGCTTCACTGCAATTTCCTCATCAAGATTTATAATCTTAGCATTTTGGCTTACTAGCTCTATTCGGACCAAGGGGATGGCCTCTAACACTTCTGTTCATTCTATTGAAACTGTAGGGGGAGGGTTTGATGAAACTACGCTAGTCCTTCACTTCTTGGAGATCTTTATAACGGGTAGTTTTTCCCACTTAATTTTTTCTTGATGTTGCAATAGCTCCTTCGACACTTGTTCTTCTTTCTTTTCTACAAGTGGCACTGCTTGGACCATATGTTGCTCCTCTTCAGCCACACTCTCCTCACTACTGTATTATTTAAAACTTTGAGGTACAATTCCAACAAAAGTAATTGGCTGATAACTGGTGTAAAACTCATCATAAGTGTCTAAAAATGTTTCATCCATCACCAGGCCATATGGTGACCCAATTTTTTCTCGATGGGACCTCATAATCCACCAGTTAGTAGTCTTTTCTTCATACCATTCGAGGAGTTGCTCCTTCATCTGACTAAATAACCCTGGAGGAGGAATCTGATGTTTATGTACTGCAGGGTTATACTCAGCCTCCATCTCATAAAATTCATGCCATGGTGAGAGCAACATCATATTTTCCACATGCCACTCTAAGTCATGCCCCTCTAAATTATTTTAGCATTTCTCAATGTCTAGTCTAGGGCAACAATGAAAACTTTTGGCCTTAGTTAGCACCATAAAACAACCTAAAGCATCATATTTCCACCATTGCAGTAACTCCACCATACCAATGTCATAGAAGGCTTCAGTAATTAACTAATTCTGGCCCACCTGGCTCACCTTAATGCCTCTGAAGCAAAAATATACCACCCCTCTCCTTTGAGATGATTTCCTCTCTCATCGCCCTTGGTACCCTCTCATATTTACCAAAAATTGGCTCCATGGTAGGGCCCACAAAAATACGGTTAAAATTATAAAATGATTATTTTCTTGACAAGCTGGAGGTCCACAAACATACTGGCAATGACCTATTTTATCTATTAACCTACTTAACTACTATGAAGAAAAAAATTTGATACATGTAAAAGAAGAATTACCATATTGAGAATGATATGTGCTTGAGCATCATGGTTCCTTCACTCTACATTTTCTCTTGTTGGTAATGCATCCTTCTAGCAATGTAGTTATCCCAATCGAAGAAAATAGGATTTGTCCTTCTCATAATTATAGTAGGGGTATAGAATTCGACCTGAGAAATACATTATACCAATGCTGCCTATCACTTGTGCACTGTTGAATTAGTCAGGGGACCCACAACCCAAGCCACCATAGAAAATAAATTTGGGCTCTTAAAATCTATTAATGGCTTTGGTAAATTCGATAATTCACCATGCTAGGGCATTTTTATTAGTTGAGTCTCCATAAATTGGTGCAGCATTATCGTCAATTGATATTTCTCCTTCTATTCGCTAAGATGTAATATCTTAAAAACAAAGCCAGAAGGAGGTTTAATCCCACAAGCAAATGCCTCCCAGACATCATCAGATGAGATAGTAAACAACACATCTCCATTTTCATTCTGGACAACTCTGGTGTCGGATTATAAATTTTTAAATTTCCTCCACCAACTCTAGGCAATAATGGACCGGTATGCACAAATACCAAAAAATCTGAGCATGATACACAATAGTGAGAGGACTTTTCAGCATCAACCCCTGTCTAGCTGCAATATATGTCTTGGCACAATTTATCAATGCCTTTATTTGAAATAATGCAGTCTCCAACCTAAGCTAGCATGTCAAAATATGGATCCAGGTCAACATTTTCATTTTGCCTGGATTTTTTGGACTTCTTCACTACCTCAGCTTACTTATGCATTTTCTTTGGGTCTATAGCGCTCTTTGGCTCTATATTTTTTCTTCCCATCTTCAAAAACTTTCAGGTGCTCTGTAATTTTTGCAATCAAGCAATCAAATGCAGAAATGCTCCAAAGAATATATATAAAAAAATTACCTCCCAACCGTGGATGCACCAAATTTATATACTACGTCTCCAACTATCGGATTTAATGCATGTGCTGATTTTCAAAGAAGTTAGACAAACGTGCGTCTTGATTACTTCACCAGGCATAATTTTTAATAATTTTTTAACTGTCATTAACCTCCACTTGCTCAAAATCTTCCTCAAACCTCGTCCTTTGGTTACCTTCAATCTTAAAAAGTGCACCTTCAATATCAACGACTAGCCCCGAGAATGAGAAATGCCATTTGTCAATTATGAACGCTCTTCTAGATGGAAATAAATCAATTTTACCACCTTAGAGCTTCACAACATCAATCTGGGGTGAATCGGGTAAAATTAAATCTCTCTAAGCACACTTCCATTGAAAACGTCACTTGGGTAGTCCAAAATTATTTCATACTAGCAAAAATATTCAATGGGCGTGCTTCCTTTGTGAAAAGACCTCTGCAACCTACTTCTTCATTCATCTAGTGCTTCGAAAATCATCCTCCCTGTTCACTTGGCAAACTCATAAAATTGAATGCCTTTTTAAAATTATTCTTCTTCTCTGATTTTGCCACCAAAAAGCACCTTGCTAAAAAAAACAAATTTTTTGAGTGCCATTGCTTTTATGGAAAAATAATTTTTTTTAAAACAAATCAGTTTCACCTTGCTTTTTTAAAAAATATCCTTGTGACTGGGAGCTTTTAAAATGCATGTGATTTTTATTTCCCTTTGCTTTTCCATTTTGGGAGTTTTGCCCCAAAATAGAATTTTGCCTCCCAAATAAAACTACATGGTCAAATTAAAACTTGTGGCAAAAAAACTTATTTTCCTCTTTTTTTATATTATTTTTAAATCCTTTCGCCCTAAAAGGAGGGAAAAGTGATTTTTGCCCCTTACTTGGAGTGAAAGTATTTTTATATTATGATATATATATATATATATATATAACCATTCCCCCCTTTCACTCTATTAATCAAATAATTCCACTTTCGCTTTTCGAAATGATTTTCGCCTGAAATAAAAATGAAGCCTTGAGAACTCTTTTCGGAGTGAAATTAATTTTCGGCTAATAAGGATATATTTTCGAGGTGAAATGACTTTTTTGGGGTGGATGAAATCACTCTTTTTTTTTTAGAAGCATAAAATACCTGAAAAATAAACACATCTGTACATATATACATACTTGCTTTTGAAAATGTCAGTAATAATAGGCCTTCAAATGAAGATCATTTATCAAAATCAGCAATTCCTGGACATCCATGTCTTAAATATAATAAGCATTGACTGAGCTCACCCCCAAAATCTAGAATGGACCTTCCCATATAGCTTCGAACTTATAATGTTTTCCAGGCTTTGCTTTATTCGCATTCCATTTCAACACTAGATCATCGACTTTAAATGCCCTTTTAGATGTCTTCTTGCTTAACCATTTCTATGTCGACCTGACATGTTCCATGAAAGAATTATATGCCTTCTCTCTCTCTTCTTCTAGTTGTAAAAGTTGTGCAAGTCTCGCACTCATAGGATCAACTTTGGAGGATAGGCAACTCAATATGTATAGGTAAAACTGCCTCCTTATCGTACACCAGAGAATAATGAGAACCCTTAATTGATTTCTTGATTGAAATGCAGTCTACCCACAAGGCTTGATTCAGTAGTAGATGCCAACTCCTCTTATTGTCTCCAAGGATCCTCTTTAAAATTCTCAAAAAAAAAAATTGTAGATTCGGCCAAACTGTTCCCCTATGGATAGTAGTTAGAAGATGTTTTCATATATTCCATACTTGTAAATTCACTGATTTTAGCATCAATGAAGGGGGTCCTATTATTTGTCACAATGGCATCAGGCATGCCAAAGCGGGTGATCAACCCCTCAAAAAAAGATATAACTGTGGCTTGATCTACTTTCTTAGTCGAAATGGCTTCCACCCATCTAGTGAAATAGTCTATTGTAGTCAAAATGTACTTGTGTTGGTAGAAGAGTTGGGATCAATAACCTTGATAAATTCTAAGTCCCATTGTTGAAATGGTGCTTTGACTTGTATGGGATGAAGGGGTAAATATGCCTTCCTACTTCTACCAACATATCTCTGGCAGTTATCACATTTTTGACTGATCTTGAATGTGTCTAAAAAAAGAGTAGGCCAAAAATAGCCTACTCTAATGATCTTAAGTGCCATGGGCCTTCCTGCATAGTGGTCTCCTGACAGACAGAAATGAAACTCGTGTAGAATCTTCTATTTCTTTGTCTCCTTAACACATCTAAGGAGGACTCCATCAATATTCTTGTGGAACAAACCACTTGGAAACAACACATACTTGGGGGCTTGCAATCTGAATCTTCTTCTTTGTGAGGAGTTGAGGTGTGATAGACATCTCCTTGAGTTAAAATATTCGACAAGGTCCTTTATCCAATCATGACCAACCGAAGCTTGATTAGCTAGATTGCTCTCACTCAGTGCATTATCAAATTTGAGATCAATCGATTAATAAGCATTACTCTTAGCAAGCTCTTGTCAAAGTGCTCGACCATGAACCAGCTTAGTTGGCCAAATATCTACATCAAACTCCTAGATTTTGGAAACCCAGTTGACTCTGTTATCACCAAGTTTACCCTGAATAATGAAACTTCTTATTTCTAGCATTGATATCTTGGAAATAATTAGGTGGAGGATTGGGTGGGGTAGGTAGAGTCAAAGGGGGTTGTGAGAGAGCTTGAGATAAAAAGTAGGGTTATAAAATATGATGTAACTTGATTAATTGTTGCAATTGAAGGGGTTTGGTTGATCCATAAGTCATGAGTTAAGAGGGAGTTTGAAGAATTAGGATTTTGAATTGGTATTGTGATACTAGAGGATGATGTTGAAAAGGGAATTTCCATAATGCGTATACCTATGAATATGGTTGGAGGAGTTGTAGAATTAGCAAGATGTTCCATAGCCACATTAAGACTAGCAAATTTACATTTTTTATTGATTTGTGCAATAGTAGATTGACCATTAGAATGCTCAAGGTTATCATGAGGTGTAGATGATTATTTCCTATTTTGTTCTTCAAGTTCCTCACTAAGAAAATCTATAAAAATGTCTTTGTTTATTTTGATGTAATCTCTAGTGTGATCTAGAGAGTTAAAGTTGATTATTTCAATGATGTGTTCTTATTCCCTAGGCACATGGTGTAGCCAAGGATTTTATGTTTGATCTTCATATTCATGTATGTAGACTTCATAATATGAAGATGCTAAATCCTTGCTTCGGTTATTATAGGGATGTTGAACCATAGCTTAAAGTTTTTCAAAGAAAAGTGAAGAACACAAGCTTATACTGAGAGGGGGGTGAATAGTATAAGACCACTTTTTACTTTTCTTTCCCAATCAATATTATGCAATGTATAGATAGCAATATCAACAATAGTAATCAAAGCAATGCACAAATCACCACACACAATAGAGACACCAATTTAACGTGGTTCACCCAATGTGGGCTACTCCACGAAGAAAATATTTCACTAAAATTTTCTCAATCAATCTCTTGGGAATCCTTTCCCTATTACAATGTTTATGGACCTCTGTCCAAAGGAGACACCAATCCCCTAATCAAGTTCGTGGATCTCTATCCATAGGAGAACTCTTTCTCCTTAGCTCTGACTGGTGATCTTCTAGAAGAACTGTTGCCCCCACTACTCTGGCTAAATGGATCTCTATCCACTGAAGACACCTGTCCTCACTGCCCTGGCTAATGGATATCTATCCACTAGAGACTATCATCCTCTATACTCTATCACCTTCAAAGCTCTATCTCAAATCTGCACTAAACACAGTCCTTCGGTCTAGCACAAATCTGCTCAATATCTATCTCTGGTCTGGCACAAACCTATCCTCAAATATGCACCAAACTCTATCCTCAAATCTGTACTAAACATAGTCCTTTGGTCTAGAAAAATTTGCTCAATATCTATATTCTAATCTACATAAAACATAGTCCTTCGGTCTAGCACAAATCTGTCCTCAATCTCTGTCCTCTGATCTACACTAAACACAGTCCTTCGGTCTAGCACAAATCTATCCTCAATATCTATCCTCAAGCCTTAACACAAAGCTTGACTTAATCTCAAATCAACTCTGCTAGATCTGCCCCAAACCTTAACTCAAGGTTTGAACAAATCAATCAATCAACTCTACTCTCAAGTCTTCTCAAAGACTTATCTCAAATCTGCCTTGTAAGCTTCCATAAAATCTCACACTAATCTGTCCACAAGTCCTCTCTAGAACTTGTCCAAATCTGCTCAACAAGTCCTCACTAGAACTTGTCCAAATATGCTCTCAATTCACCCAATAATAAGTCCTCACTAGAACTTTTCCCAAATCTCCTCTCAATCTCTGTTCTCAAACTATATTGTAAGCTTCCACAAAAGCTCACACAAATATGTCCACAAGTCTTCTCTAGACTTACCTCAAATCTTCTCAACAAGTCCTCACTAGAACTTGTCCAATCTCATAGAAACATAAAGAGAATTGTTAGAGACTCAATATGCTTCACATTCACCACAATGCTCAATTACTTTCAATCACTCTTTTTACCATAGAAACATATAGAGAATTGTTAGAGACTCAATATGCTTCACACTCACAAACTCTTAATAACTTTCAATATCTCTTTTATCACAAAAACATATAGAGAATTGTTAGAGACTCAATATGTTTCACATTCATCAACACTCAACCTCTTTCTCAAATCAATTCAGAATATAGAACAATTTGTTTCATAGAACTTGAACTATCACATCAACACATCCACTTGACTAGGCTCAACCAACTCTACTCAACCAATCACTCAATGAAATAATCCTTGCTCACAAACCCTAGTCCAAGCATATGAACACTCACTCAAATGTTTCCAACAATGCTTATCAACCAATCTCACATAACAATGATACTCATGATCTTTGCAAACCCTAGTTCAAGTTCTTCACTCACTTACTTCAACAACAATGCTTATCAAACAATCTTCACATAACAATGATACTCATGATCTTTCCAAACCCTAGTTCAAGTTCACTCAACTAATCACTTCAACAACAATGCTTATCAAACAAGGTTTTATCAACAACTCTTTATTTCAGAAAACCTTGAAGCATTAATTCAAAACACACTCAACAATGCTTACCAAACAATCCTTTTCACTCCAACTTTGCATTCACAACATTCAACAATCACTCACTAGGAAGATGTGCCCATACCTTTTGTTTGATGTAGAAGTGCCCTTAGAAAACCTGTCTCAATCACAATTTCCTTCTTTCCAATTTCAATGGTTAGATGACAAAATATCACTCTTAACACTTTCTCAAATATTCCTTAAATACAAAAATAATCAAAGCTCAAATATACCTTATTGCTCCTTGGAATTAACATCCATCAAATCAATACATGAAAAATAATTATTTGGATACACCTTATAATCTCCAACTTAAAATAATATCCAACACCACAAAACCTCAAACAATCTTCCTAAAACACCTTTATTTCCCTTTTCAAACACTAAAGCAAATAACACCAAAAATTTATTTTGCATCAACCTTATAACTCCCCTAAAACCTTACAAGCCAAATAAAATATGCAAAAATTAAATTTTTAATACCTCAACTAATTCCTCCAAAAATTTTGGTGCTCAACTAATGCATACCTTTGTTATCTCCCCAAAAGGGTTTCGGCGTGATTCGAACCGCCGTCTCCCCAAGCGCCAAGCGCCTTAGCACTTTGGTGCCCACCGTGTGGGCTATAGGTGCCCACATGAAGGAAGGAAGACTTCCTTCCCTTTCAACCTTCTTTCACCGTCGAATTCAACACAAAACAAAAAGTCCTCCCACGGATTCGAACCTACGTCAATCGCTGCCCTCACGACTTGCTTGCACTGTGGTTGCCAACTACGCTACCAGTGCTTGGTGACCAAGGCTCCCTCCTTGGTGGGTCAAATGCTTTTGGCTCCTCTTAAGCACTTAAAAATTAAAATTAAAATCCTCTTTGCACAACACGATTCGCATAAGCTCGCATAGCATCAAAATTAATTCGAAGGCATTGGTAACTTTGGCTAAGGTGGGGTAATCCCCCTTTTATACACACATGGTTAATTTGCTCCCCACGTCGGTGCTTAGAATTTGAATTCGAAATTCGAATTAATAACCCACCTTAGGGTTATTTAAAATTAACATAAATTAATATATAATTAATATTAAAATTAATTAATAATTAATTTAAATAACATAAAGTTAAGTAAATTAATTAATAAATTAATTTATAATTAATTTAATCTTCCTTGTATAATATTATAAAGAATTATTATAATATTATTCACTTGGGCTTTTTCTTTGCACTTTGGACCACATCTGACTTCCTGGAATCGGGTCTTGATCAACTGAAACTGGAGAACCTGAAACTGATGTTGCCCACTGAAACTGCCATTGACTGGTGCTGAAAGCTTGACATCAATGACCACTCACTCTTGACATCAATGACAACTCATCTACTCAAAATGTCCAACAATCTCCCCCTTTGTCATTGATGGCAACCCAAATTATTTTTACCAAAACTTGACCTTTTTCTTGTTCTGCTCCCCCTGGGAAATTGCTCCCCCTGACTCAATGCTCTCTCCTTAAATCAAATCTCTCCCCCTTACTCAAATCTCTCCCCCTTTGACATCAATGGAAAAGGGTCACCTTTGGGGCTCGGGGCTAAGAATGAGTCTCTTAGCTTAGCCCCTCCCCCACCTCCTCTTGAGGTGGTTAATTCTGGGGTGGGAGTATTTCTACTCCCAGCAAGCACTGGTCTTTACCTTTGTCCTCTTTCCTTCTCATATGATCCTTCTGATTCCTTTGATTGTTCCTATTCATGTCCATGTTCATGTTCCTATTCCTATTTTTTCTTGTTCATATCCTATTCCTGTTCATGTCCATGTTCATGTTCCTGTTCATGTCCATATTCTTATTCTTGTTCATGTCCATATTCTTGTTCCTGTTCATGTTCATGCTTGATTCTGGAATGTCTGCTCTACACCACTTTGATGTATGTCCATCATTATTGCACTTATAACACTTAATGTCATTATTCCTTGGAGGTGCAAGTGTCTTGGGATTTCTCCTAGTGAAGCCATATTTGTTCCTATCATATACCTTGCAATTCATTGCCTTGTGACCAAACTGATTACATGAGTAGCAATACCCATGAAAAATTTGTCTGCTTCTAAAGTTCCCATATTCCATGTCTTTCATGTTTCATGCACTATGAAGCCATGTGCCCAAATCTGTGACATGAGAAACATCGTCCATTGAAATTTCCTTGCCTTGACCTCATTGGTCTCTTAGTCTCTTTTTCTCTATGTTGGTTCATGTTCCATTTGTTTCTTCTTTGTGCATTGTTCCTTCCCTTGTTGAACTTTCTATTATCCAACTCTTCCTCAGAAGTCTCACTTTCTCTTATACTATCTTCTTCTGAAGTTTCTTCTTGTTCAGAACTTGAGGTTGACTCATCTTCTTGTTTCTTTTGAACCTCTTCAAAACCAAGACCTGTTTTGTTTGTTGACCTTCTTTGTACCTTGATCATCTTATCCAAATTCTTTGAGCTCTTTCCAAACTTGTGTAGCTTATCCTTGGACATTTCTAATTCTTCCCTTAGTAGAGCTACTTCTTGTTCTAACTTTTCACATTCTAAGACCTTTGCTTCTAACTTATCCTTGAACTTCTTTGTCTTAGCTATTGACTTGTTTAGATCCTCTATAAGATTTCCTCTCTCTTCATCACATTCTTGAAACTAAAACTCAAGTTGGGAGTTTTGCTTTCTTACCTTATTTAAAGTTTTAAGAGCATAAATAAGCTCTCCCTCAAGATCAACTCCTCCTTTTTCTGATTCTTCCTCTATTTGTTTGTCTTTGAGAACATCTTCATTATTTTCTGACTTGTCTTCTGTAGGATCACCTCCTTCTTCTTCTAGTGCCATTAGAATATTTTCTTCTGGTCCTTCAAGTGTATCTTCATATTCATCATCACTGAAACTAAAACCATTCCTTGTACAACTATCTTCAAGATGTCCAAAATTACCACATCTAAAACACTTGAGAATTATTGGTGACCTTTTCTTAACTTCTTCTTTTTCTTCAATCAGAAATAGGACTTCATATTTATCATTGTCTGAGAAACTATTATCACTATCACTTGAGTACTTACTTGCCTTGTCTGCATAGTAGCTCCTCTTTTGTCTTTGAAAGAACTTCTTTCCTTGTTTGCCTTGTCCATCCTTGCCTTTCTTTTGGTACCTGTTTCTTTCTGATTCCCTATTCATGTGATCCTATTTTTCTTCATCATTGTTATTTTTAGCTTCTTGACAATCAGTTGCATAGTGACCATACTTTCCACAATTGAAACATCTAACAGATTTTGCATCTTTAAATCTTCTTGAATCCTTATTCCTTCTGCCATAATTAGCTTCTTCATCACTAGATGACTCATTGCTTGAATATGATTTTTTGCCCTTTGTCTTCTTAGTAGCTTTGAAGGTTGCTTCCTTCCGGATATTAGGTTCCTCTTTTGTTCTTAACTCAAAAGTTGTAAGAATACCAAGTAACATATCTCTTGTCAAAGAATCACCATATTTTGATTCTTCTATAGCAGAAATATTTTCACTAAATCTTTTTGGAAGAGATCTTAAGATCTTATCACAAACATCAGATTCTTCAATCTCAAGTCCAAGTCCTTGCATGGCGTTAACAACTTCATCTACTCGAAGTAGATAAGTACTAATGTTTTCCTCATCCTTCATTCTTAATTCTTCAAACTGTCCTTTGAGATTTCGTATCTTTACCTTTTTGACACTTTTATCTCCTTCATATATGCTTTGCAACTTATCCCAAATTCCTTTTGCATCTTTACAATGCATAACTTTTATGAATTTTGTTCTATGCAAACCTCTCAAAATTGCATTCATTGCTTTTGAATTGTAATGTTGTAGAAGCTTACCTTCCTTATCTATAGGTGGATCAACTGGTGGTATGTATCCATTTTCAACTGCTTCCCAAATTTCATTGCCAAGTGCCATCAGGTGAATCTTCATTCTCATACTCCAAAATATATAATCGCTTCCATCAAATACTGGTGTTGAATTATCTGAGGACCCATTCTTAGAATCCATTGTGTTCTTGAAAGCTTTTCCTTCAAGTTGTTAAACTCTTTCGAAGGAACCCGCTCTGATACCAATTGAAGAACACAAGCTTATACTGAGAGGGGGGTGAACAATATAAGACCACTTTTTACTTTTCTTTTCCAATCAATATTATGCAATGTATAGATAGAAATATCAACAATAGTAATCAAAGAAATGCACAAATCACCACACACAATAGAGACACCAATTTAACGTGGTTCACCCAATGTGGGCTACTCCACGGAGAAAATATTTCACTAAAATTTTCTCAATCAATCTCTTGGGAATCCTTTCCCTATTACAATGTTTATGGACCTCTATCCAAAGGAGACACCAATCCCCTAATCAAGTTTATGGATCTCTATCCATAGGAGAACTCTTTCTCCTTAGCTCTAACTGGTGATCTTCTAGAAGAACTATTGCCCCCACTACTCTAGCTAAATGGATCTCTATCCACTAAAGACACCTATCCTCACTACCCTAGCTAATGGATCTCTATCCACTAGAGACTATCATCCTCTATACTCTATCACCTTCAAAGCTCTATCTCAAATCTACACTAAACACAGTCCTTCAATCTAGCACAAATTTGCTCAATATCTGTCTCTGGTCTAGCACAAACCTATCCTCAAATATGCACCAAACTTTGTCCTCAAATCTGTACTAAACACAGTCCTTCGATCTAGCACAAATCTATCCTCAATATCTGTCCTCTGATCTACACTAAACATAGTCCTTCGATCTAGCACAAATCTATCCTCAATATCTATCCTCTGATCTGCACTAAACATAGTCCTTTAGTCTAGCACAAATCTATCCTCAATATCTGTCCTCAAGCCTTAACACAAAGCTTGACTTAATCTCAAATCAACTCTGCTAGATCTGCCCCAAACCTTAACTCAAGGTTTGAACAAATCAATCAATCAACTCTACTCTCAAGTCTTCTCAAAGACTTATCTCAAATATACCTTGTAAGCTTCCACAAAAGCTCACACTAATATATCCACAAGTCCTCTCTAGAACTTGTCCAAATATGCTCAACAAGTCCTCACTAGAACTTTCCAAATCTCTCTCAATGAAAAAAGCAACAACTAGACTTGTCCAAATCTGCTCAACAAGTCCTCACTAGAACTTGTCCAAATATGCTCTCAATATCTGTTCTCAAACTGTATTGTAAGCTTCCACAAAAGCTCACACAAATCTGTCCACAAGTCTTCTCTAGACTTACCTCAAATCTGCTCAACAAGTCCTCACTAGAACTTGTCCAATCTCATAGAAACATAAAGAGAATTTTTAGAGACTCAATATGCTTCACATTCACCACAATGCTCAATTACTTTCAATCACTCTTTTTATCACAGAAACATATAGAGAATTGTTAGAGACTCAATATGCTTCACACTCACAAACTCTCAATCACTTTCAATCTCTCTTTTTATCATAGAAACATATAGAGAATTGTTAGAGACTCAATATGTTTCACATTCATCAACACTCAACCTCTTTCTCAAATCAATTCAGAATATAGAACAATTTGTTTCATAGAACTTGAACTATCACATCAACACATCCACTTGACTAGGCTCAACCAACTCTACTCAACCAATCACTCAATGAAATAATCCTTGCTCACAAACCCTAGTCCAAGCATATGAACACTCACTCAAATGTTTCCAACAATGCTTATCAACCAATCTCACATAACAATGATACTCATGATCTTTGCAAACCCTAGTTCAAGTTCTTCACTCACTTACTTACTTCAACAACAATGCTTATCAAAAATATTCACATAACAATGATACTCATGATATTTCCAAACCCTAGTTCAAGTTCACTCAACTAATCACTTCAACAACAATGCTTATCAAACAAGGTTTTATCAACAACTCTTTATTTCAGAAAACCTTGAAGCATTAATTCAAAACACACTCAACAATGCTTACCAAACAATCCTTTTCACTCCAACTTTGCATTCACAACATTCAACAATCACTCACTAGGAATATGTGCCCATACCTTTTTGTTTGATGTAGAAGTGCCCTTAGAAAACCTATCTCAATCACAATTTCCTTCTTTCCAATTTCAATGGTTAGATGACAAAATATCACTCTTAACACTTTTCCCAAATATTCCTTAAACACAAAAATAATCAAAGCTCAAATATACCTTATTGCTCCTTCTTGGAATTAACATCCATCAAATCATACATGAAAAATAATTATTTGGATACACCTTATAATCTCCAACTTAAAATAATATCCAACACCACAAAACCTCAAACAATCTTCCTAAAACACCTTTATTTCCCTTTTCAAACACTAAAGCAAATAACACCAAAAATTTATTTTGCATCAACCTTATAACTCCCCTAAAACCTTACAAGCCAAATAAAATATGCAAAAATTAATTTTTTAATACCTCAACTAATTCCTCCGAAAATTTTGGTACTCAACTAATGCATACCTTTGTTATCTCCCCAAAAGGGTTTTGGCATGATTTGAACCACCGTCTCCCCAAGCGCCAAGCACCTTAGTGCTTTGTGATGTTCACACAATGACACTGAGAGGGGGGGTGAATCAGTGTAGCTATTAATTTTAATATCTACAACATTTAATATGAAATAAAGAGAACTTGAAAACTGGAAAAACAACTTGAACAAGAGAGCACACCACAACACTCAATATACCGAGGTTCACCAATTTGGCTACTCCTCAAAAATGACTGCTTGGACTCCAATCCAAATCCAGTCTTTGCAAAATATCAATTTTACAAATACTTTACCAGCATCAACTGGAAGGAGCACCAACCCCTGTAATTTTCTGCTGCAACAGATGGAGCACCAACCCCTAGTACCAAGCACCAACTTGGACTGCAATTCTGATCAATTTAGAATGACATAAAAATGTCTTCACTTCATGCACGACCACTGAGTGCTGCAATTAACCCAACTCTGCACACTCTCACGGCTCTGCTAATTTTTCTCTTGACTCTTTTCTAACCCTCCTTTTACAGCAATTTCTCTCTAACAGCAGCAACATCTTCTCTGTACGACTATTCTTTTATAACCTTTCAATCCTGCATGCAATCGAATCACATACTCATTGTTCGAATCCATGCAATCCTGTTCGGTTCCATGCACTTATTGTTCAAAACCTTGCAATACGGCTGTTGAATCCATGCTATACGACTGTTCGGTTCCATGCACTTCTATTCGAAACCCTGCAATCCTGTTGAATCCATGCAATACGCGTTTGATTTCAAATACGTCTTTGTAATCCTCTCATATTCGATTGTTCAATCTTCTTCAAATACGGCTTTTCGAATGCTTTTTTGAAACTGCATATGTGATGCATCGAATGCTTTTTCAATCAAGCATATACAGCTGTTCTAGTGCATGTCCAACACCTGTCAATGTGTAACTGTTGATCTGACTTTAGTTACTTTTTACGTAACTGGTTGCATGATTTTCTGTCTGCTTTTTCGACACGTGTCACCTTGCATGCTCCTGCGGGTTTTACCTGCCATACTATTACCTATCGCGATATCGTGACACTTTTTGAAGTCGTACACTTCATGCCCTTGCTGTCGTGAAATCGTGACCATTTTGGCTTTGAAAGCTTTCCCTCTGTTCATGTCGCGATATCGCGACACTTAGAACTTTTGCTGACGTCATCCTTAAGCATGTCACGAAATCATGACCGTTTTGGCTCTTGAAAGCTTTCCCTGCATCTTGTCGCGATATCGTGACACTTTCAACATTTGCTGATGTCATCCTTAAGCATGTCACGAAATCATGACCATTTTGGCTCTTGAAAGCTTTCCTCATCTTGTCGCGATATCGCGACACTTTCACTTCGATGTCATCATCATTCTTGTCAGAAATCGCGACGCTTCGTACACTCTCCTTCCAACAGAAATCGCGACACTTTGCTCTTCGTACAACTCTCCTTGAGACTCCGAAAATGGAACATGTCACGAAATCGCGACGTTCTCGCTTCCGTACACTCTTTGTTTCATGCGGTAGCGAAATCGCTACAACTTTGTGCCTTGTGCTTTTGACTTGTTACATCTTTAATTTTTACAACTTTGAATGGTAGCGAAATCGCTACACCTTTGTTTTTATACATTTTGTCATGCGGCGAAATCGCTACATCTTCTTGTTTGTGCCTTTTCACTTGTAGGAAATCGCTACACCTTTGTTCTGCACTTCCTATTTGTAGCGAAATCGCTACACCTTTGTGCCATGTATTTCCATCATGCAGCGAAATCGCTACACCTTTGTTGCTGAGCATTCTCTCTCCTCTTCGGGTCGCGAAAACCCGACGTGTCGCGATATCGCGACACTTTTCGTTGCTAGCTCCTTTCCTCCATTTATGTCACGAAATCGTGACATCTTTTCACCTTGCTTCCCTCTCTGCCAGCATGTCGCGAAATCGTGACAGTTTACCTTTCACTTTCTCTCTCCTCTGCCATGTCGCGATATCGCGACAAATTGGCATGCACTTTCTCTCTCCTCGGCAATGTCGCGAAATCGCGACAATCTTCCTTGCATTTTCTCTCTCTTCTGTTTTGTCGCGATATCGCGACAGAAAACATGTCGCGATATCGACGATAGTTTTCTTCCTTGTCTTTTTCTGCCAATTTTTGAATCTGGGTCACCTCTGTTTTTCTTGAAATTCACTTGCACTTGATCGGTGACCTCTGAGCTGCATCAAGTGCATCAATCTATCCGTGTTGACAACAATGACAATACTTTTGCAATTCTTTTGCTGCACCTTGCTCAACAATCTCCCCCTTTGGAATTGTTGGCAACACTACTGCAACCTTGCTTAATTTCTTCTCCCCCTTTGCCAATAATACCAAAGGGCTGCTGTGAGACTCCCCACGAGTCTATGCACAACATTCTCAGACTTAAAAAGTTTGAATGCTCCCCATGAGAATGTGTTTCCCATAGCTAGTCAGTGCTTGGGTGGTGTGACTACTCCCAACTTCTTTCGAAGGTATTCAAATACTTCCTTTGGCAAAGGTTTTGTGAATATATCAGCTACTTGCTCTGTAGTTGGAACAAAATCCAATTTAACCTCTCCTTATGCAACTTTATCCTTCAAGAAATGATATCGGATTGCAATATGTTTGGTTCTTGAATGCATTATTGGATTCTTGGATATGTTGATAGCACTAGTGTTATCACATTTAATTGAAATTGGCTCTTTGAAATGAATACCAAGATCTTTCAATGTTTGTCTCATCCATAATATCTGAGTACGACATGTTGTTGCTTGCAATGTATTCTGCCTCTGCAGTGGATAGAATACTTGATTCTTGTTTCTTCGTTGTGCCATGCTACCGACTTTGTCTCCAAGATAAAATGCTCCTCCACTTGTGCTCTTTTCGTCATCAATACATCCTGCCCAATCTGCATCAGAATATGCAATCAAAGTGAAATCTTTACCTTTTGGGTACCACAACCCATAATCCATAGTGCCCTTGAGATATCCGAAGATCCTCTTCTACAGTTGTTACATGAGTTTCTTTGGGAGTGGCACTGAAATCTTGCAACCATGCATACTGCTTGTAATATATCTGGTCTAGTGGCTGTTAAATACAGTAGGCTTCCAATCATAGACACTGTACATTGTTTGATCTACATTTAGGGATTTATCATCCTTGCTCAACTTGCGACCTGTTGTCATGGGAGTGCTAACCGGTTTACTGTCTTCCATTGTGAACTTTTTCAGCATTTCTTTTACATATTTAACTTGAGAAATAAAAATGCCTTTTTCATTTTGATTGACCTGCGAGTCCTAGGAAATAAGAAAGTTCACCAATCATAGACATCTCAAATTCTTTCTTCATTTTAGTTGATATGTCTTTGCGGTATTCATCCATCTTGCTTGCCAAATATTATATCATCTACATAAACAACAAGAACAATAAGATGGCCCTTCTCTATTTTGACATATAAGTTGTTGTCCACCAAACCTTTCTTGAACCCTTGTTTAATTAGATAATTATCCGGCCTTGCATACCATGCTCTGGGTGCCTGTTTCAAACCATATAATGCTTTCTTTAACTTGCAAACAAAATCCGGGTTTTCACCAAGTTGGAAGCCATATGGTTGTTCAATGTAAACCTCTTCTTCCAGTTTTCCATTCAAAAATGCTGATTTTACATCCATTTGATATACTTTGAAGTTTTTATGAGCTGCTAATGCCAGAAACATTCGATTGCCTCTAGTCGGCTACCGGTGCAAAAGTTTCCTCAAAATCAATGCCTTCAACTTTGAGCATAGCCTTTACTGAGACCAATCTTGCCTTATTTATGACAACCTGTCCATCTTCATTTAATTTATTTCGAAAAACCCATTTAGTGCCAATTATGTTTTTATTTGTTGGTCTAGGTACTAATTCCCAGGTATTGTTTTTCTCAATCTGATCTAGTTCTTCATTAATTGCCTTCAACCAACTTTCATCGAGTGCTTGCTTCGACAACATTTTTAGGTTCAATGCTAGATAACGAGAGAATAGTTCCATGCTTCTTTGCTCTTCTTGTCTGAATACCATCTTTGGGATCCCCAATAATCTGTTCACTTGGATGATTTTTCTGCCAATTGCCTGTTTTAAATTTCCTGTTTTCTTCTTCTTCTGATTCAATTTTTACACCATCTGGATCAATTTTCTGATTCTTATCTGTTTCCTTTTCATCATCACCTTCAATGACTTCTTCATAGATGGGGTAGTTTTCTTGATAAGTAATTTCTTGTTCTCTACCTTCATCAACTTTCACATCAGCACTCTCAACAATTTTCTTTAGCCTTTTGTTGTAACATGTGTAGGCTTTGCTTTTTGTTGAGTAACCAAGAAAGATACCTTCATCGGCTCTATTTTCAAATTTACCGAGATTATCTTCGATCCGTTTGATGTAGCACTTGTCTGCCAAATACTTTGAAATGTCTTGTTGTTGCCTTTACTGCCAAACCACGGCTCATAAGGTGTTTTGCTTTCATGTGGTCTTAGCATGCACCTGTTTTGAATGTAAGCTGCGGTATGTACTGCCTCTTTCCAAAATCTATCGACTATTTTGTTCTCGACCGACATTGTCCGTGCCATTTCCTGCACTTGTCCTATTCTTCCTTTCTACAACTCCATTACTGTTGAGGTGTTCTAGCTGCTGAAATTTGTCTTCTTATCCCATATTTTTGATGATATTCTGCAAATTCTTCTGAAATAAACTCTCCTCCTCTGTCCGATCTTAGGCATTTAATTCTTTGTCTTGATTGATTCTCAACAAGATTTTTGAAGGTTTTAAACATCTCAAAGGCTTCGATTTAAGTTTCAGAAATAGTACCCATGTCATTCTTGAGTAGTCATCTATACACGGCATAAAATATTTGTGTCCATTTATGCTTTCGGTTCTCATGGGTCCACATAAATCAGTGTGAATTAATTCTAATGGCTTGCTCGTGAAATATTCTTTTGCTTTGAAAGTGGCTCTGGTTTGTTTTCCCTTTTGGCATGACTCACAAATACTTTTTGAAGGTTTACCAATAGTTGGTATGTCTCTTACTGCCCCTTTTGAGCTGATTTTTACCAGATTATCAAAGCTTATGTGACCGAGTCTCTTGTGCCACAACCAGTTTTCTTCTTCTTGACCAACCAAGCAAGTTCCTTCGAAGTCTCTGAAAGTGTATACAGATTTCCAGAAGTTCTCAGTCCAGTGGCTATTAACTTTCCATTTTTTGTCTTTCTTACTTCATGACCCTCCTTCTTGAAGATTACATCATGACCTCTGTCACAGATTTGGTGACACTCGGCAAGTTATGCTTCGGACCAATCACAAACAAGACTTCTTTTGATTTTATATTGCCATCACTGATCTTGGCTGATCCCTTTCCAACAATCTTTGCTCCATCATTATTTCCAAATTTCACAGAACCACCTTCATAATTCTGCAAATTCTCAAATTTTTGCTTGTCACCTGTCATGTGACTGGAGCAACCACTATCAAGTATCCAAGGTGCAGATTTGTTCTGAGCTTTAAAGGCAGTCTGAACAATCAAAGATTCCTTTTCTTTCCATTATGGTTTGATAGCAGATTTGGCTACTTGTTTTGCCTTTGTCCTTTCATTAGCTTGTGCTTGTTTTTCAGGAAATTTCTTGTTTTGTTTCAACCCACTTGGTTGAGATTTTCTACCCTGATAATTATTCAATGCAAAAGTGCTTCTGGAGTTTCTAGCAATATGTCCAAAATTATGACAATTATAACATTCAACTGCATAATTCATTAAAGGAGAAAAAACATTTCTGCTGGTGAAATTCCTTTGAGATACATTATGTCTGCAATCTGAAATCTTATGGCCATAAGCATTGCATTTAAAACAATAACCAGAAAAGGAGTGATTAAACCTGGGTGCCGGTCTTTGCCAGTTTGAAGTAGAAGCCATGAATCTTCTCTTTCTTGGATGTATGACTTTTGTGAATCCATCTTTGTCAGTATTCTTCTTGATTATGGCATTATTGTTTTCTTTGGCATGATTTGTTTTTTCTAGTTCAACTCTGATCTTTTCTTCTTTCTTTATGGGTTCTAAATTCAAGTTCTTTGAATCCTTTGATGATTCTCCTTCATCAAAGCCTAAACCAAATTTGATGCTGGAAGGCCTTTGGTTATTTAACATTTTATCCAGCTTTACAGTGCTTTCTTCAAACTTATGAAAACAGTTCAATTTTCTATTCATTTCCTCTAGCTGCATTCTTAACTTAACAATGTCTTCCTCTAGCTTGCTGCATTCAAGCTGTCTTCTACGAGTTAATTGTTCATCAAGAACTTCGGACATTTTCTTGAATTCCTCTGTCTGTATTTTTAAAGCTGTTTATTATGTCGAGTGGCATCTTCTAGTTTTCTTGAAAACTTTTTGTTCTTTTCCTTTCTACACTCAACTCTTCAAGTGCGGCAACCAATTCTCCTTCCGGATAAACTTCAGCCTCATCTTTAAAGTTTTCATCACCTTCCTGATTTTCTTCTGTTCTTTCCTCTTCAAGTGCCATGAGCAGAGCTTCACCTTTTCTTCTTGAGAATCCTCATCCGAGCTTTCTTCGAAATCTTGACATTCTTGGATATGAAGCTTTTCTTCTTGAGGTTGTTCTTTCTAAAATTTTGTTTCTTCTTCCAGTCACCTTTTTCTTGGTGTGAGCCTTCACCATTTTTAGTTTTCTCATGCATTGGACATTTGGCTGCAAAATGACCGACTCCTCCATAGTTGAAGCATTTGAAAGGTAGCTTTCCTCTATATTTTCCTTTTCCTTTTGTGAGTTTTCGAACAAAATTAGCTTCTGTTTCATCCAGAGTCTCTTCATCCTCGGATTCATGTTCAACTTTTATATTCTTGTGTGCTTTAAAAGCTGCTTCTCTGTCTATAGACTTGGTTTGTCCTATTCTCATTTCATATGTTTGTCGAGAGAACCATGCATCTCATCCAAGCTGAAGTTGTTCAGATCTTTTGCCTCTTCTATTGCAGAAACTTTGGAGTTAAATCTTTTGTGCAGTGTTCTGAGAACCTTTTTCACAACAAGCTGCATCATCAATTTCTTCATCGAGTCCTCTGATTGCATTAATGATTTCGTTGACTCTCAGCATATAAGCCTCTATGTTCTCATCTTCATTCATTTGCAGTGCTTTGAACTGTGCTCGATGAGTTTGCAGTTTTGCTTCCTTGATCTTGTTGTCTCCTTCATGGATGCTTTTCAGTTTATCCCACATGTCTTTTGCTGATTTACAGACTCATGACTCTTATCGGTTCACTTGTCAACAAGCCCACACATTATGGCATTCTTAGCTTTGGAGTTGTTCTCAAATTTTTTCTTCTCAGCAGTATCTGTTGGAGGAGTAGTGGGTGCTGTGTATACACTATCTACAGAATCCCAAATATCATATCCCAATGCACTCAGATATGTTTGCATCCCGAGTTTCCAGAAAGTGTAATTTGTTCCATCGAATAAGGGAGCTTTGTTGGATGAGAATCCTTCACCGTTTGCCATTGTTTCTTCCAAGATCTCCTTAGCTGATTAAGCTTGAACAAGGAACCTTGCTCTGATACCAATTGATGTTCACACAATGACACTGAGAGGGGGGGTGAATCAGTGTAGCTATTAATTTTAATATCTACAACATTTAATATGAAATAAAGAGAACTTGAAAACTGGAAAAACAACTTGAACAAGAGAGCACACCACAACACTCAATATACCGAGGTTCACCAATTTGGCTACTCCTCAAAAATGACTGCTTGGACTCCAATCCAAATCCAGTCTTTGCAAAATATCAATTTTACAAATACTTTACCAGCATCAACTGGAAGGAGCACCAACCCCTGTAATTTTCTGCTGCAACAGATGGAGCACCAACCCCTAGTACCAAGCACCAACTTGGACTGCAATTCGGATCAATTTAGAATGACATAAGAATGTCTTCACTTCATGCACGACCACTGGTGAGTCTGCAATTAACCCAACTCTGCACACTCTCACGGCTCTGCTAATTTTTCTCTTGATTCTTTTCTAACCCTCCTTTTACAGCAATTTCTCTCTAACGATGACAACATCTTCTCTGTACGACTATTCTTTTATAACCTTTCAATCCTGCATGCAATCGAATCACATACTTCCATAGTGTTTGAATCCATGCAATCGGATTAGATTCGGTTCCATGCACTTCAATTCTTTTCAATCCTTTCCAATACGGTTGTTGAATCCATCCAATACATTGTTCGGATCCATGCACTTCACTTATTCGAAATCCTTTCTATTTTTGAATCTACATTTAAATACTTCTTTTAATGCTTTATCTAATTCATATTCGATTGTTCGAATTTCTTCAAATACGACTTTTCGAATGCTTTTTAAACTCATATATGATGCATCGAATGCTTTTTCAATCAAGAATATACAATTATTCTAATGCATGATCGACACTATCAATTTGTAGCTCGATCAGACATCGATTACTTTTTACGTAATGTGCATGATTTTCTATATGCTTTTTCGACACGTGTCACCTTGCATGCTCCTACGGGTTTTACCTGCCAGACTGTTACCTATCGTGATATCGTGACACTTTTTGAAGTCGTACACTTCATGCCCTTGCTATCATGAAATCATGACCATTTTGGCTTTGAAAGCTTTCCCTCTGTTCATGTCGCGATATCGCGACACTTAGAACTTTTGACGTCATCCTTAAGCATGTCGCGAAATCATGACCATTTTGGCTCTTGAAAGCTTTCCTTGCATCTTGTCGCGATATCGCGACACTTTCAACATTTGCTGATGTCATCCTTAAGCATGTCACGAAATCATGACCTTTTGGCTCTTGAAAGCTTTCCTTGCATCTTGTCGCGATATCATGACACTTTCAACTCTTTGACGTCATCCATTAATGCATGTCACGAAATCGCGCCCCAACAGCGAAAATGGAACATGTCACGAAATCGTGACACTTTGCTCTTCCGTACAACTCTCCTTGCAGACTCCAGCGAAAATGGAACATGTCACGAAATCGTGACGTTCACTGCTTCCGTACACTCTTTGTTTCATGCAGTAGCGAAATCGCTACAACTTTGTGCCTTGTGCTTTTGACTTGTTACATCTTTAATTTTTACAACTTTGAATGGTAGCGAAATCGCTACACCTTTGTTTTTATACATTTTGTCATGCAGCGAAATCGCTACATCTTCTTGTTTGTGCCTTTTCACTTGTAGCGAAATCGCTACACCTTTGTTTTCTGCACTTCCTATTTGTAGCGAAATCGCTACACCTTTGTGCCATGTATTTCCATCATGCAGCGAAATCGCTACACCTTTGTTTCCATTCATTTCAACATGTAGCGAAATCGCTACACCTTTGTTGCTGAGCATTCTCTCTCCTCTTCGGGTCGCGAAAACCCGACGTGTCGCGATATCGTGACACTTTTCGTTGCTAGCTCCTTTCCTCCATTTATGTCATGAAATCATGACATCTTTTCACCTTGCTTCCCTCTCTGCCAGCATGTCGCGAAATCATGACAGTTTACCTTTCACTTTCTCTCTCCTCTGCCATGTCGCGATATCGTGACAAATTGGCATGCACTTTCTCTCTCCTCGGCAATGTCGCGAAATCGCGACAATCTTCCTTGCATTTTCTCTCTCTTCTGTTTTGTCGCGATATCGCGACAGAAAACATGTCGCGATATCGCGACAGTTTTCTTCCTTGTCTTTTTCTGCCAATTTTTGAATCTGGGTCACCTCTGTTTTTCTTGAAATTCACTGCACTTGATCTGACTGACCTCTGAACTGCATCAACTGCATCAATCTATCTGTGTTGACAACAATGACAATACTTTTGCAATTCTTTTGCTGCACCTTGCTCAACACTTTGGTGCCCACCATGTGGGCTATAGGTGCCCACCTGAAGGAAGGAAGACTTCCTTCCCTTTCAACCTTTTTCACCATCGAATTCAACACAAAATAAAAAGTCCTCCCGCAAATTCGAACCTACATAAATCGTTGCCCTCACGACTTGCTTGCGCTATGGTTTCCAACTGTGCTACCAGCACTTGGTGACCAAGGCTCCCTTCTTGGTGGGTCAAATGCTTTTGGCTCCTCTTAAACACTTAAAAAATTAAAATTAAAATCCTCTTTGCATAGCACGATTCACATAAGCTCGCATAAATCAAAATTAATTCGAAGGCATTGGTAACTTTGGCTAAGGTAGGGTAGTCCCCCTTTTATACACACATGGTTAATTTGCTCCCCACGTCGACGCTTAGAAATCGAATTCAAATTTGAATTAATAACCCACTTTAGGGTTATTTAAAATTAACATAAATTAATATATAATTAATATAAAATTAATTAATAATAATTTAAATAACATAAAGTTAAGTAAATTAATTAATAAATTAATTTAATAAAATTATATTAATTAATTTATAATTAATTTAATCTTCCTTGTATAATATTATAAAGAATTATTATAATATTATTCACTTGGGATTTTTCTTTGCACTTTGGACCACATTTGTGTAGAGTAAAAACCAATAATCAATCATTAAGCATAGAATATTAAATAGTACATGGGAGCCTATAATAGCCCAAAGGTTATGGAACCTCCCGAGACACATTTAGACTTTGTTACAATAAATAACATACTACCCAAATTACCTAATGCTAACTATATGCTAACAAATGTTGTTAGCATAATAATAATGATGGAATAAAATATATGCTACGCTAACATCCCCCTTTATTACATCATTTTGCAATACATAGAGAGTTGCGAAACAATTCAAATTTGACACGTGCAAGTGCCTTAGTGAAAATTTCTGCAACTTGAGCATCGGTGGAGATGTACTGAAGCTGAATTCGGTGCCTTGGAACTTCGTCTCGAATGAAGTGACATTGTGTGTCAATGTGCTTGGTTTTCTCATGATGCATTGGATTCTTAACAAGGTTCAAAACACCCTGGTTGTCGCAGAACAAGTGTATTGGAGATTTTGATGGATGACCCATACTTGTCAGAATGCGACGCAACCATATCACTTCGCACACAGCTTCACGTGCGGTGCGATACTCTGCCTCTGTAGATGAGATAGCAACCACCTATTGCTTCTTGTTGTGCCAAGAGACAGGACCGGATCCAAGATGAAATATATATCCTGAAGTTGACTTACGATCATCATATGACCCAGCATAGTCAGAGTCCATGTATCCTTGCAAGAAGAATTTGTCATTCCTCTTGTATTCTAGGCCATATTCCATTGTGCCACGGACATAGTGAAGAACACGTTTTGTTGCTTTCCAATGAGTAGTCTTAGGCTCCTGCATGAACCTCGAAAGATAGTTGACAGCAAACACGATATCTGGCCTAGTATTTGTCAGATATATGAGACTCCCAATCAGCTGTTGATAGAGAGTACCATCTACCTGAGGTGAATCATCATATCATGATAACTGAAGCCCGGATTCCATCGGTGTTGCCATTGGCTTGCAATCAGTCATGCGATATTTTTCTAACAGTGTCTTGGCATATTTTTTTTGAGACACTTTGATGTAGTGCTCCTTCTGGCTCACTTCTAGACCAAGACAATAATGGAGAAGTCCGAGATCTGTCATCTCAAAATATTTACACAAGTCCCTTTTGACAGCAGAGATCATAGTTTTTGAACTCCCTGTAATGAGCAGATCATCAACATAGAGTACAAGCAACACTATCTCAGAACCTTATTTCTTGAAATAGAGGTTTGCATCTAATGGACATCTCTTAAATCCATGCTGCAGGAGGTGATTATCCATTTTTATATACCAAGCTCGAGGAGCTTGTTTTAAACCATATAAGGATTTGACCAACTTGCACACTTTCTGCTCTTGGCCTTCCACTTCAAATCCTTCAGGTTGAGTCATGTAGACTTCCTCTTGGAGATCACCATTCAGAAAAGCACTCTTGACATCCATTTGGTGAACTTTCCACCCATACTGTGCTGCCATAGCACAAAGAACTCGAATGGTGGTCATCCGAGCAGTAGGTGCAAAAGTTTCCTCATAGTCAATGCCTTCCTTTTGAGCATAGCCCTTTGCAACAAGACGGGCCTTATGCTTATCTATTGTCCCATCTACCTTGTACTTGACTTTGTACACCCATTTGCAGCCTATGGGCTTCTTTCCGTATGGCAGATCGACAAGCTCCCAAGTTTTGTTTTTCATCAGAGACTTATACTCAGCATCCATAGCAGCCTTCCATTGTGGCTCACTAAGGGCATCTTGTACAGAAGTAGGTTCATGTTCATTCATTGAAGACATAAACACCCTATCATCATCTATATCCATATCCTCTATTTCTCTGTCTGGATCTACAGAAAGTTCCTCAAAAGATTGACAAAGATCATCAACCTCAGTAGTCTCTGTTGCTGCTTTCTCCTGTCGAGCCATGTTGCGAGTACGAGGTCTATCCAAAGTCAAATCTGGTGGAGTGGATAATTTCGAGTCTCTGATTGTATTTGTATACCATTTTGGATTCTTCTTCTGTGGTGGTGAAGAATATGAAGAAGTAGATGGTCCTCCAGTATTTGATGACGAAGGAGACTTCTCAACTTTAGATTCCACAAGATCTAGGTATACATCTGATGTGCTTTGTGATGTGAAAGCTTCATCAAAAACAACATCTCTACTGACATGAATCTTCTTGGTCAAAGGATCAATCAAACGATAACCCTTAGAGTGCTCATCATAGCCAAGAAGAATACACTTCAATGTCTTCTCATCTAGCTTCTTCCTTTTCTCTTTCGGTATGTGCATGAAAGCTTTACATCCAAAAATGCGTAGATGAGAGATGGAGGGTTTTCGACCACTCCAAGCTTCCTGTGGAGTCATTCCTTGTAGGGCCTTTGTGGGTGCCCTATTCAACAGATATACTATTGTGGTGACAACTTCTGCCCAATATTGTTGCTCAAGACTAGCTCCTGTGAGCATGCAACGAACCATTTCCATGATGGAACGGTTCCTCCTTTCAGCAACTCCATTTTGCTGAGGAGTATAAGCAGTAGTTAACTGTCTCGTGATCCCATGTGCAGTCAAGAATGCAAAAAATTATTTAGAGGTAAACTCCCCCCTCGATCTGAGCGGAGGGTCTTTATAGAAGTCCCTGACTCCTTCTCAACAGATTTCTTGAATTGCTGGAAGAAACCAAATGCCTCAGATTTCAGATTAAGAAAGAACACCCACATATTTCGTGAGTAATCATCCACAAACAACTGAAAATACCTCTTCCCCCACAACTGATGGGTGTGAAAGGACCGCACAGATCGGTGTGAATCAACTCCAGAGGTTTCTTTGCTCTTGTAGAGCTTTTCTCAAAAGGTACTCTATGCTGCTTTCCTGCCAAGCAGTCAGAGCACACTGGCAATGTGGAAGAAAGGGAAGGAAGACCCTTTACCATCTCATACTTACTTAGCTCAAGTAAGTAGCCGGAACTAAGATGCCCATATCTCTTGTGCCATAGGGAAGTTGCCTCCTTTGTAGAGACAGTCATGGCTACATGTGGAGTAGAGATAGCATCTAAGGCAAATAAGCCATGCTTATATGAAGTGGTTGCAATGTTCTTACCTCTCCTGGTAATAGAACAACACTTCTTGCCTCCCTCAACACTAAAGTTCACAACCATATCTTTGTCCAGAATTTGTGTGATTGACAACAAATTGTTCGCCAATCCTGGAACATAGAGGACTTTTTCAATCTGACACTTGCCATCAGGAAGAGTGACTGAAACTGTACCTTCTCCCTGAACCTTGTAGGTTTTATCATCAGCAATAGTGATAGGTTTTCCCTCTTTGGCCTCAAAGGACTCAAACCATGATTTGTCGCCAATCATGTGCTTACTAGCGCCAGAATCGACATACCATATAGGATCCTTCTGCTTGGAAACTATGGTAGTCATAAGCACCTTGTGTGCCCTCTCAGAATCCGAGTTAGATTCTTCAACAACAACATTCACTTTGGGTTGCTTATTCTTGTTTTGTGGTTTGTTCTGGCCTTTCTGTTTAGGTTGTTTATTCTTATGCCAACATCTGTTTGTATCATGACCCTCTTTGTCACAGATCTTGCAATATCTTTTTGTTTGTTGAGGTTGTTTCCCTTTTGAATCTTTGTTAGAATTTCCTCCTTTCTAAAAATTACCCTTCTTCTTAGGACCCTTCCTGTTGGAATAGAGGGTTGTGTTAGAAGAATCATCTCTCTGAAGTTGGCGTGCCTCCTCCTCTTGAAGCATATTGACCAACTCAACAAAGGTAACTTTCCATTGTGACACCTGAAGGGAAGTGATCAACACCCTATAAGAATCAGGTAAAGCTCTCAATACAATTGAGGTAAGGAGCTTGTCATCAACAGGTTCTCCCAAAGAATTCAATTTTGCTTTCAACTCAGACACTCTGCAAAGAAAGTGTTCAACTGTCTCTCCCTGCTTCATGCTTAGACTGTGTAATTGAGATTGAAGAAAAAGAATAGTGGAATCATTCTTTCCCTCATATATAGTTTTAAGGGCATCCCATGCCTCTTTACTATGTGCATAGTCAGCAATGTGGGGTTGAACTTCATCTAAAACAGCAAGCAAGATGAGCACTTTTGCTTTGTTGTCTTTCTTGTCAAAGTCTATCTGAGCAGCAGATGGAGTTATGGCTGTTGATCCACAGATAGTGAAGGTCTTGTTGTTGCTCCAGAAACAACATCCCATAAGTCATCCATGACTAGGATTGCCTTCATCTTGTTTTTCCATGGTGTGTAGTTAGGACCTTTCAACAACTGATGAGCATCAGTCATTAATTTTGCAGACATAGTGAAGGTTCCTTATATCACCAAATGGTCCCCCTTTCTATATACCTTAATTCCAGGTCGTTATACCATACAAAATACCCGCCCTTACGTGAGGGAGACTATAGGTATTTTGAAAAATCAGAGAAATTACCCGCCCTTACGTGAGGGAGACTATAGGTAATTTCAATGATTATACGATACGTGGTACTTAGGTGGTACTAAAAGGGAATCGTCTCGTTGATGGCACCTACCATAGAAAGTCGTCAATCCTCATGCGTGGGGTGTAACTTCCCCTAAACACTTCGGATGTCAGAACTTTCGTCAGGATTTACGCCTAAACACAAGAACGATTAGGGTAGTGGAATGGAGTAAAAAAATGCAAAATGGCATACTTATTCCTCCCCGATGATTGATAGAGAACAAGCTTAGACGTCTTTTTGGTAGCTATATTAGGCGGCGGATACAGTAGCGCAATCACGACAGCATTACCTGTAAGTGTTGGCCAGAGGTATCACAAATACCGAACGTTGTAGTGCAATAAATTGCACGGATGGGTTTTATTTATTTCGGGGACTTAGGGAGTGATTTTTATTTTTAACTTTAATGAAGTAGTGCATAAAGGAATGAAAATGCTACATACAACAAAAAAGTGCCCACAGAAATAAACCCATAGGTGTCGGGCGCTGTCGAAAATGCACCTTTACAATAATGCCAATTTGCCTTTTTCAATGCTGAAAAAATTACTCACTATTCCCCCTTTTGATTTTTGAAAGAAATAGGCCCCCCTTATGAATTTTTGAAAAAAAATCTTTTCACAAGCCCTTTTAAACAATTCCTCTTATAAAAATTTAATTAAGCATTTAATTAACTTTTCTATATTTCAAAAAAAAATTATTTTTCATAAAAAAATAATTATATGAAAATAGAAAAAAGATAATTAAATTATAGCTTAATTAAATTAAAAAAAGAAATACCCAAGTGTTGTAGGTGATTTGGAGAGGAGAGGGCAATCCTCCAAGGGAGGTCTCAGGTTCAAATCTCCACCCTACCAAAAAGCTGAATTGGGTATCCAAAATCAAATTGATAATGTTGGTGCGGGCAGGGTCGGGTGTGACTCTCGGGTGACTTTGATGGTGTAGAACCCCCTGTTTGTGGTCTCTCAGACCAAGGCAGCCCCGCAAGGGTTTTTTCGCTTTAAAAAATAAAATAAAATAAGAAATTATTAAAAAAAAAGAAACTATATAAAAAAAAATTGATAAAAAAAAAATGTTTTTATATACCTTAAGGTACGTCGGGGGAAGGGGGGGTCGACGGGTTTTGAACCCGTGACCTCGGAACTCCCGGAGTCCCTATCACTCAGCCCATGACCAAATGAGCTAGCGGGCTGATCTGAAAGGATCAATGGACGCCCTGCTAGTTGAGAAGGCTCCTTGAGCCTCTTCCTCTAAGCGGTCGCCACTCCTCCGCTCGACGACGGCTCCCTTGGTGGCGGCTCCGCTTGACGGTGGCTCTCGTGGTGTCAACGACGACGTCCTCTAGCAGAGGGACATGTGAGCTTCTACCAAGAAATAGTGAGCCTCGGCCCCTCCGAAATAATCTACAGCTTGCAACCCTTATCCTCGACTATAGAAAACAACAGATCAATTCATCTGCGTATAGATCATTTCCAGGAAATCGAACATCCACTACTGCAATCTGCAAAATGACGTCAGTTGAGGATGTGTGGAGTGATTTTATTAGCAACTTCGTCGAAGAATTTTAGGATCTTCAACACGTTTGATCGTGGGTGATGTGACTAACTACACACTATCTTAGCGCATTATCCCACATACAATATGTTGTGGATACTTAGCGACTTAAAATTGTAAATGCATACTAAGTTTAATGTCTACCTTCAGGTAGACTATACCCGATGTGTCTTGTGCGAAGGTGTCTTAAGATTTTAACATGTGCAGTGTTAGGGTTCGTGGGCGTAGTCTGAGCCACTTGTCCTCATGTCCACAAGTTCACTCATGTCCTGCGTCAGTCCTGATCGCCCATCTGTTGTCCTATCTACCACGTTGTTCGTCAGGTAGAGTTGTGTGTCGTCCAGGTCCCAGCTATGAGATCGACGTCTGGTCTCGCATCTAGTTAGGTCTTGGTCCCACTTTGGTCCTGTGTCTAGGACGTCTGGTCATCATAATCGATGCCTCATCTGCCTGCTTAGGATGCTTAGCGGTCCCCATCTATGGGGAAAGAGATCCCCAATTGTAATCGCCTTGCTTTGCGGTTAGTAGTGCCCACGATCTCAATGGAGCCTGCCTTCATAGCTTTGATACCATGTAGACTAAAAACCAACAATCTATCATTAAGCATAGAAGATTAAATAGTACATGGGAGCCTATAATAGCCCGGAGGTTATGGAACCTCCCGAGACACATTTAGGCTTTGTTACAATAAATAACATACTGCCCAAATTAACCTAATGCTAACTATATGCTAACAAATGTTGTTAGCATAATAATAATTATGGAATAAAATATATGCTACGCTAACCATTTGACTTCCTGGAACCAGGTCTTGATCAACTAAAATTAGAGAACCTGAAATTGATGCTGCCCACTGAAACTGCCATTGATTGGTGCTGAAAGCTTAACATCAATGACCACTCACTCTTGAAATCAATGACAACTCACTCTTGACATCAATGACAACTCATCTACTCAAAATATCCAACAAAAAGGGTCAAATTTATTAAATGTTTGTTTCTAGAGTACTTATAGAAAATAAGATAAGATATTTTGAAATCCTTGTCACCTTGAAAAACATCCCTTATGACTTCCACTAGCCCACAGTAATATACTAACCAAGAGAGATTAATCCCCAAGGTTTGTACATCGGTTTACTCAAGGGGTCATCATAATTCCTTCAGTAGGACTAATAATTTGGTTATGTTCTTGTTATCTTTTTTTAATGTGATTTAAGCTATGCAAATAAAATTAAATGATCTTGTTTAAGTTTGAGAAATTTTTATCTTATTTAAGGCAAAGGGAGTGTTCACATCGGGTTCATAAAAATGTAGATTTGAAAACCTCAATCGTGCACGAGGGGATTTGCTGGGACCCCTACTTCCTCACTTTGAGGACCTCTTTCCCAAGGAGGCTCCAAATATGCGGTAATCTTCAACGCAAGTAGGCTCTACTTCATGTATTTATCAAGGTGTTTAAGTGTGTTGTTGATTGTTATGCTTGAAGGTGTTTTATGGATTTATTCAATAAACACCTATGGTTTTGGATTGCTAATATGACTCTTTATCGAGCCTTTACCAGGATAAAATTTACTTAGACCTAAGAAAAAGATAATCTAAAATGCATGCTAAGTATAAACACACAAAATACAAGAATACAAGAGCTAGCCTAGTATGCTTTTGAGTTTGAATGATGAACTATGCTAAAAGAGAGTTTTCTTTTCAAGGAAAATAAGTGATAATGTATTAAACAAGCTAACCTAAAATGCAACTATATAATTTTTTATTTCTTGCCTATTTGTTTTTGGAAAAAAAAAATTAGATCTATGCTAGGATTCCTTGATTTTACCCAAAATAAATGTGGTTAAAAGAATAATTTGAACTATTTTAAGGGTTCCTTGATTGACCAAGATAAATGTGACTTTAAACAAACAAATTGTGAAACAAAAAGTTGCAGACTTAAAACTATGAAATTACAAGTAGAGAGGTGCTAAGTGGCAAGGTTACTTTTTCCAAAGCCTAATCAAATTTACCACTGGCTGTCAAATTTGTCATTGGCTGGTAATTTTGAAAACCTACAAAAAGAGAGAAAAAACAAGGTTTCCTATTTTGGGGGTATATCAGGTTGCTGAGAGGTGATAAACTATCTTCCCAATTGATCAAACCCCTTGTTAATGTAAAATTGAGTATGAATTAACCTCCTTTTGGAATGGATGCAAGACCTATCAAATTCACTAGTGAGTGGCAAATTTTACAATAGTAAATTTGATAGCGAGTGACGAATTATTCCAAAGAGTCAAATTTGCTTGTGGCTATAGTGAGTGGTAAATTTATCTTGAACTGGGGTTGACTGTGTTTCGGGTTGGAGTTTGAAATTATTTTAAGCCAATTTAGCATGAGTTCAAGGAGAGAGGCTGAGTGATGTATTCTTAAGACTTATAGTCTATAATTTGGCAAAGCTTTAAGGGAATGATAGGTCAATTTAAGAAAAAAATTAAGGGAAATGAAATTGGTGAACCAACAAGATTTTGAACCTTTTTTTGGAGGTGAAAAACTTTAGAAAAGGTCCCTATGTTGCCTTATATGAGATAAGGAGTAGAGGAGACTAGTATATGGATGGGGAATGAAAAGGAAATGCAACAAGTGATATCAAATTGCAATGAAGAGCATGGAATGTATAAACTAATCTAGATTACATGTAAAGTGACTATGAATATAAAATGAAATGAAGAGGATGAGCATAAACTTGAAAATGAAGGTAAGAACAAGCATTCAACTAAGCTACACAAAGCCTATGCCTACAAATGAAGATGAATTAGACAAATGAAAATATATGCTTGCAAAATAAAAGAGATTAGTGGTTGATATGCATAGATAAAAGAGAAAATGAAGTTAGTATGCAATAATAAAGAAGAGAATGCTTATGCAATGAAGAAAGTCTGTTGTAAATGCAAGGAACGAATGTAAACTAACTAAAAACAACCTACAAAAGAGTGTTAGAAGCGTGAAATGAAGGAATGAATGTAAACTAACTGAAAATAGCCTACAAAAAGTTATGAGCATAAAATGAACTATAAAAGAGAAGTTTAATGACAATGCCTGCCAAAATCAAGTTAGCAAGACTGAAAATGGAAGAGGAAACACATGAATGAGACCAAAGAGAATGGAAGAAAATAAAGATAGGAGTTATACAACCTAGCAAGAGCTCCTCCTTGCCCCAAGATGCTTCTCCTTACCTCAATCCCTCTCCTTGCCTTGCTTGACTTGCCCCAAAGTAGCTTGATGAAGATGCTCAAATGAAGAAATGAGAAATCTTCATCAAATGAAAAAATAAGAAATGTTAATGAAAGAGAAGACAAGAGAATTTTAACAAAGAATTCCTAGCTTAAAATTTCTTATGAAATGCTTGCCCCAAGGCCTCATTTATAAATTTTTGAAAAGGAAATTAAAAAGAAAAATTGGTTGGGATGCCCTTAGGGTTTTTTGAATTTGCAGGCCCAGTTCGTTGCTAGAGCATGTAAAATCACAGGAGGTAGTAGGACAAAGGGAATTGTGTGCTTCTAGCTCGTGCCAAAGGTAAATTTACCAATGAGTGCGAAATTCGCAACTAACGAATTTACCACGGAATGGCAAATTTTACCAACAGTCAATTTGACTGGTCTGAGGACTTAAATTTTTTTTTTTTTTTTTCAAATTAGCCACTAAGTGTCAAATTCACCACTGATTAATTTACCAGCGAGTGACGAATTTGACAACAGTTAAAAATAGCACCCAAATTTCAAAGTTTGAACTAATTAACTGTCTAATAACGCTTATTGTCTTATTTAATGTCTTTTGATTTGATGGTGCGTGAGAATTGAGTGTCTACACCCTCTTCTATTAATTAATAATAACTCATGATAGCTTAAGAGACAATACAATAAATGATAAACTCTTAAGGCTAATCTCACGTAGTTTTGGAGAGGCTTATCCAAGAACTCTCAGAGTCGGTTTGCCCACAGCTTCAAAAGTTTTTATTATTATTTTTTAAATATGCCATCTCATTCCTTCGAAAAACGTCTTGCGAAGAAGCTAGTGCTCAGAAACCACGCTTTGCGCCCAGATCACTTATTCACCGCGGGCAATATCTTTCGACGCTTCTTATAACGATAAGGCCCCAAAGCGCTGCCTGCCTGTTTCTTATTTCCAAAAATATTTCTCCAATAGACTCCCCTCTTAATGCTTTTATAACTGTAAATTTATAAAATCCAGAGGATATTTGAACTCAGATGTAAAAGGCTAACTGTTGGATCGTCAAGAATGCCAGCCATATAACCAGGAGAAGCGACGGCACCGATAACCGTCGTCTGTTGAAATTGCTAGAGTTCAAAGACCCAGCAAGTGAGAGACTTAAGCAAACTCACAAAGTTGTTCGGATAACCTCCCAGCCAATGGCAATGCCTTCGACATAACTTGGACGTTTGATCGTTGTCAGTGGTAGTTGCAGCTATTTTTCAACCACATCATAGTTTACATGAAATATTTGAATTTTTCATTACATAAAAATAAATTATTTATAAACCCACGAGGTTGTGATCGTGCCCGTGAATTTGCATGACAGGGAACGTTCCTTGCAGGGAGCCACTAATGACGATCGTTCCTTGCAGGGAGACACTAATGACGATCGTTTTGAAACTTTGTTTGGCAGAAGCAAACTCACAAAGTTGTTCGCATAATCGGGTGGGAGGATAAACTCCCCAGCCCATGGCAATGCCTTAGACATAACTTGGACGTGTGATCCTGGTCAGTGCTAGTTGCAACTATTTTTCAACCACAACATGGTTTACATGAAATATTTGAATTTTTTATTTGATAAAAATAAATTATTTATATCAAATATTTTTATTTTTTAATTTATTTAGTTAATGTAAAAAATTTCTACAGATGAATAATAAGTTATTATGATGGGTGATGTATTTATAGGACTAAAAACTATTGCTATCTTATAATTAGAAGAAGAGGAGGTTATAATTAGTAAACTAAATTAATTTGAAAAAAAGTCTTCAATATAGAGAATTTTTATATTTTTCTTTTTGTGTGGAATTTGTCAGTGCAGATGATTCATTTATTATTTTTAGATAGATAGTGTTTTATGCTACTTAGTGTCAAGGTTTATATCAAGTTTAACGTTTGATTATGACATTCACTCGCATGTAAATGAAGGTGATACTAAAGTTGTATAGTGATTACAAGAAAATAAACATGTTATTGTTTTATGTCTAATGGATGTAGTATATCATGAAACAACAATAAATAAATTATTATAATATTTTTTAAAGTAATCAATTAAAGTGACAACATCTCATTCTATCATAGAGGTAATTTGACCAAGTAGATTAATAAAAAATTTGGAATTCAATAAATGTTCACTATTATATATAGTCAAAGTTATATTTCAATTTAAAAATATCCAAGACATCATAAGAGAATAAAGCATATTATAATCTAGTTTAAATTTTTTCAAGATAAAGTGTAAGAAAATAAACTCAACATCAATATTTTGATGTTGTAAAATATTTTACCAAATTACTATATCAAACTAGATCTAATTAACAAATATTTTAATTATAAATTATAATTGGAAAAAAATTGAATAATCATATTAGATTTTATATCCTAAATATTTTTTTAGATTTAAAATATGACAACTTATATTTTCTTAAATACTTTTATATAAGTTTTTAAACTTATACAATTTTAGAAGGAAAAAAATAATTACATTTAATTGTATAAACTCTTTAACAAGTTAATTTTATATAGTTATTTTAATTTTCTTTTATTAAATTTTTTTATAAATCTAACAATTATCTCATATAATAATTTTTTTTTTTAAATAAGATATTAAGTATAATAAAGGAAACCATCCTCTTCAAAATTAAAAATTAAAAATTAAAAATAAAATTTATTTAATAAAAGTTAAAGACATACCCATTCCTATCTATCACATTCGGGGAATCTTCTAAGTAAGAAGTAGGCAAAGAAAATAAAATCTTCCGTGAACTAAAGGCGTTTCTGTTTAAAGAAATACCAATTCCTATCAATCACATTCAGGGAATCTTCTAAGTAAGAAGTAGGCAAAGAAAATAAAAATCTTCCGTGAACTATAGGCGTTTCTTCGTGCTTTCAGAACTTGAAAAACAAGGATTGAAGTTTATAGGATCACTGCCAAGATTATTTATCTGGTATGGTAAACAATTAACTACTCTTCTTACAAAAATTTCAGTGCTAGGAATTTCGTTCCACTTCTCTTCCTTAGATTTTATTAATAACTGCCTAAAGGGATTGAGGGGTCCGTTTTCTGCATTCAATTCTGTGCAACTATTTTTTTAACATACTTGCATGTCTGTTATGATTTAAACTTAAATTTCTCAAAAAAAATCCAAGGACTGTGCAACTATCTTATAAATTTTGTTCACTATTTTTTCAACGAAACGAAATTAAAAAAACTTAGACTGCAAGATAGATGTTTACGTTTTATGCGAGTATTGCGTCCAAAATTCTTTCTTATATTACGTGATCCCCATTTACAATCCAGGTCCTTTACATAATCCACTTTCACTTGAGATATTCGAACTACCAAGAAAGATGGAGAATTATGTCTTAGCTATAATAAGAACTGCATTTCTAGCTTTAATGGTGAATACAGGTCTAATTCAAAGCTTAGCTGACATCCCTGCGTTGATATCGTTCGGGGACTCCACCGTCGACGTGGGGAACAATAATCATCTTCGCACTATGGCAAAGTGCAATTACTCTCCCTACGGCCGGGACTTCCCCGGAAAAAGATTTACCGGCAGATTCTCCAATGGTTTCCTAGTCACAGACTACCTGGGTATTGGCCATAAAATAATTCTCAATGCTCAACATGTTTGTAAGTAATTAAATAGATTTCTATAGATATTCAATACTGGAAAATTTGCTATGGATTTGTGTAGCTTCGATGTTAGGACTCCCATCGCCAACAATTGGGCACTTGAATCCCGAAGCGCATGGAGATAGGATTCTCACCGGCGTCACATTTGCTTCCTGTGCATCCGGCATACTCGATGCCACAGCAAAACTTTTTGTGGGTATTATTTTAATTCAAAAGTCATCTTTTGCAATACAATTTTCTTTTTTTAGGTTTTTAGTTGTTCCAATAGAAACATTTGAGTCCGATCACAAATTCTATATGAGTTCTGCAGAATGTGCTAACTCTGGGAGATCAGCTACAGCTCTACAAACAGTATTGAGAGGATTTGAGTTCTCTGGTTGGAGAGGCTAATGCTTCGCGTATTTTATCTGAGGCCGTTTATATTATAAGCACAGGCAGTAATGACTATGTTCATTTTTTCGATTCCAATATTTTTGCCAGAAACGAGAGTTATCGTATACAGTTTAGGAACCACCTTCTCATCGCTTTCTCTGGTTTCATCAAGGCAAGACACTCTATTATAATTTTTTTTTTTTTTTTCAAATTACTTATATAGGATTTGAAATGTTTGGTGCTGTTCATATGTATTAAAGTTTTGGCAAGATTTAGTCTTTTATTTTTGTTGGACACCCATAAAAAACAAAGGAAAAGTGGTTCTCCTTGAAAAAAAAAAAATTAGTCTTCAAAAAATTTTAGCCAAACTCACACTTTTTAACTATTACTTTTGAAGTGAAGTTAGTTGTTATGGTGCAGAAGCTTCAAGGGTTAGGGGCTCGCAAAATTGCAGTAGTGTCTCTTCCTCCTGTGGGTTGTGTACCGTTTCAAGTAACTCTTCATAGCCTTGGAAAGGGAGTCTGTGCGGAATATCAGAACAAGGAGGTAGCCACTTTCAACATAAAATTGAGGAAGAAGTTGCATAAGATGAATGGAATCGATGGTGGCATGCTTGCTTATCTAGATGCTTATAACATACTGCTTTCTGTTGCAAAAAATCCTGCAAAGTATGGTAAGTTTATTAAGTTAATGGATTATGTACAAGCTCATTTATGGTGGTTTAAACTTTTTTTTCTTTTTAGACAAGCTCACTTTTTAGACAAGCTCACTCAATGGTTAAAGAAAATCCAAACTTCTAACCATATAAGTGTCCCATGACTATGATTTTATAAGTTTGTTTAAGATTCTAACTTTAAAACATATTTAGCTAATTTATTAGACCTTTGAAATTTGATAACAATAAATCTTAGATGAACTTGAGGGTTGGATAAACTGACCTTGTATGATTTTGTATGGTAACAGGTTTTGCTGAAGGGCGCAGGGGATGTTGCGGTAGTGGGCTTTTTCAAGCATCGATACTCTGCAATGAATTTTCGATCGGGACATGCAGGAATGCTTCCAAATATGTGTTCTGGGATAGTTTCCATCCGACAGAGAGAATGAACATGCTTCTTGCCAAATCTCTGCTTAGCCAATTGCTTAAGAAAGATCTTTGCTTATTTTTGTCTTTGTGATGGACAGTATATTCGGACGATGAAGCTTCTGTTTTTTTAATTTTATTTGTGTTTCGTTTGCATCATGTATGGGCGGATGAGAGGAAAAAAACAACTGTGTTTTGAAGTTAGTCTGAGCTTCAGTGCGTCGGATGTGTATGTTGAATTAACCGAAGGAAAATCTATTTTGAGAGAAGAGATGATCATCTCGAATAAAATCCATCACGTACCAATTGAGGCGTGCTGGCCATGGTCAAACTCACTCAAAACAATTTTTATTTTTATTTATGGATTGTAAAAAATACTTACCTCATTTACACATCACGTTCACCACCATGGTTTTGAAGTTAAATTTCTTTAAAAATTCAAAGTTCTTTAAAAATTCAAAAAGTATCTCACTCGGACACCTTTTTATTTTTCGTAACTCTAAAATTTTATTGGTAAAAATGAACTGTTTTATAGTCGGATCGATTTATATATACCACAATTTCGTATAATTGAAAATTTCTATAACTAGAATTTAAACTCATTTATAGCCAGTATTTGATTTTGTTAAAGGTTTCCATAACTAGCTTTTGTTTTTATTGGTGTAAAGTTACTTGGATAGAAAATAATTGTTTTTAATTAAAAATTAAAAATTATTTTATAATTTAAGAAAGAGGAATGCAATCTAAGATAGTTTTAATGTATAAAGTGATTAAATAAGTATAAGTTAAAAGATTAAAAGTCTCACCTAAGTGATCAACTAGGGGTATTACAAAGATGGAAAGGTTTTTTTAAGTAGTTTTTATTTTATATTTTTTTTTTTAAATTTACATGGTGGAATCGGTAGCCGCCACGAATTTGGGTACGATTTCAGCTTTTATGGTCGTCACAGTATTTTGTATTGTTTGTTCTAAAAGTTTTCATACAGATTTTCGCGTAGTGCATCTCTATAACCATCATGCCATAATCATTTTAAACCTTTTACACCGTTGAAAGCATCAGGAAAGGGACAAGTGTTTAGTCCGACGAAGCCCGAGATTTAAACCTTGGATCTTTGCCCCCTTACAAAGTTTGGTTGAACCAATTGGTCTACACCTCAAACCTTCAGTTTGGATTAATTTGAAAAATATATTATTTTAATTTTGTAAAAGGATAATTGTTGAGTTTATTGGGATCTTACAACTAGATAATGGTGAAAATGATCTTATAACTAAACAATGGTGAAAATATCTCATGAAAATTCAAACAAATAGAGATTAGATGAGGAAAATTACTTAAGGTTTTAAGTCAATTATTATTACCCACATTGTTCTATGTAATAATCTATATGTAACAAATAGGGATATAGGTTCAAAATTGTTCTATGTAATAATCTATATGCAACAAATAGGGATATAGGTTCAAAATTGTTCTATGTAATAATCTATATGCAACAAATAGGGATATAGGTTCAAAAATAAGATTGAATCCTACCATTCATTGCCTACTTTATATCCTTTGAAGTTTTAGCCAAAACTACCTCTTGTATCGTCTTATTAGATTATAATCTTGGATTTGTAAATCTTGGAGATATAGTAGTTATTAAAGCTATAATGACATCTTATGAAACAAATATGCCCAAGAACAAGTTGCTTAAAATATTAAAAAAAAATTATCAAACTCCTTACTAACACCAAGAACCACCTCTCTCAACTTTAATTGTCAATCAAATGTGATAGGTCAATTTAGACCAAATCCATTCCATGCAAGTTTCACTAATCTACATGTTCATGAAATATGTTGAACAGTCCTAAGGTGACCACAATTTACATAATTGGATACAATGTTACCAAGTTGGCAAGTTTAACCCTATAAGGAAGTGTTGGTCATGAATTTGCCTAAGTACAAAATATTATTTATGCGCCCTAGACCCGGCCAACATTGAAAGGCCGAAGGAGAGAAATGTCCTTCGAGCCAATCTCCAGAGAGGGTTGGTTCCCGTATTAAAACTAATGATCGGTTTAAAGCTTAGGGTAACAAGAAAGAGATGGGAAATAACAAAAAGAAATGAGAAATATGGCTACAAGCCGAAACATAGGTGGGGATAAAGTAACAACAAAACTTCACAAGTATTAATTAGCATATAACAAAAAGAAAGGCACAGGAACCACTCATAGTTTACCAAGATAACCTCCAAAAAGCATTCCACTATTCACTCCCTCACAAGCAGTAGTTAAATCCAGATGCAGAATTTAAAATCAACAAATAAAGGAGATGAACATAATCAGAAATAACAAGTAGAATGAGATCAAATGCAATACTACTCAAGGAACCCGAAGCCGAATATCTTTTTATTTACGTCGAAAAATTTAAAGTGTTTTTCTGCAAAGTGTCTATCCTCCTTTCTTACATTGAAATACTTAGTATTTATAGAGGATTTCACCTCTTTCATTAAATGCACAACACAACAAAATATCGGCTAGTCAAAAATCAACAACAGTAATTTCTTCCTTGGTAATGGTGATGCTCGAATCATATTATTCATCAAGGGATATCAATCCGGTTTTCATATAGTACGCTTGAAAAATCGGTAAAAATGAACGATGGAAAAAACGTCCCAAGTGTCGGTGCATAGAAACTCAACAATGTCAAAGAAAAATCAAGAACTTGGATATTAAATTATGGGTACCATGACAATATTTTATATCTTAAAATCTTACTCTTACCAATTAAAATTGGAATCTTACCCTTACCAGTTGAAATTGGAATCTTACCCTTACCAATTGAAATGAACGAAATATTAACTTTGCTTCAAAAAGGAACAAAATACATAGAAGAGTTTATCATCTCCAAGAAAAGCCATCACGTACCGCTTAAGGCGTACTAGCCATGGTCAAACTCACTCAAAACAATTTTTATTTTTATTTATGGATTGTAAAAAATACTTACCTCATTTACACATCACGTTCACCACCATGGTTTTGAAGTTAAATTTCTTTAAAAATTCAAAGTTCAACCATTAAAGTATCTCACTCGGACACCTTTTTATTTTTCATAACTCTAAAATTTTATTGGTAAAAATGAACTGTTTTATAGTCGGATCGATTTATATATACCACAATTTCGTATAATTGAAAATTTCTATAACTAGAATTTAAACTCATTTATAGCCAGTATTTGATTTTGGTAAAGGTTTCCATAACTAGCTTTTGTTTTTATTGGTGTAAAGTTACTTCGATAGCAAAAATTGTTTTTAATTAAAAATTAAAAATTATTTTATAATTTAAGAAAGAGGAATGCAATCCAAGATAGTTTTAATGTATAAAGTGAGTAGATAAGTAATAAGTTAAAGGATTAGAAGTCTCACCTGATCAGTATTACATAGATGAAAAGGTTTTTTTTAGTAGTTTTTATTTTAAATTTTTTTTTTTAATTTACATGGTGGAATTGGTAGTCGTCACAAATTTGGGTAGGATGTCCGGTTTTTATGGTTGTCACAGTATTTTGTATTGTCTTTTTTAGAAGTTTTCATACAGATCTTCGCGCAGTTCACCTCTATAACCACCATGCCACAATCATTTTAAACTTTTTACACCGCTGAAAGCACCAGGAAAGGGACAAGCGTTCAGTCCGATGAAGCCCGAGATTTGAACCTTGGATCTTCACCCCCTTATAGGGTTTAGTTGAACCAATTGGTCTACACCTCGAACCTTCAGTTTGGATTAATTTGAAAAATATATTATTTTTAATTTTGTAAAAGGATAATTGTTGAGTTTATTGGGATCTTACAACTAGATAATTGTGAAAATGATCTTATAACTAAACAATGGTGAAAATATCTCATGAAAATTCAAACGAATAGAGATTAGATGAGGAAAAGTACTTAAGGTTTTAAGTCAATTATTATTACCCACATTGTTCTATGGAATAATCTATATGCAACAAATAGGGATATAGGTTCAAAAATAAGATTGAATCCTACCATTCATTGCCTATTTTATATCCTTTGCAGTTTTGGCCAAAACTACCACTTGTATCGTCTTATTAGATTATAATCTTGGATTTGTAAATCTTGGAGATATAGTAGTTATTAAAGCTATAATGAGATCTTATGAAACAAATATGCCCAAGAACAAGTTGCCTAAAAAAAAAATTATCAAACTCCTTACTAACAGCAAGAACCACCTCTCTCCATTTTAATTGTCAATCAAATGTGATAGGTCAATTTAGACCAAATCCATTCCATGCAAATTTAGCTAATCTACATGTCCATGAACTATGTTGAACAGTCCTAAGGTGACCACAATTTACATAATTGGATACAATGTTACCAAGTTGGCAAGTTTAACCGTATAAGGAAGTGTTGGTCATGAATTTGCCTAAGTACAAAATATTATTTATGTGCCCTAGACCCGACCAACATTGAAAGGCCGAAGGAGTGAAATGTCCTTCGAGCCAATCTCCAGAGAGGGTTGGTTCCCGTATTAAAATTAATGATCGGTTTAAAGCTTAGGGTCACAAGAAAGAGATAGGAAATAACATAAAGAAATGGGAAATATGGCTACAAGCCGAAAACATAGGTGAGGATAAAGTAACAACAAAACTTCGCAACAAGTATTAATTAGCATATAATAGAAATAAAGGTATAGGAACCACTCATAGTTTACCAAGATAACCACCAAAAAGCATTCCACTATTCACTCTCTCACAAGCAGTAGTTAAATCCAGATGCAGAATTTAAAATTAGCAAATAAAGGAGATGAACATAATCAGAAATAACAAGTAGAATGAGATCAAATGCAATACTACTCAAGGAACCCGAAGCCGAATATATTTTTATTTACGCAAAAAAATTTAAAGTGTTTTTCTGCAGTGTCTATCCTCCTTTCTTACATTGAAATACTTAGTATTTATAGAGGATTTCACCTCTTTCATTAAATGCACAACACAACAAAATATCGGCTAGTCAAAAATCAACAACAGTAATTTCTTCCTTGGTAATGGCGATGCTAGAATCGGATTATTCATCAAGGGACATTGATCCGGTTTTCATGGAGTGCGCTTGAAAAATTGGTAAAAATGGATGATGGAAAGAACGTCCCAAGCGTCGGTGCATCGAAACTCAGCAATGTCACACAGTAATCATGAGCTCGGATATTAAATTGTGGGTACCATTACAGTCTCTTATGCCTTGGAATCTTACCTTTGCCAAGTGAAATCAACGAAATATTAACTTTACTTCAAAAAGGAACTTAATAAATTGAGGGTGCCTCAAAAATAATCGAGATCACGTCGGATTGGAGGGTGTAGCATTAAATCCTAGCAACTTCTAGCAAAAATTTTGGATCATCGCTCTCACCCAAACATTAAATTTTGTCAATCTCTATCCTTTCTCAAAAAAATCTGCAGTCCTAGCACTTCAAATAGTAACCTTGGCAAAAATTTTAATGTGGCAAAATTGTCAATAGGAAGTTTAAGTTGAATTATCCTCCAAGCAAGCAACCTACAACACATGGCAGCTCATTAAATTTCTAAGCTTAGGAGCATAACTTTTGTCATGCTAACTCAACAAAATTGACTTTTCATTTACCTTGTGTTTGAGGCAACTAACATAGGAGGAAGGAGAGTTCTATACATAGTTTTGATTGTTGGGTTGTTGCTTTTGCTACCATATGGATAGTACTAATATTTCAATTTATTACAAAATATTATAGGTAATTTAGATTATAGTTTAAATTTAATTAAGAATTGAATTTTGGTAATCACATATTTATAATTAATAGAAATATTATATTGAATTCTAAGTAGCTTCAAATAGACAAGGCCTTTTGTAATACTTACTACCATTAACCCCTTGTCAAATCTATAATGAGCACAAGACCTTTCACAATAACCCTATCTATTTTAAGGAATTAACTAATGCATTGTTTACTATACCTAAATACAAGTCACAAGGTATGAATGGCTTACCAATTAAATTCTTTAACAAATTAGGAACATTATTGGGATAGAATTTTATATTATTTACAAGGAGGTGGATAGGAGAGGTTCTTTGGAGGTAGTGATTAATCAAAGATTGACTAAGCTAATCTCTAAAGTCTTTAATAGATATAAATTGTCTAGTCGAATGCCTATAAGCAAAGACTTTAGCCAAACATATAAGTCCAATAGCCCAATTGAAACTCATATTTTTGTTAGCATTAAAAATTTACTTTTAAATCTAATCACAATACCATTTGTGCATGATAAAAGTATTTTACTAACAATGCTTATTTTCATACCACATTAAAAATTAGATCCAAAATATTTCAACAATTTAAAACAATTGCTTTATATTTTTTTAATGTGCATTAGGGATTGTCTTCTTCTCCTTCATGAGTTGAATGAAAAAAAATTAATAATAGTGTGTAAGTATAACTACTTTGTAATTAAACTCGTATCTCAAGCTTTCTATAACTCGTATCTCAAGCTTTCTATGTACACAAAAGCTTTCTTAAAAAACTTTAAGCAATATAATAATTTACTATGTATTGTTATTATATATCTCTCAATGATTGATGGTGTTGATTAATATTAAACTGGTTTTGATTCATTTATTAATAACAATAAAAGAAAGGACATTAGCTCATATAGTTATATTCCTCAACTTTTAAGGAGAGACCTAGGTGTAAATTGTCAAGCTATACATGTATAATTTCTAAATTATTATAATACGATTATGTGGTCATAATGTAACATGGATAAGATCCACTTCAATCTTATATAATTAATTTTTAAAAATAACAATAAAACTTTAAAAATTATTATATAAAATACCTTAAATTAAAAAAAAAAAAAATCAAATACCTATATTTTTTTGGTAGGTAAAAAAAATATATATTTACTTTTCGGGTTGAAGGGACTCGTCCCTATTACATTGGGTATGAACACTGCCATCAAAACAAAATTGTCACATCCTGTGAGATTTGACAATCTAGGAACCATCAACAGACATACATACTAAACAAGCTAAACCAAAACACAACAGTAATCAGGGCTAAACCCTTATAGACGATGAACACAAAGCAGAACAGAGACCAACAAAACCAAAAGCAGGCTTGTTGTTTGCTACCATTTTCCCACCACTACTGGGACTTTTCCTTATCCTCCTCCTTAGCGGCATCTTTCTGGTTTGAGGCGAGGAGAACCATAATCACCATTGGGAGTTCCTAGATCTCTCTAGTGGCATTGGCCAGGACTACACCCACCTCCTTGATGATGTTGGCAGTAGATTTAAAGTGGTCCACTGCTTTGCTGATGTGCTTTAAGGTGGAAGATCATAGCATATTCTCTGCATTGCTAGCGGTCTCTTCATCATCATCGATGATCACTTCAGGTGATTGACGTGAACTATTTTTATCTTTAGACTTCAAACGGTGGGACTTCCTGCTATTTTGGGAGGGACGGATAACTTTTCATTTACTTCTCAAGCTAGGGTAGGGAGGATGCTTCTCCAAAGAGATAGCATCCTTGGGAGTGGGGGTTGGGGTGCTCTCCCTCTTGGTGTTGACCTGGGTGGGGGTGATATTATCCAAAGGAATGTCACCAGGGAAGTTCGACTACGGAGGGGTCTCGATCAATGGGTTCACCTTGGCTTCTTGGGCAGATGCAGAGGAAGGTTCAGGGCTCAGGGGTTGGACTGAGGGCATGCCAGAAGGTTGGTGAGTGAGGGCGTGATTATAGATGACAAAAAATAGACCTTGATGGTGAGGGGGCTTGTATGACTTTTTGTCCTTTAAATTCTTGATGATAACAATGATGGATCGAAAGAGGAAATCGAGGATATTGATTGATTTAACGTCACAAATATGGTTAACAAAAGCAAGGTGGTAGGCGTGCAAGGGGTTGTCAGGGTTATCAACAGCTATGAACTGGATCATGGGGACGACCACAGTGTCCCACGGGCGTGGAAGGGAAGACCGGACCACCCCCCTTCTCCCAGAACAAGTCCTTCCCTTTATCAGGGAAGTGCTCAATTTCATATTTGAAATTATGCTTGTCCCTTATGATGGATCTACCTTTGGGAGCTAAACCAAAAATTTCAACAATAAGATCGAAGCGAAGCCCACGAACCTGCATCACAGCATTATCCCAAGAGTTGATGAATTCATTGGTCACTTGATTGTCGACATCGTTGAAGAGCTTAAAAAAGGGTATGAACCCCTTAGGACCGATCAGCGCTTCGATCATAGCATCAAGCTGGAGTTTCGAGGGTTCAATGATGGCCATTGCGCTAAAAAACTTTAGGACAATGAAGCTTATGTAGTGTCCTCTGTCAAAATGGTTATGGACCCACTGACGACAACGCATAGGATGGTTTGGCCGAAGACTATATAGCCGAAGCCTAAGGTATGGGGGGCAACCAGGCGGCGGCTTAATTCCAAAGCGGATATGGGAACAACAAGAGAGGAGACCAGCCTTAAAAACAAACGAATATAGGGGAGGGGTGTTGTGACATGGGTTGGGAGACAGACTGCCAGAGTGGAATGGAAAGAGTGGTCGAAACAAGGCAGGCGACGAATGGAGCCGTAGGGGGAGAAAAGTGGGGGGATGACGATCGGACAACAACGAGGAATGGGGGAAAATGAGGGTGAGGGGGCAAAGGCACGAGGAAGGCAGAGGCTAATGAGAGAGACTAACAGCTTTGACATGATCATAGAAGCCCGCATGATTACCCGTACCTGTGACACTATGAAAAATGATGAAAGAATTTAAACCACAAACTTCCTTGGTGTTGATAAACACCTTTATATAATTTAGTATTTTATTTTAAAGTTTTCATTTGGTTTTAATTTGTAATTTCCTGTACATAGCATATCCACAGTATGTGAGGCGAGAGATTTGAACCTGGGGTCCCTCAATTTCAACTTGAGAGTTTTTAACTACCCATTTGCTCTCCAACTCCTATACACGAGGAAATAAATCAAATACTTATATGAATGTTATTAAAAACAAAAATTATTTTAACCTTTTAACACTTCAATTTAATATGTACATGTATAAAAATAAAAAATTCAAATACCATTAAGTTTTAGATAAATAATATTAAAATAAAAAAAATATTGAACATCTTAATTTTAATATATGTATATATGGATGTTCATCATTGGATAACCATGGCCATGGTTTGAATTTCAGAAAGGCCATTGGTCCACTTGATTTTGTATAGCGAGTAATCAACGTACGTAAATGAGAGTGGAAGGAGTTATAGTTGGAGTTGAATGGTAGACTGACAAGAGATAATGAAGAGAAGTTATGATTTTTCTATATAAAAAAAAATGTATATGTAAGTATAAACCAAAAAAAAATATTATAAAACAAAACTATTTATGTAATCTTAATTTAAATTTTGTTTTTATTTATTATAAGTTTTTAAAATAAATATAGTTAATTTTTTTTTTATTAAATGATGTTTTTTTATAAGTTATGTGTGGTTTTTATTGGGGTCATTTTTATTAAAATAAGAAATTATTGCATTGTTCTCATTACATTGTTGTCAAGTTAATTAAACCATTTACAACTTATTTTTTTATTAAAGATATTTTTTATTTGTCTTTCTATTAAAATATTCTTCATTCTATTCAAATTACAATCAACTCCTTGACATAATTTATATTAAGAGATAAAGTATCACTCAATGAGTTTCCTTTTAAAATATAAATTTTGCTTAGATAAAGATCAACACTATTTTCAATTTTCTTTTATAATATGTTATCTATAACAACTTGGGGGTGTAGCAAAATGGTTTGGGCTTTGGCTCTTCTTTGGGAGGTCCAAGGTTCAAACCACAGCATGGGCGAGTGTGTGAGGGGGTGGGTGTGTGGTGGCTTTGTGTTAAATTCCCTATTGATAAGTATAGCTCTCAAATTTAGGAGGGGTCATGGTTGGGAGGAGACTGCTCAGCCTTGTACGTCGGTCATAGGGGTTTCTCACAATAACCAAATCCAAAAAAAAAACCTAACAATTCCTTGATACCTCCTTTTTAGGGATCTAATTCATGTCCCTAATGTTCCAAGATATCATTTTCATCATCACTTTTTAATTTTACTTGTGGGCTTAGCCCCACTTTTTGTTAACATTGTAACATTTACTTTTGTTTTTCCATAAATCTTACCTGAGTTTCCTTTTCACTTTGTTTTCTTTTCCTGGGTATTTCTCTCTTTTTCATTTCCCTTACACTTTTAATTTTTTTGATATTTTTCATAGCAAGACTTATCATCTACATGATTGTCTTGTGTTAAAGGATCTAGAGTGCAAGAAATAATCTCAAAAGCACTTTCTTGTTTATGTTGTCTTGGAACCCTAAAGTGCAAAAATATTACTTCATATTAATTACCTCTTTATTCTTCTCTAAAAACCTTAAATTATTGTCGATTCCTTCCATCCTCATTTCTCTATTATGCTACTCTTGAATCCCTAAAGTGAAAGTTTTTTATTATGCTACTCTTGAATCCCTAAAGTGAAATGGATGACCTCTACACTACTTTTATTTTTATTGCAAGAAGAAGATTTTATACTAATTGAAAAAAATGAAGGTGATTTATCTAGAATAAACTTGACCTTTTTTACCTCCTTTGTTTTAAAATATAGGTTTTTTTTATTTTCTTTATGGGAGTGGAATATCCTTGATCTAGTCTAGCTTCTACTCTAGTATAATCTCTTTGCTTCATCTTGAATTTTATCTCTTATCAAAATTAATCTCCTTCTCCATCATTTTCACTATGTAATCTCTTGCCGGAATGTTTCAACTTGTGCAACTTAAGTTTGTCACATGTTCAATTTTATAATATTTGTAGCATCAAAATGCAATGTTTTCATAATCCACTTGTTGATTACTTTCTTTTGATTTAGATTTGATCTTTATGGACTATAAAAAAGGTTTTAAAACATCCATAACAACACATATTTGGGTATATATGACATGTTTTGCTCTTCAACAGTTAGTCCCTCCTAGATGAACTCCCCTTGGGTGTTCTTAATATTCTTCAAAACATCCTTATTGAATTAAATGATCTTATTATTATTATTAATATTATTATTATTATTATTATTATTATTATTAAGAATTACTTTAATTTAACATTTTTATTAACATTACAAAGAAGATTATGGGATATGTTTAAAAATGTTTAAATACCAACTTTGAAACTAGAGTTGTTCAAGACTTATCTAAATTTTAAATTATGTTTTTCATTCAAACATTAATGAAATTTGTGAGTGTATGGTAATGCAATTTATTTTTTCACTCTTTTATGGCCATCATATTTTCAAAAAACTTAGTATACTCAGCTTCAACAAGGAACAAGTCATAGTTTCATTGAGAGTATGAAGGAGTAAACTAATGAAATGTTAATAATGAAGGGTAGAATAGAAATTAAACTTTTGTTTTAAAAAAAGGTAGACCTGGTAAAATGTGACTTTTTGTCAAGGTCCTTATTTTTTAGAACTTTTATAAGGAAATATCTTGGATAACAATGTGAATTTTTGCATGTGATGATTTTCTAGATCAATTATTTTGGATATGTATTTTAAACACATAGATCTAGTGAGAAGTACCATTTTTATATTTCTTCTATTAGTAGTAATATTTATTAATTTTCTCTTTGAAGTGTTCATTTTTTAGTAGTCTCTTATAACATATAATTTGGTGGTTTAAATGATAGTAAAAACATTTTTTTAAATGAAAGTGCACAAGCAGACCTAGATGCAAGATATTTTTCAAAAATTAAATCATATTCAATTTTCATAACCATTTTAATTTAGGGTAATTATTTTTAAATCCAACCAATGTTTAATAAAAATAAAAAAATAGTATCTCAAACCCCAACAAATTATATTTTGGAAATCTCTACTCAAAATTCTATTTAGATATATAATTTCTATCTAAAATTCATTCTTTTGACCCCTTTTCTAACACTCTAAAGTTGTCATTTTTCCTTTGAAAAGTAGTAGGCATCTAATGCCCCTACTAAGCTTACCACCTACGATGGACCTTTGTCATCTTATGACAACATGCGAGCACTTACCAATATTTTTAGATTCATTTTTTTTTGCTTGTAATGTTGTTGCACAAAGATATCTTCATATGAACATATTTTCATGAGAAATCCTTACCACCATACACCTCATACCCCTCATGCCTCCTCTCCTCTCTCCCCTTTTCCCATTTGATTTTTTAATTTAAAATATAAAGTAACACTTAAAGATGATATTGTAATGTTAGCTTTTGATGATGTATATTAATGGAGGTGCAACCACAAGATGTAAAATATGTAGGCTATGGTAAGTATATGATAATGGTACTTAAATATGCAGGAAAATAAGAGAATAGACTTCTGCAATAACTCGGTAAAATACCATTAATGAAAGCTCACGAAAACAGTACAATACAATATAATGGAGGACTATGAACACTCCAAAATTTTACAATGAAGATCTATATTATACCTACTCAGTACTCTATAGTAACATTATCTCTCTCTCCTCTTCACTATAGCTCAAGGTACATATATATAAGATAAGTTCCTTGGGCTTTACTCTACCTATTCCTATGACTTATGTACATGTGGACTACATGCACATTTACATTATTGTACATTCTAACACTTGTGCATTTATTACTTCTTCCCCAAGTAACTACTTAACATAAGATAAAATCCTAATCTAATAATGTACCCAAGATGGTACATTGACATGTACCCAATAATGCAATATATTTTCTAACACCTATGTATTATATTATTTGGGTATTGAAGACTTTAGTCTTTAATATGGATCTTCATATTTTGAATATTCTTCAACTTGATCTAATCTTTCTTATTTTTTTGGTTCAGTATTTATGTTGTCTCTCCATGTTTTCTTCATTCCACTATTTTTCAGTATTTCAAAGTGTTTGATAGAATTCTTGAAGTCTTCTAGATAACCTTGTTGAACTAGAGAACTGATAATCTTGTGAGTCATAAGTGGATCATAATTGCTTCCTCTTATGTTCCTATATGACTTGTATCCTTGATCTTCAAAAAATTCAAGCTTGAGCTCATTGTTAGTGAATGCTTCTAAAATAAGAACTTGGAAGAAATAATCTAATCTAAATATTAGTCTCTCCTCATATATTTTATAGTACTTGTCTTTGTTGTAACAATAGTAATATGGATGATATTTTCCTCCATAATATTTACATGGATGGAAACTCCAACAGTTAACCTTTTCATGACCAAATTTGCTGCAATAAGTACATAGTAAAGATATCCCAACTTCTTTGTTATCTAGTTTAGAAATATCATGTTTATCTATTTCCTTAATAAAATAGTTAAACCATGTATGTACAATTGAAGCTATTCTATCTTTACTTCTTTCATAAATCTGTATGAGATCTTTTTTATCAATATTATTTTCTACCTTTTGAATATGATCTTCAATTTCCTCATTGTCATTAATTCCCTTTACTATTTCATTGGAATATGTTCCTGAAGAATCCATTTTCACCAAACTATTAGTTTGTGAATTTTTAGAAATCCTTTTAAATTCCATTGATTCTTATTTTCCATTTTCATCTTCCTTATTATCCAATGAATTCTCTGAATCATCAATCATGCTTTTAAGCCATATTGGTATTTTCCTTGCTCCTTTTCTAATTACATTATTTAATATGTTCTTTGGAGTAGACATCCTTATAGCTCCCTAGTTTAGAGTATGTGACCAATTTGATAAAACCTATCTAAACTTAGGTTTTATAGAATCCTTATATCTCCCAAGTGTTTTAATCTAAGGTTTTGATAAAATACTTGATAGTAGATTTAACTTTTAGGTTTATATTGAGTTGAATCCCATTTGACTCTCTAATGGTTTGAACACCTAATTTTCTTTCCCCCTATGCACTTTTCAATTTGATGAAGTTCTACGGTTGGATTTTTTTATCCCTTTAATGTGACTATGGGATAAGTATAAGTAAATAATTCCAAATATTTTAAGTAATTAATGAACTTTCCTCTAATAATCAATAGTTTAATTTTCTAAATTCCAATAAACTATGTTTGATGTAGTATTCCTTATAACTCCCCAATTTGGAATATTAGAAATTAATAATATTTGCAATATAATAAAGTTTTAATTTTCCAAGTAGAAACCCTTATATCTCCTATGGTATTAATTGCAAATATTAAAATACTTTGTATTTCAATTAAAGTAATTTGAAATACTTTTAAGATATAAGATTTCTTTGATTTACTTTCAACTTACTAAGGCTGATTTAACTTATATCTCCAACATAAATGACAAATGGATTCAACCTTAAGTTATACACCTTATTACTCCTGAATAAAAGTGATTTTAATCAAAGTAAAACCTTACCTTTATAAGGTTTTATCTCCTTGATAATGGGTGTTGTACTGCAAATGTATGATAGTGATGGCAGTAAGTTTGCTAAGCATCTCTTTTGTGCATATTTAATACACCTTGGACTACTCTTCAACTCCTTGATTTTGTGCTTTGAATACTCACTCAAGTGTCCCTTGAATTTGATCTTAATTGTACCTTCAATTCTCTCTAGACCACACCTTCAATTCTCTCACTTGATGTTGGCTAAAGATGTGCTTCCTCCTCTGTGTAAGCACTCTTACTTTTAGGAGCTATAAATGTGATAACTCATTTTTAAGCAAGTACCAAGTAGCACTAGGTGTTTCCCAAGACTCTTTGATCTCCTCCTTAGGTGGTGCAATGCCTAATATGGGTATTGAGAAGCGTTATGTTATGAATGTAACTCTCAGGTGTTGATGAATATTGTAGATACCTTCTTGAGCATTGTAGCTATGATGAGAGGTGTTACATTGCTTAGGCACCCTTTCTCTTGAGCACTGGCATTATGAATATGGAGATGCTCTTTCACCTTTGTGCCAAGTGGCACACTATCCCTGGTAGGGTTTTGCAAGTGTCACTCCAAAACCATGCATGTAGAGCTACCCCAATGTATCTTATTCTTCATCCATTTTATGCCAACAAATGCCTTATTGTTTCTTGTGTTCAATGCTCTCTTTCTTGGATAACATTTAAGTGATGAAGTTAGCTCCAATTATGATGGTTTTCAAGTGTTGCAATGGTGTTCCAATGCTAGATTTTAATGTGGTTCTCATCTGGTGATTCGACCATGTTGGAGCTATGGTAATATACCTTTGATATCACCTTATACCTTGCTCCTCCTTGCTTGTAATATGTTGTCCTTAGTGTTGTAGTTTTACATAGGATGCAATATATTATTTTCACCTTATGTAGGTCCTTTCTATTTTGCAGGTTGATGTCACCTTGGGTGATTGACTAAGGTGTCTTCTAACACCTTAATGAGTTGAATATTGAACCTTATGGATGGCTCTTTTCTCAATCACCTTCCCTTACCAACAATATATCGAGTCCTTCAATTGCATTGTTTCTTAAGCACCTTCACTATTGCTTATCCTTTGCAAATGGTGAACGTTGAGCCCCTTTTGTATGGTCCCTATTTGAGCACTAATGCTAGTGCTAATGGCTACTGCTTGTAGATAATATGAAAGGCTACGTAGAGCGTTCTTAAGAATTTTAACCTTTTATCTTCCTTTAATGTAATAATAGAGATAAATTTGGTGCTTGTATAACCCTATAAAATGCTCCTTCTACTGGTTTTGATGGCGATTTTCTTCTCCACTCCTTAGAGGGATATTAAATTGTTTGGTGGCTTCTCTAGGCCACAATAAGTTATTGGTTTTGTGCATTGAATAGTGTCTACAAACACTTTGATATATGCTAATTTGTGCTCTTTGGTTTTTCACTCTAACTTGACAACTAATGCACATAATATTCCTTTGATAGTAACTAGTTTAATGAATAACCAGAATAATGCAATCAATACTTAATGTACCAGTAATATCTCTAACTCAATGCACTTAAAGATAATCCTTATTACTCTTGTAAATGAACCCTCAGAGTAGTTTGAAATATGTGTTAGCATATATGTCTTACATTATTGAAGCAAAAGGGTAGCGCACATAGGCGCTCTCTAGGTTGGTTTAATAACCACCAAGTTGGTTTAATAAACCAACTTATTGTAACCACATTGTAATATTTATAATTGATATCAATCGGAATGAATAATTGCTTCGTGAAATTCTTCATGGTACCAGAGCTAGGGATGATCGTAGACGTTGGGTAAGGTGGTTATTATTTCTAACTACTCCAACTTCCCTACCAGCCAACCAGACTGAAGGATACTGACGGATGCAGACAGAAGATTGGAGGACACTGACATACGCAGACAGAGGAGACACTGAACACACAGACAGAAGACTGGAGGACACTGACAGACGCAGACAGAAGACTGGAGGACACTGACAGATGCAAGACAGAGTAGACGCTGGACACACAGACAGAGGCACGCAGACTGGGCGACAGTTGTGGAGGCAAAAGGGTGGGGTGGTTGCCCGAAGGCAACCGAAAGCTATTGTAGCTTTCATTTTTTTAAAGAACCCCACAGTGGCAGCATAGGCCATGTGGGATTATATTTTTTTTCTTCCCTCTTCGCACCCGATGTTCCTAACATACGCTTGCTTCATGTTGGTTCTCGTCGGGCCCTCTGGCTCACGTGGTCTGCGTTGTGATTGTTAGATGGAAGGTCATGGGTTCAAGTCACTTCGGGGAGGTATAAGGGGTTTTGATAAATATATTTCTCTCCTTCTCAGCATCTGATGTTGCTAAGATGCACCTGTCTCCTGTTCGTTCTCGTCGGGCCCTCTGGCTCACGTGGTCTGCGTTGTGATTATTAGACGAAAGGTCGCGGGTTCCATTCGCTTCGCATGCTGTGACGGCGGGTGGATTTTTTTACGCCCCGCACACGCTATGATGGCGGGTGGTGTTTTTTTACGCCCCGTGCAAGATATGATGGTAGGTGGTGTTTTTTGATACCCCAAACTATCCTTTTGACGCCTTCCAGTGCTTTATTAATGCTAGCACTTCATTTAACACCTGTGCAGTCCAAATTTGACACCTTAAAGGCTTCCAACAAAAATTTTTTTTTTGGAGTTAAGGTACAATTTTTTTTCTTCCTTATCTATTTTGCAAAACGAAGGGGGGAAATCTCAGTCTTCACATGATTCATTTGCAAAATTGTAAGATAAAGGGGGGAAATCAAACCATTTGGAAGTGAATAATTGCTAGATTTGTAATAGGTGCTTAAATTTGTGGGCATTTGTGATTGTTTCTTTTGCATTTAAATATTCTGTTTTTCTTGCATTAACAATCATAAATTACAAAAAAAAATAAGACCCCAAATTTATACCCTATTTGTGCAATTTATTGCACAACAACGTTCGGTATTTGAGATACCTCTGGTCCACACTTACAGGTAATGTTGTCATGCTTTGGACTACTGTATTCGTCGCCTAATATAGCTGCAACAACGACGTCTGAGCTTGTTCTCTATTAATCATCGGGGAGAAATAAGGCAAACCAGATCTATTTTTTTTCCATTTCATACCCACATCGTGATTGTTGTTAGGCGTAAATCCTGACGAAAGTTTTTTTTCCAAAGTGTTTAGGGGAAGTTACGCCCCACGCATGAGGAATAAAACTTTCTATGGTAGGTGTCATTAACAACACGATGCCCTTTCAGTATCGCCTATGTTCAATATATTGTGCTTCTCATATGTACTTATAGTCTCCCTCACGTAAGGGCGGGTACATATTGAGTAGTATATTGTTCATATATACCTATAGTCTCCCTCACGTAAGGGCGGGTATATATTGAATGGTTACGATATAAATATCTAGCAGGTATAAAGAAAGGGAGACCAATTGGTGATATAAGGAACCTTCATAATGGCCACAATTCACAAGTATCTCTCAGATTCACAGTTGTTGAAAGGTCCTAACTTTGTTCCATGGAAAACAAAGATGAAAGCCATTCTTTAGTTGGAATATTTATGGGATGTAGTGACTGGCACTGCAAAGCGCCCTCAGACAACAGGAATAGATCAAGATGCTTGGGATAAGAAGGACAAGAAGAGTCTCGTGTTTATCTTGCTTGCTACTACAGATGAGGTGCAACCTCATATTTGTGATGCAAAAACTAGTAAGATAGCTTGGGATGCCTTGATCACAATATATGAAGGAAAGAATCAATCCACTATTCTAAACCTTCAAACTCAACTACATACTCTCAGTATGAATTCTAGGGAAACAGTTGATATATTCCTTTGTAGAGTGGCTGACTTGAAAGCCAAATTGAATGCCATGGGAAAACCAGTGGATGATGATATCTTGAAATCTGTCATCTTGAGAGCATTGCCATATTCCTACAAGATGTTGATCACTTCTCTCAATGTTTCTGGTAGACAAGTATCATTTGTGGAGCTGGTAAATTTGCTTCAGACTGAGGAGGCAAATCAGGTTCAAAAAGATGACGTGCTAGATAATGCCCTTTCCACACAACAAAGTGGTAAGAAACAAGGTCAGTTTCAAAAAGGGGGTCCTTCTTCCAAAGGAAAAGGGAAGCAAAATCAGTAGAAGGATAAAAAATATTGCAATATTTGTGATATGAATAACCATGACACCAACAAGTGTTGGTTCAAAAACAAGCAACAAAACGATCAAGGTCCTAAGAAGAAGGGCAAAGACAAACAGAAATACAACAAACATAAGCAACCTAAAGGCCATGTTGCTTATGCTGACTCCAACTCAGACTCAGATTCTCCTGGGTCCGATTCAAATTTTGACTCTGAAAGAGCACACAAGGTGCTCATGACCCATACTTCGTCTTCCCAGATAGATGTTGTATGGTATATTGATTCAAGAGCTAGCAAACACATGACTAGGGACAAATCATGGTTTGATACTTTTGCGGAGAAAGAGGGTAAGCCAATCACAATTGCTGACAATCAAGTCTATCAAGTAAAGGGAGAAGGGGATGTTTCTGTGTCCCTTCCTGATGGTAATTATCAAATTGAGAAGGTTCTCTATGTTCCAGGATTAGCCAATAATCTGCTCTCAGTCACACAAATGTTGGATAGAAACATGGATGTCGTGTTTCGAGTTGTCAAAGGCAAGAAGAGATGTTTTATCACCCACAGTGGTAAACATGTTGCAACCGGATCCTACAAACATGGCTTGTTCATTCTAGATGCTCTTTCAACTCCTCATGTTGCTCTGGCTGCAACTACAAAGGAGGCCACCTCTCTCTGGCATAGACGTTATGGGCACCTCGCTTCATGATATTTGCTTGAATTACATAGATATGGGATGGTGAAAGGTCTTCCTCCACTCTCATCTATCTTACCAGTGTGCTCGGATTGCTTAGCAGGGAAGCAACACAGAGTACCTTTTGAAACTAGCTCCTCTCGAGCTACAAACCCTTTAGAGCTGGTACATACCAATTTGTGTGGTCCTATGCCAACCAACTATGGTGGAAAGAAGTATTTTCAACTATTTTTTGATGATTACTCATGGAAGATGTGGGTTTTCTTTCTTCAGTTGAAATCAGAAGCATTTCTCTACTTTCAACAATTCAAGAAACTTGTCGAGAAGGAGTCGAGTTGTTTCATAAAAACCCTCCGCTCAGATCGAGGGGGGAATACACCTCTGAAGAGTTTTTAGATTTTCTTAAGAAACATGGGATCAAAAGACAACTGACTACAGCCTATACACCTCAACAGAATGGAGTTGCAGAAAGGAGAAATCGTTCCATTATGGAAATGGTTCGATGTATGCTAAAGGGAGCACATCTTGAGGATCAATATTGGGCATAAGCAGTAAACACAACATCATACCTCCTAAATAGAGCACCCACTAGAGCTCTACAAGGGAAAACACCACAAGGAGCTTGGAGTGGTAAGAAACCCTCCATTTCTCATTTAAGGGTGTTTGGATGTAAAGCATTCATGCACATTCCAAAATAGAAAAGGAGGAAGTTGGATGAGAAAACCCTACAGTGTATCTTTCTTGGCTATGATGAGTATTCAAAAGGTTATCGATTGATTGATCCTAAGACCAAGAAGACACACGTAAGTAGAGATGTTGTATTTGATGAAGCTTTCACATCAAAAGACACATCTACAACTGTATACCTAGATGAAGAAGAACCTAAGAAGGAGGTTCAACTTCCACAACAACAACAGAAAGTCCCAAAATGGTATACTAGCACTTTGAGAGATGCTAAGTTGAATTCCCTTCCAGATCTATCTCTAGATAGGCCATGTACTCGCAGTATGACTCAACAAATGAGAGCAGAGGAATCTACTTCAGAGGTTGACGAACTTTGTCAACACTTTGATGATTTGTCAATGGGTACAAAAAATGATAGAGAAGAAGATGAGGATGAAGAAAATATTTATATGTCTACATTGAATGCAAATGAACCCACAACGGTTCAATATGCACTTGATAAACCACAATGGAAAGAGGCCATGGATGTAGAACATAAGTCTCTCATAAAAAATAATACTTGGAAGTTAGTCGATCTGCCAACAGGAAAGAAACCCATAGGCTGCAAATGGGTGTTCAAAGTGAAGTATAAGGCAGATGGATCTATTGATAAGCATAAAGCCCGACTTGTTGCGAAGGGTTATGCTCAGAAAGAAGGCATAGACTATGAAGAGACTTTTGCCCCTACTGCAAAAATGACTACCATTCGAGTACTTTGTGCCATGGGAGCTCAGTTTGGGTGGAAGTTGCATCAGATGGATGTTAAAAGTGCTTTCTTGAATGGTGACTTACAGGAAGAAGTATACATGACTCAACCAGAAGGATTCGTGGTCGAGGGGCAAGAACAAAAAGTATGCAAGTTGATCAAATCCTTGTATGGGCTCAAACAAGCTCCTCGAGCTTGGTATATCAAGATAGACAATCACCTTGTGCAACATGGATTCAAAAGAAGTCCTTTAGATGCAAATCTCTATATTAAGAAAAATGGTTCTGATATAGTGATTCTTGTACTTTATGTAGATGATCTGATCATAACAGGAAGCTCGAAAAGAATGATTGACTTAGTGAAAAATGATTTGAAGCAATCATTTGAAATGACAGATCTAGGACTTCTGCACTATTGTCTTGGTTTAGAAGTTACTCATAAAATATTTCATATTAGAGTAACACAAAAGAAATATGCCAAGACTTTAGTAGAAAAATATCGGATGACTAACTGTAAGTCAAAAGCAACTCCAATGGAGCAAGGACTTAAGTTATCACGATATGATGAATCACCTCAGGTAGATGGTACTCTCTATCGCCAATTGATTGGGAGTCTCCTATATCTGACAAATACCAAGCCAGATCTTAGTTTTGCTGTGGGCTATCTTTCAAGGTTCATGCAAGAGCCTAAGATGAGTCACTGGAAAGCAACAAAAAGAGTTCTTCATTATGTTCGTGGTAGTACAAATTATGGTCTGGAATACAAAAAGAATAATAAGTTTTTCTTACTAGGATACACGGACTCGGATTATGCTGGATCCATTGATGATCGTAAATCCACTTCTGGATATGTTTTTCATCTGGGATCTGGACCTGTCTCATGGCACAGTAAGAAGCAACATGTGGTTGCTTTATCTTCTACAGAGGCAGAATATCATGCAGCCAATGAAGCAGTCTACGAGATAATGTGGTTAAGTCGCATTCTTACAAACATGGGTCTTCCAAAGAATCTTCCTCTTCATTTGTTTTGCGACAATCAAGGTGTTTTGAATCTTGTCAAAAATCCAATTTTTCATGAACGTACCAAACATGTTGATACCAGTATGTCATTTCATTCGAGATGAAGTTCCAAAGCACCATATACAACTTCAATACATTCCTACTGATGCGCAAGTTGCAGATATCTTTACCAAAGCACTTGGGCGTATCAAATATGAAAAGTTTTGAGATACTATTGGAATTTGCCAATAATGTAATAAGGGGGGATGTTAGCATATATGTCTTACATTATTGAAGCAAAAGGGTAGCGCACATAGGCGCTCTCTAGGTTGGTTTAATAACCACCAAGTTGGTTTAATAAACCAACTTATTGTAACCACATTGTAATCTTTATAATTGATATCAATCGGAATGAATAATTGCTTCATGAAATTCTTTAATATGTACTTTATTTTCACTACAACTTAAAATACTTAGTGCACCTTAAAACTCTTTAAGAACAATTAGTATAGTGCAATATTGATCTCACCTTATTAATCCTTCAAATGAACCTTAAATAATGCACTAGTAATTGCTCCTAAATGCATTATAATCTCTGTAACTTAATGTAGTCTTCTTTGTTATAACTAGATAATAAGAAGATGATATTTTTCTTTCTATCGAAATGTATCTAACTTCTATTTTAGTATGCAGGTATAAACCTTAAAAGAAAAAATTCTTCTACACTCCCTTTGAATACTTTAATATGCAACCTTCTTCTTACAACTTTTAAAACTCTAATATGGTGCTTAATGAAACTAAATAATGAACCGAATATAAGTGTTCATAAAATGAACCCTTTTCACCTAAGTTGATTACCTTAACGAACTATGTAGATGAAGAATTGCAAGGTGATTATATTCACCTTATTGCTACCTTTTACTAGATGGACTTACGACTCTTCTTGGTTGTCTGAAATAACTTTTCTATTCACCTATTTGCAGCTTTGAAACCCTCTAACTTACTGCCTTGAAACTATAGTAGGTGACATCAATTCTCCTTCAGGATGTATCTTGGAAATTAAAATTTTTGTAGCTAGTAATGTTGTCCTAATTGCTACCATTTTGCAGTTAATCTTTTCATTGAAATGTTATCCTTGAATCTCAAAACTTTGGTAGGGAATTATCCCAAATAGCAGCTGATATTTTCCTTCAAGAACCCTTTAGTATTTTATTATAGATTCAGAAAACTCCTATCTTCAAATGAGCCTTCTAGCCTTCAAATACAATCTTCAAACCTTTCAGGTTTGATAGTAACGTTTGGATCCTTTCTCCTTCAACCTCCTTGTCAAATTTTGACTTCAATCAAGGCCTTCTTCTCAATAATTTGAAAGCCTTGAGGTCTTCACCAATCTCCTCCAAAATATAACAAGCTTCTTGTCAAATATATCTCTATTTGGGTTTGTTTTTTGATTGCAACAATTATCCCAAAATCTTCCTTTATTAGGAACTTCTCCTTGGTGGTAAATTTCTCCAATGAGTTCTCCTAGGAACTCCTTTAATGGCCTTCTCTGAATCTCCTTCAATGAGGCTCACCAAGCCTTCTCCTTGTTTTTCCTTGAGACCTCTTCTTTAGGGTCTTCACTCTCACAGCTTCTCTGGTCTTCTCAATGATACCTTTCCTTCAACCTTCTACTATGGAAGTGTTGGAAATGATATCTCCTTCCTGGATCTCTAAAATCTACTATTGCTATAATATCTCGGGGTGACACGCATCATAAAGAGAAAATACCTTGAAGAGTTGAATTCTTCAAATATGTTTCCTATCCTTAGAATCAAAGTAGGTTGAGTTACTGGATTTAGTGGAAAATCTATTAGAACTATCTCCACTACCAAATTTTTAATAAACCTTACTAGATAAAAGCTTGGTGTAAGACCTTAGAAAAGGATAGGTCTTCTCCATTATTGAAAATAAAGAATCATGTATCGAGAAGAATAATCCAATAAAATAATGAATTTTAATATTCAAGGCTCTGTAAATTTTGATAAGTTAGATTGAGTGGTTGTTAGGTCAATAATAACAAAAGTTGGCATGGATAATTTTTTACTACTTTACTTGATCCCTAATGAATAGTGGCACATAATGCAAGAAAAATATTACAATTGACTGAGAATACTTGAAAATATGCAAAGTATGGTTACAAATATGTCATTCATAATATCTTGCAAGACCACATAGGTCACCTCAATGTTGTCTTTTATGAAGTTGCTAAGAAAATTATGATTGTTTTGACTAAAGACTTATGCTTGATATCCTTTGAACCTAAAGCCATTAGTGTCATCCTCAATAATGTATTGTTTAAACAATATAATATCACAAAACATGTGAAGAAATAACTATATAATGATATAGAGAAATTCATGTCTATGCTTGCCAATGCCCATAAGGTTGATTTCATAAATAAGCACAAAATGCAACCAAAGGTAATCACTTAATTGGGCACAAAAAAAATAAATTTGCTGATTTTGAAGATATTACGCTACATTTTTGTAATTCCACTATGAAAACTTGTTCATCTCTAGATAGTAAAAGACCAGATATATTTTTTTGGGCCATTTCCTCATCTTTGCACTTAAACATATGATACTCTAACATATTCAAACATTGTTGGTGAATATATGTGGTGTTTATATTATTAAGTATGTGCTTGAATTATTTTATTGCCATGTTCAAACTTGGTTGAAGAATATGTATGGTATTTTTTATTATCATATATTAACTAGGCATGTTTCATTTTGTGTATGTTCAACATGTGTGCAATGGTATAATAAATTTTTCTTTGATATTTTGATCTTATTTGGTATTATGTGCATAAAGAAAAAATATATTTTTTGTTTGTATTGTCATGGATATACTTTAACTACTTTGTAGACAATTATCATGATTTAATTATATTTGTATTGATTTATCATGGATATTTTCTTTTATTCTATGTAAATTTGCATGTAATGGTATACGGGAGTGAATGCAGTCGGAAGTGAGTGTAAGCATGAGCTAAGAGTGAGTGTATCCAGAAGTGAGTGTAGTTGAAAGTGAGTGACAATAAGAGTTAGGAGTGAGTGCAATCGATAGCTAGTGTGGGCACAAATCGAGAGTGATTGCAACAAGAAGTGAGTGCAAGTGCGAGTTGGGAATGAGTGTAGCCAAAAGTGAGTGTGAGCGTGATCATAGAGTGAGGAGGAAGTGTGAGCAGGGAAACAGGAAGTGATGGACATTAAACACAATTTTATTCAATAAAATTCAAATAAATATAGTGACATAGGCCAAGATTAACCTATAACAGAATAATCCCTAATCCTACCAACCCAACTAACAATAGCATGCAAAATATTCTACTAGCTGAAATAAAAATAATTTCTAATTTTAAAATATGCACGTTGGCTTCTAGAGTGCCAACCTAGTGCAAACTAATTTTATTTTCTATAAATCTAATAATGTAATAAATAAAATAGTAACCTAACATCCCCCCTTATTACACTTTTTGGAATACATAGAGAGTTGCAAAACAACTCAAATTTGAGACGTGTGTTAGCTTTTGATGCAGTATGCAATGGGAGACAGCAATCACAAGATGCAGAAATAATATGAAAGAAAGTAAATCTACGAGATGACTGAAATATGCTATAAATAGAAATGATGAAAATGAATACAATGTAGCTATGGAGGAAATGAACACTCCATGAATAATGCTACCAAACTACATTGCACCCATATCCAATATGGGCGAATGTATCTATGCTATGCTATGCTATGCTCTTCTATGATGATCAATAATGATGATGATGATGATCAATGATATCTATGCTATTACAATGAGGCCATTATATAGGAAGATAAGTTCCTTGGCCAACACTCTATCTAGTTGTGCAAGGGATAACTTGCACATATACAACTTGCACATTGACACTTGTGCATTTATTACATTGCATGAAGTAACTAGGTAAATTTCCCCTAAAGTAATCTAATATCCTAAGTATGTACCTTGGTAGGTACATTTACATGACCCAAATGATGTAATATAATCTATTTCTAACACCCCTATGTATTACATTATTTGGGTATTGAATACTTTAGTCTTCAATGTGGATCTTCTTCCAATGGATAGTAGAATATGTATTCTCCTTCATTGCTTATTGTGTTCAGGTTCAACAGGTAATATGTGTCTTCATGTGATGCAAAGTAAGTTGTGGTTGTAGATGCAGGCTCTTCTACCTTATGTATGTATTCTACTGGTTCAGTATTCATGATGCCATGTTTCTTTCTAGCATGTCTTTTCTTCTTTTTCCTTCTTCTCTTGTGATTCTACATTGGTGTTGGTGGGAATTCTACTTCATGACAAGTTAGTCTATCATCACAATAATATTGTTCCTTCTTGCTAACTTGTTTCTTGTGTTGTGTAAGTACAAACACAATTAATGATAGATAAATCATCAGACACTCTTTTGATGTAAATATAACCAATCTTTGTGAGTTCCACCATGTTGTGAAGAGGATTTCATGAAGATAGTTAATCAATGTTGTAAAGTTACCTTCTTTGGCTTCTTTAAGAAACAAGGAGAATTTCTCTTGATCGTTAGTAGATAGATACTCATATCCTTCTAGAGTATCTATTAAGTTTTGAGAGTAGAATTCTACTTCATGGAATAGTTCTTCATTGTTGAAAGCTTTTCTCAAAATTTCATCCATAATAGATCTTTGAGATAGTCATTTCTTAGGATTGAAGAATCTTAGCAGTCTACCTTTCAACTTTGAAGTATATAAGCTTGATTTTGATAAAACCTTTATTAATCCTTAGGTTTGTAGGCTTCCTTATGTCTCCCTAGTAATGAGAGTATAAATACCTAATGGAATTTTAGGTTTTGTAGAAATCTTATATTTTCCCAATGGATTTGCAACTTGATAATCTATGATAAAAGCTGATATTACCAAGTTTTGTAGAATCCCGTATAACTCTCTAATGATTTTGGAGTATGATATAGTGCTTTTGTAAAGTATAGTTCAATTTTGGTTGATTTTGTAAAGTTTTGTAAATATCAAAAATAAACTTTTATTATCCCTTATTGCTCCTATTGAACTAAGCACTTTTCCCAAATTTTAAGGAGGTTTAATGTTGGATTTCTTTTGTCCCTTTTTGTGAAAATTTTGAGACAAGTAAATTGCTAAATTCCAACCTTTGAAAAGATTTAATAAACCCCTTATGATATTCCTTGAAATTTGATTTTAATTTTTCTAATTTCCAATAAATTAATTTGATGTAGTAACCCTTATGGCTCCCAAATTTGGAAAATTAGAAAATTAATAATATTTGCAAAATATTAAAGAATTTAATCCAAGTAGAATTCCTTATTTCTCCTAGGTTAAATTGCAAATATTATTTCAATTTGATAAGTTATCCCTTATGGATTTTGCTTTCAAAATATAATATTTTAACCTTAGCTTATAACCCTTATATCTCCAAAAATGAAAGCAATAATAAAATGGGATTAAACCTTACCTTTGGATGCTAAATCTCCTCACTATTCGACACTTTTTTTGGTTGGATATAACAACAATATTAAGGTTACCTTTGGCACTAGAATCAATGGAGATGCTTTGGAATTCCTTGTCTTCAATGTTGGAACGTAGGCACAAAAATAGGAAGGTTTGACCTTCAAGACCAAGAGCCTTTAATGCTCCTTCTTCCTTCCTTCCACGTTGCACTTGGATGGCTTTGACTGCACTTTGTTGTACCTTTGAACTTTGGACTTTGGGCACCTTTTATGGAGGAATAATATTGAGCTTTGTGACAAGTGTCACACCCATTACATATGAGCACTCCTTTTCTTTAACGTACCAATTCCTTGTTCAATGCTTCTTGGTCATTCTGTAACGTATGGGCACTCATGTGGGCACTTGTGTGAAGCTTGTGGAGGATAACAAGTGTCACCACTTCCTTGATATTCCCTGTAACTCCTACATGAGGTTTCTTGAGCATTGAGAGATGAAATGGTGCCTTAGAAAGTTTATGCCAAGTGGCATTCAAGCTCTCTACATGAAGTCCTTTGTTGTAACGCCTTCCAAGGAGAATATTATAACTCCTTAAGTCCTTTCGTATGCCATTCCTTTGCTTTGCTATATTTCTTGGGCAGCAAGCAATATTTTCTTTTGCAGGTGGATTGATGAGGTGCTATGGAGCTTTGAATGGCAATTTTGGTGCTTCCTTTGGTGGACGATCTTCTCCAAGTTTAAGACCTTGAATGTAGCACCTTTGCTCCTTGTCTTCTATGCCTCCAATGTGTTGATTCCTGTGTAGATTTTGATGCCTTATCTTTGTATATGTGCACTCTTTTTGTCTACGTAAATGCAGCTTGATGATAGCCTTATGTGGGATTTGATTTTGCAGGTTTATCCATCCAAGATGAGCCCTTTGAGTGGCTCCTTTTGCTTGGGAAGAAGAGTGCTAACGTTTGTCTTTCCTTGGCTGATTTACCTTGTAGATATTGTGCCTTTTGAGGCACTTTCAAATCTGCTCTTTTGCTGTAAAAACCAGATTAGAATAGTGCAATAAAATGTACCATAAAACTCCTTTAATGCACCTTATTTTGCACTCTTTTTTCAGATCTGAAATTCTGGTTTTGTGGCAGATTTTTTTCTTGCAATATAAGGGTTTTGAGGTTGTATTTTATGAGTAGACACCTTCCCATTTTTGCTTGGACACTTTGATAACAAATCCAAGCTTAGATAATAGTAGATAGAAGCTCTTTAATTGATGCAATTTTCTGCACTTTCTTTTCTTGCATCTAACCTTGTAATGCTTTGGATTTGAGACTCACCAAGTCTCAATATTTGAAGCTTCTATTTCTATTTTTGGTTAGTTGTGTTCTTCTCCAAGTTTTGGAGGATTCTAACATTTTTTGGTGGCTTCACTTGGCCACAATGTGTTGCATATTTTTATGCTTTAATAGTGTCTTTAGACACTTGATTCAAATCAGATTTTGTGCCCTTCTCAAAAACACAAAACTAATTTATTTTGAGAGTAGTATAATAGTGCAAATGAATCTAATAATATTTCACTTTTAATGCACTAATAATTACACCTTATCACTCCAATCAACTCTCAAGATAATGCACTTAATAAATTTATTGCAACTAATCAAGAATAATTTGAAATGAACCTTCAATAATTATTCTGCAATTTCCTTACAAACAAAGTTGTAGGGACTAGTCTTCTTTTGCTTTCCAAAGTAGATGATAGGTAGTTGATAGATAGGTGTAATGCATAAATCTAATCAACTCCTAATGTGCAAATGAACCTTAAAAGGAATTGTTCTCTTTTTACACTTTTGAAGACTGTAATCTAATGTTTCTTATTGCAACTTTGATCCAAATTAAGGTGCTTTAATAAATCTGATAAGTAATCCAATTAATGAATCTACTTGCACCAATAGTTGCATACCTTTTTTGAAAGATTTTGTAGCTCTTTTTCCACTTCTATGGAGGATGTAGATTTTGTTGCTTTCTGTAGATTGTCCTAAACAACTTCTTCTTCACCAAAATATGGTCTCAAACTTTCCTTCATGAGCCTGGGATTTGGTGGCTTGTTCTCCTTTTGTAGTCTCCTTTTGTTGTAGATTTGAAGAAGTCTTTGTCTCTAAAATGGTGCCTTCTTGTTGTGAGAGGTAATCTTCAAATATCTTGGATCTTGTGGGCTTCTCCTATCTTCAAGTCAGGATCTTCTTCTCAAGATTTTTAATATCTTGAGGTCTTCACTGGATTCTTCTTTTGGGATTTGGCACTCCTTGCCAAATTCTTCTTCTCTTGGGCTTGTTTTCGGATGGCGATAATTGTCCCAAGTCCTTCACTATCAGGGGCTTCTCCTTGGTAGTGGATTTCTCCAATGAGTTCTTCTTTGATGATTTCTTTAGTAAGGCTCTCCAAGCCTTTTACTGGATGCTCGTTGAGACCTTCCCAAGGTCTTTGATCTTGCAGCTTCTTCTGGTCTTCCTTGAGACCTTTTCTTCAACCTTTTGCTCTTGGAAGTGTTGGTGGTGAGATCTTCCTCTAGATCTTTGATTCTACTACTTCTGGATTTGAGCAGGACTCTCCTAGTCCTTCTTCCAAGACTGGAAGTTCTTCAATGAGATCTCCTCCTAATCTCTTCGCATTTTCTTTAGGTGTTGGATTGATTCTAAAGAAGATACTCTTCCTAAATTTCTTGTAGGAAGTTTCTCGACTCACTGAATTTCCTTTCCCTGCAACAAAGTATTAGTACTAAAATCTTAATCTTCTTTTGAATCAAATACTCACTTCTGGAGTCTTCTTCAAGATCAAGGCTTATGTGGCCTTTTTTTTAGTTTCGAGGCTATTGTGGCATTTTCTTAAATATAAAGGCTTCTATGGCCTTTTTTTCAATATCAAGGCTTCTGTGGCCTTTTCTTCAATATCAAGGCTTCTATGGCCTTTTTCAGGATCAAGGCTACTATGGCCTTTTTCTTCTGGATTTAGGCTTCTATGGTCTTTTCTTATGGATCAAGGCTACTATGGAATTTTCTTCTTGATCAAGGCTACTATGGCCTTTTATTCTTGTGTGAAGTTCTCAATTTAGTAATGGAGATCTCCAATATCCTAACTTCACCACAACTCTTTTCTAGAAGTCTTCTTCCATAGTATTCTTTTCTTGGACAAGGAACTAATATTTGCACTATGAAGGCACGTCGACCTTCGGGTAACAAAGTTGAAGTCTCCTAGATTTCTATTGTAGGAGTCCCAATATTCTGAGAATTAGTTTTCTACAACAAAATAAACTTTGGGCAATAGTTAAGAAATTCTAGATATCCTGAATTATCTTCACTAGTTGATTTGTCAATCTAGTGGATTGAATGTTGAGTCCTAGTCTTCACGAGTTTTTCTACAACTCTATGGAAAGACTCTAGCCATATGCAATCTTAGTATTTTTAAAACTGAGATTTATTTTAGTCCTCACTTGTGGCTCTCCCTAATTCTACCACCTAGACTCTTCTGAGATTTTTTGATAGTGACTGGTCCAATGATGCATCAGGTTGACAAAAAACTTAGGGTCAATGATAATGGTGGTTTTCTTGTGGCTAGATCTACCATAGCTTTGATACCACTATTAGATTTTGATGCAGTATGCAATGGGAGACAACAATCACAAGATGTAAAAATAATATGAAATAAAGTAAATCTATGAGATGACTGAAATATGCTATAAATAGAAATGATAAAAATGAATACAATGTAGCTATGGAGGAAATGAACACTCCATGAATAATGCTACCGAACTACATTGCACCCATCTCCAATATGGGTGACTATATCTATGCTATGCTATGTTATGCTCTTCTATTATGATCAATAAATGATGATGATGATCAAAGATATCTATGCTATTACAATGAGGTCATTATATAGGAAGATAAGTTCCTTGGCCAACACTCTATCTAGTTATGCAAGGGACAGCTTGCACATATACATATTGCACATTGACACTTGTGCATTTATTACATTGCATGAAGTAACTAGGTAAATTCCACCTAAAGTAATCTAATGTCCTAAGTATGTACCTTGGTAGGTACATTTACATGACCCAAATGATGTAATATAATCTATTTCTAACAATGTGTAAGTGCCTTAGTAAAAATATTTGCAACTTGTTCATCGTGAGGAATGTATTGGAGTTAGATCTTATGTTTTAGAACTTCATATCGAATGAAGTGGCACTAAGTGTCAATGTGCTTTGTTCGTTCATGGAACATTGAATTCTTGACTAGTTCTAAAACACCTTGGTTATCACATTTCAAGTGTATTTGAAGATTTTTTTAAAGCCTCATACTTGAAATAATGCAATGTTGCCATATTTCTCCATACACAACTCCTCATGCAACGCAATATTCTACTTCTATGGATGAAATTACAACTGCTTGCTACTTCTTGTTGTGCCAAGAGATAGGTTATCCAAACATTGATTTCTTGTCATTTAGTGATCCAACATAATCTGAGTTTGTGTATCCTTACAAGAACTTATTATTCTTCTTGTATTCCAAGCCATATTCTATTGTACCATGGATATAGTGTAAAACTCACTTTGTTGCATTCTAGTGATTGACCTTAGGCTCCTACATGAACCTTCAAATATAGCTCACAATAAAGTTGATATTTGGGTTGGTGTTTAGTTAGATATATGAGACTTCCAATCAACTATCGATAGAGATTTCCAAATACCTGAGGAGATTTTTCATAGTTCTATTGGTGTTGCTTTAGGCTTAAAATCTATCATTCGATATTTTGTTGTTAGTGCCTTGGCATATTTAATTTGCACGATCCTGATGTGATTCTTCTATTGTAAAACTTCCAAGAGAATACAATAATGTAGAAGTCCCAGATATATCATTTCAAACGATTTCTTCACGTCATTCTTCACAATATCCACCATATCATCTAAACTATTGATGATGATCAAATCCTCAACATACAGTACAAGTATAACTATTTTAGAACCAACTTTCTTGATTTAGAGATTTACATCTAAGGGACTCCTTTTAAATCCATGCTACAATAGGTGATTATCAATCTTGATGTACCAAGCTCTTGGAGCTTATTTCAACCCATACAAAGACTTAATCAATTTGCAAACCTTTTTCTCTTGTCCTTTAACAACAAATCTTGATCACATTTCATGAAAGCACTCTTCACATCCATCTAATTAAGATTCCATCCAAACTGAGCGACCATTGCACACAGTACATGAATGGTTGTCATATTTTATGTTGGTACGAATGTCTCTTCATAATAAATGCCTTTTTTTAGCATAACCCATTACAACAAGGTGATCCTTATGTTTTCATAAGAGACTTATGTTTAGCATCCATAGCTTCCTTCCATTGAGGTAAGCTAAGTGCATCCTATACTAAAGTAGGTTCTACATGCTCCAACTCTGAAGTCATAAAACCCATATCTTCTTCTTCACTCCTATCTTCATATTTTTTATCTTCTTCTTCTACTTCCATGCGTGGCATACTTCGAGTACATGACCGATTGGAATTGAGATAAGGAGGAGCATCAAGTTTTGTGTCTCTCATTATGCTTGTGTACCATTTTGGAATTTTCTTTTATTGAGGGGCAGCCACTATTCTAGGCTCTTCAAATTTCAACTATACAGTAGAAGATGTTTCTATGCTAGATTATTTAGAATCTATTGTATTCAACTTGGGAGCTTCATTGAATATTACATCTCAATTGATATGAATATTTTTGGTAATAGCTAATAGGTTCAACCAATTGATACCCTTTTGATTCTTCATCATAACCAATAAATATGCATTACAGGGATTTCTCATCTAGCTTGCTCCTTTTCTTATTAGGAATGTGTATGTAGGCTTTGCAACTAAATATTATTAGATGAGAAATTGATGGCTTTATTCCACTCTAGGCTACTTCGAGTGTGACTCCTTGAAGAGCTTTTGTTGGTGCTAGATTTATGAGATACACAACAATAGAGATAGCTTTTGGTCAATATTGTTACCCAAGATGAGCTCTTATGACCATACATCAAACCATTTCCATGATGGAATGATTCCTCCTTTTAGCAACTCCATTTTTTATGGAGTATATGTTGTTGTAAGTTGTCTTGTTATGCCATATTTTGTGAGAAATCTAGAGAACTCATTGGAGGTGAATTCCCCCCTCGATCTAAGCAAAGGGCTTTGATTGAATATCCTAATTCATTCTCAACATGTTTCTAAAACTGTTAAAAATATAGGAAGGCATCTGACTCCAGCTGTAAGAATAAGGCCCACATCTTTTAGAGTAATCATCAACAAACAACTAAAATATTTATTTCCACCAAAATGGTTTGGTGTGGATCTTCATAGATTGGTGTGTATTAGCTCCAACGATGCTTTTACCTTGGAAGAACTCAATTTAAATGGTACTCGATGTTGCTTTCCTGCTAAAGAATTTGAGCATACAAATAGTGTAGGTGAGAGGTTAGGAAAACCTAACACCATATCATGTTTACTCATTTGGAGTAAGTAGCCTAAACTGAGATGCCCATACCGTTTGTGCCATAAAGAGGTTGTTTATTTTATGTTGGAAACCAAGGCAACATGAGGTGTGTTGAGGGTATCTAAATCAAACAATATGTGCTTGTAGTTTTTATATGTTTACCATGCTTAGCGATGAAGCAATGCTTCTTTTCATCAACTACTTTGAAATTAACCACCATATTTTTATCCAATATTTGTGGAAATAACAACAAATTGTTGGTCAATCCTAGTACATAAAGTACCTTCTCAATTCAACACTGTCCATCTGGAAGAGTTACCAAAACATCACCTACCCCTTGGACTTGATAGGTTTTATCATCTACAATTGTGATAGGTTTACCTTCTTTAGCTTCAAAAGTATCAAACCACCCCTTATCTCTTATCATGTGCTTTTTTGCACCTAAATTTATATACCAAACATTATCATTTTGTTTGGAATAAGTCTGAGTCATGAGAACTTTGTGTGCTTGCTATGAGTCTGAATTAGATTCTTCAATAGCAACATGCTCTTTTTGTTGCTTATATTTGGGTCATTGTTTGTATTGCCCTTTCTTATTTGGTGGTTATTTATTCTTATCACCTTTGTTGGAAGAGTTACATTATTTTGTATCTTGATTGCCTTTCTCACAAATGTGGCAATACCTCTTTTGCTTTTGAGGTGTCTTTTGTGAGAAGGTTGAGGTGATAGAACCCTTGGATGAAGAACCCTTCTAAAATAATCCTTGTTTCTTATACCCAAATTTCTAAGAAAATAGTGCATTGTTGGACAATTTATCTCATAGATTGTTAGTTTTTTCTTCTTGTTACAATAAATTAACCAACTCCTCAAAAGATACTTGTCTATTGGACACTTGGAGAGAAGTGAAAAATAGTCTAGAATCTGGTAAAGTTCTCAAAATGATGGAATTTAAGAGTTTATATTCCACTTTTTCTCCCATTACATGCAATTTGGCTCTCAAATCAGCAACTCTACAAAGAAATACCTCTACACTTTCTTCATTCTTCATGCTTAGAATGTGAAGCTAGGATTGAAGGTTAAGAATTATTGCTTGATTTTTTCTTTCATAAATGGTGGTCAATGTATCTCATGCATCTTTTGCATTTTCTTTTTCACATATATGCGGTTGAATCTTATTAGCAATGGCAAGAACTATGATCATCAGTGCTTTGCCATTTGCATCATCACGTATTTTTTGTTAATATTCTCTAGTTTTTGGGTGTGTGACTCTGCCAATCATGATGTTCCATAGCTTTTCAACCTACAATATGGTCCTCATCTTTGTCTTCCATGGAGCAAAATTTGAACCTCTCAACAATTTAGAATTTTAAAGGTAGGCCTTTATAATGGACATTGTGAGGGTTCCTGATATCACCAAATGGTCCCCCTTTATTTATACCACTAGTTCGATAGATTTGATCTGTCTAATATACTCATTTTTCCTATAATACTCGTCGATACGTGGAATAAGTTGGTCCCCTCAATATACATAGTTGTATGCAAGAGACTTTAAGGTACGTGAAACAGATCGATCTGTGGCACATAAGTAGTACTAAAAGGAATTCACTCTATCTTTGACACCTACTTAAAAATACCTCTGCATACATAGGGCTACAAGTCCCCTAATACTTTGAGAAACTTAATTTTAGGGTTTACACCAAGAGATAGTAGTGAATAGGGTAATGATGGAATAAAAATAAAATTGGCTTTATTTATTTCTCCTTGACGGTTTATAGGGATAGACCCCAGACATCATTTTTGTAGCTATATTAGGCACTAAACGTAGTAGCCCAATCATGACAACATTAACTATAAGTGCAGGCCAAATGCATGGTAATTACCGAACGTTGCCTTGTGCAAATTACACAAAAAATAGGCTATAAATTTGGGGTGTTTTGCTGCCACAATATATTAATGCATAAAATAAAAATTAAATGCATTTAAATGTTCATCATGCCCATAAATTTATGTTTTGAAGGTGTCGGATTCCATCGAAAATGCACCTTTTATAATGTCAATTTTGTTTCAATTTTTTATTTTGCAATAGTTTTTTATGTATAACTACAAAATTTTAAAATTGTTCCTTCATTTTTTTTTTTTCTTAACAAGCAAAATTTGTTTCCCTCCTATTTTGCTGGTTTTAAAAATAATAATGGCAGCCCCACTTTCTGGTTTTGATTTAAGGTTGATTTTTGAAGTTCAAAACTTGCATTGAATAAAAATAATAATTTAAATTAATTAGCCACTTAAAAGTAATTTAATTTAACTAATTAATTAGAAATAATAATTAACTAATTAGTTAAAAATAAAAAACTTAAAGGCTAAATAGTTTAATTAAAATTTAAAAAATTTAAATTTGAATAAAAAATTAGGGGTAAATCAACTTTGTCAGGCTTCGGCTCCTCCAATGGTGAACAACAAGTCAACAAATTCCATAGAGTTTGAGGTTAATAATAGTCCAGTCAAATGAACAGCAACCAACGATAAACGACCAACATGGAGGGTGACCCGCATAGGGGTAGCTTGACCACCTAGAGCTACCACTTGACCTTCCTCCTCTTAGCACATGTGAAACAAACCAATAGCTACCACTTGTCTAGTAGAGAGTGGAGGGAGTTCCTTGCTCTAATATTGGTTATTTTTTAGAGGATTAAACCTTAAGAGGTATTTTTAATTTTTCATTTTGTTTGTTCTACATCACCATGATTCGTTTTGGTGCTACATGGCTTGGAGGCTTTCTACGGTCGATTTGCAACCATTGTGTGTCACTATCATGGGCTTTGAGGCTAGTGGAGGTCGATTGCAACCACTTTTGGGGGTTTGGTTGCAGACCTACGAGGACTCTAGTTGTGATATGGTCTGAGTCATCTACACAGGTCTTCTTTGCTATATTCGTGAGCAGTCTACTTTTGGGGGCTGCTATAGCCAAGGTGGTTGCACGACCTTCTATTATGTGATCTTGTGGTTATGCGGTCCTAATATGTGATCACCTCTGCATGTGGTCAAGATTATTATTTTTTAATCCTTCCCCATGTCACAAATTTGACTCTATGTTGCAACCGTCATTGTTGATCCAAGAAAGAGTATTAATTATCTTCTCCTCCAATTCATAGCCTTCTTGACTGCCTCCAATGATGAATTCTCTGCCTCCTATGCCAAGTTGTAGGCTCGCCAATATGAGCTCACATTCAGTTCTTGGTAGGGGTAATTCACAATGCAAGAGCCATGGTTTCATAGCTTTGATACCATTTATAGAAATTGACTATAGTTTTATTCAACGAAATTCAAATAAATACACTGACATAGTCCAATATTAACCTATAATAAAATAATCCTTAATCCTACCAGCCCAACTAACAATAGCGTGAAAAATATTCCACTAGATAAAAAATAATAATTTTAAAATATGCACGTTGGCTTCTAAAGTGCCAACCTGGTGTGCATTAATTTATTTTTTATAAAACTAATAATGTGAAAATAAAATAGTAACCTAAGAGGAAGTAGAAAGCAAAGTGTGATCAAGGAACAAGTGCTACTTGTTCCAAATATTAGGAGAATTTAAAATATTAATTTGAATAAAATCTAGGTAACATAGGACTCTTGCTTAAAATCAAAAGGGGAGGGAGGGACTCTTGCTCCTTTGATGGTGATCCTAGGTGGATTCCCTACTTGGCTTCCTTGGAGGTGATCCCAGGTAGATTTCCTCATTTTTTATCTTTTTTTTGTGTTGGTTGGGCTGGTGTGTGTGGTCTTCAGTGATGTGGATCAATAGCGCCCCTTTGGTGGTTTTTCATCCTTTGCTTACCTAATGTGCAAGGTGGTCTGGTAGGCTTTTTCTCCATGTTTTTGGGTGGCCTTTAGAGAGAGACCAGGTGCTTTTTCTCTATGGAGGAGGACTTTTTTGGATGGCCTCCTAGTTTGACAGTGGAGGAAAAAGGTTGTATGACCCTGTGTAGTCTTCTTGAGAGGTATTTTGATGGACCTCTCTCTCTGTAGTTGTTTGTGGTCTTGGATGGGGGTCCAAGAGCTTTCTCATTGCCCATAGAGGAGGGTTTCAAATATCATCTTTCTGTATGACAACTTTGGTGAGGAATCCCCAGTGAGCCTTTCTCTACAATTTCTATCTAGTCAGAGGAGAGACCTCATGCTTTCACAATGGTCAAAGTTGAGGGATTTTAGTGTTGACTTCCTAGGCATGCCCTTGGGAGGTTGGGGGTCTTTGGATCATCTAAAGAGAAGCATGCTCCTTTGAACTCTGTTCTCTATAGTTTTTTGAGGTCTTGAGGTGTACCTTGTGCTTCCACATGGCTTTAGGGGGGTTCTGGGTTTACTTTATTGGCTAGATGTTTGAAGAGGTCCCAATGGGTGGTGGTGGTGGTGGTCTACATATTTTCAAGATAGTCTCTACAACTAGCTCATTTGCCAACTTCTTTGGTTCAGCTTGTTGGTGAAGGTTTCCCTAGGCGGGAAACCTCTTTTCAAATTCTAGTGTTGTTGGTGAAGGTTTCCCTGGGTGGGAAACCTCTTTTCAAATTTTTATTTTGTTGGCTTAGTTCCTTTGGTCTAGCTTATTGGCAAATATTTCCCTGGGTGGGAAACCTCTTTTCAAGTTTTTATTTTCAAGTGAAGGCTTCACAGGGTAAGAAACCTCTATTCTTCTTCTATACTATTGGCAAAGATTTCCCTGTATGGGAAACCTCTTTTCATTTTTTTATTTGTAGGCGAAGGTTTCCCTGGGTGGGAAATCTCTTTTTAATTTTTAGGGGTCCTTTATTGTTCATTGGTTTTCCCAGTTTAGGCAGGAAACCATTTTCAAATTTTAGGTATCCTTTGTAGTTGGTCCTGTGGAGGATGCCTCCCTATTTTGGTTGTTCTTTGTTTATCTTTTTGAGATAGTATTTAGGAGACGATCTCTTTTCATTGTAATCCTTTTGTAAAATCTTTAAGGATCCTTTCAAAAACCTCTCTTTCAACTAGTAAAAAAACAAAATCTAGGTAACATGGAAAGAAATTCATTTGTGAAAGTCCTTACTTGAAGTATGGATGGGATGATTGATGAGATGATTGAGCATGATTGATTGGTTCTTAAAACTATAGAGTTAATATACAAGTATCATGGATGCTAGTAAGGTTTTTCTACACCAGAAGTTATTATCAAGGATGAGATGATTGAGCATGATTTAATGGTTCTTAAAACTAGAGAGTTAATATGCAAGTATCATGGATACTATCAAGGTTTTTCTAAGATTTAAAATTGGATCAAGTGGAAATGGGGATTGAATTCAAATTACTCCATGACTTTCCTTCCAAAAGTATTTTTCCTCATTATTTTCTCCAATTCATAAATAAGGGATAAAATAATGGATGGAGGTCCATGGTTTAGGATCTAAGATGCATTATATTTAAGACCTTGGAGTGAGAATTTGTTTGTGGACATAGAAACTATTAAAAGTCTTACGATATAGATTAGGTTTTTTGGACTTCCTTATCAACTCATCAATAAGGAGGTATTGAATAATATTGGTAATACTCTAGGTGAATTCATCTAGAAGAAACCAACTACTAAGGAGAGAAGGCACGTTGTATACACTCGAATATGTGTTGTCATGGATATTTCTAAACCTTTACCATAGTCGATTAGGATTAAATTTGAATCAAGATAATGGGATCAACAAGTGGATTATGAAAATATTGCATTTTGATGTCACAAATGTCATAAAATAAAGAACATGGCAAGAGATTGCAAAGTGAAAATTATGGAGGAAGAGATGGAAATTTGTGGACATGAGGGTAGCTTCAATTTGAAACAAGGAGATCATATAACAAGAGATGCTAGGTCAAATCAAGGATTTTTTCCCTCCTAAGAAAGTGGCTAGAAAAATTCCTCTACATCATCAGATGGCAAAGGCCATTACAGTTCACTTAAATTAGCCATTAGAAGAAGAAATGATATGGGGGATGAGGAAGTACAATGTGCAAGTTCAAATATAGAAGGAGCTAAAGGTGCGAAGGAAGAGAGAAAGGCAAGTTTTAAAGCAAAGGTAGATAGGGAGGCAAATTTGAAAGCAAATGAGGTGAAGGAGGTCAAGATTAATCTAGGTAAATCACCTTTATTATCCTCAATTAGCATACAATATTCTCCTTACAGTAGAAATGAAAGTAGTACAAAATGTATTCCTTGCACTTTAGGATTTCAAGAGTTGTATAGTAAAGAAAATATTATGGAGGATATCCAAGGAAATGTAGGGTTTCTAGGCCAACATAAGAAAGTAATAACTATGGAGGATCATATATGCAATTTAGAGTTTTTAGGAAAACATAAAGAAGAAAATGCTAATGAGGCTATTCCTTGCACTTTTGACTCTTTAGGGAAACATAAATCCTTAGAAGATAAGGCTCATTATGAACAATATGAAAAAATAGAAGAGTTTGATGAAGATGAGAGTGTCGGTGGGAATGGAAGAAGGAGAGGAAGGCCATTAAAGTAGGAACAAAGAGAAAAAGAAACTCAAAATGACATTTATCTAGGAAGCCAAATAAAAATATCACAAGTGTTAACAAGAAGTGGGGCTAAGTCCACTAATAAAAATAAAAAGTGTTGATGATGAAAATGATATCATGGACTATTAGGGGTATGAATAAAATACCTAGAAAAAGAGTCATTAAGAAATTAATAAGTTGAACTAGGGTTTCTAGATTTTCAAAAAATCTCTGGCCTCTGCTGGCTTGCAGAAGTGTCTTTGGGGTACGGTGAATCTGAAGGTTCGATCGGTGCCCCAGGAGGGTCCAATGGGGACTTCTCCGGCTCCTTTTCCAGGAAGTACCAGTTCTTACGCTGATTTGTTTAAAGAATATTCTCCTCCGAAGAATGCCGAAGCCCAAAATATGGCATATAAAAAGCTCTTCACGACTGCTGGGACTAGGTCTTCAGCATGTCGTGTGAATGGTTGTTTGTCGTAGGCCGAATCTAGGCCAAAAATCGTCATTGAGCCCAGCATGGTTGAAGAGTCAGTCCTCTACAGAGCTAACCATGATTTAATCTGCAAGTTCATGGGTATTCGCCCTTCCCTGAGCTTTTTGCATTCTTGGATCCACCAGAACTGGGAGCCCCATGGTGAGTACTCATTGTGGTTTATTAGTAATGGTTATTTTATTGTCAGTTTCTCGGCTCTATCAATAGAAATAAGGCCTTTCAGTCAGAGAAGAAAAGCCATGGCCCGACAGGGCTATTTGTTCAACCATGGAGGGTAGGATTTGATCCTCGTGTTGAACCTACTGTTGTCCCAGTGTGGATTCGACTTTATGCTCTTCCAATGGAATTTTGGGGTGAGCAGGTTTTGGCAATGATTGGCAATTCGATTGGTAGACATCTGGGTGTTGCCAGAGACACTATTGAAGGGAGCATTGCGGTGTATGCTTGAATATGTGTAGAAATGGATCTCAGCCAGCCTTTGCCGATAGAGTTGGAAATTGAATTGGTAGGTCTTTCCTGGATTCAACAGCTGGACTATGAGGCCCTACCCTTCAGATGTGGGGTTTGTCATAAGCATGGACATTTGGCCCATTTTTGTCCTATTATTATGAATGCCAATATGGAGGACCCTACAGGAATGCCAAACCTACCTAAAGAGGATAAGGTTGCACCTAATAAAGATCCTATTAGCACCATTCAGGGCCAGGAAGCTCCGAGAGAGGGTTTTGAATAGCCCAGAAGAAAAAGACAGACAAAGAAAAAGGAGGGAAAGGAGCAATCTCATCTCAGGCCTGCCAATAGGTATGAGATTTTTAAGTCATTGGTTGATGAAGAGGATCAATCTATGGAGGGCTTGGAGGGTTTCAAGGAAACTTCTTTTGGTCCCGGGCAACTCCCCCTCTCATCTTCTCCTGTCATACAGCAGATAGTTGATCCCTCTGAGGTATCACAGCTAGTGTGTTCTGGTGCCTTAGTAGTCCATAACCAGGAGCAGACAGTATCTCAGGATGTTCGCATGGGGATAGCAGAGAAGAATAGGGAAAGGCCATCTTTGGGGATAACCCAGGTAGAAAAAAGATCAAAAAATAGCAATTCTTAGGGAGCAGGTAGAAGATCCAATAAGGAGCTGCTAGCGACCCAGGGAGACAAATTGATCATGGGAGGATCGGTGAGGACAATTGACTCTTATTGCTCCCAGGGTAACCCATGATTATACAATCTTGGAATGTGAGGGGTTTAAACAGCTAGAACCCATCAATCTGTGCTCGAAGATTATTAGAGAATAGCAATACCGATTTTTTGCTTTTACAAGAGACTAAGATGTCTTTGGATCTTATGTCTAAAACAATCAACGTGAATTTGGAGGGGTGTCGGTCATATGGATGTGGCTGCCCAAGGTGCCTCGGGGGGGATTGTTACTCTATGGAACTCTCTCGGAATGGTCCGCAATAGAACACCTTGCCTGGAGGGGTGTTCTCACTTCTCTTTTTAGGAATAATGTCTCTGCAAAATTCGTTCTAATCACCAACTTTTATGGATCTCAAAACCTAGAGGGTCAGAGGCAGTAGTGGAAGGCTGTGCATGACATGCAAGCATCAAGGGAAGATCTAGACTAGATTATAGTGGGGGACTTTAATGCTAAATTATCTTCTAGAGACCAGGAAGGGGGAACACCTCTTTTGGATCCAGGGGACCGTTTCATGATTGCTCAAGTCCAGGCTTTGCACTTAGTGGACATTAAATGTCCTGGCAATAACTTCACTTGGACTAATAAAATGCGAGAGCCACATAGTAGGAAGGTGAAGCTAGATCACTTTCTGCTTTCAGAGGAGGCGTTTGTAAAATGGAATATCAATTTTTAGATTTTAGCCAGCCCTGTTTCTGATCACTGTCCTATTCTGTTGGAAGTCGGGACTAGGATGGGGCACCAGCACAAACCCTTCAGATTTGAGAATTTTTGGCTTCAGAAAGAAGAACTTCGGGAGAAAAGCCCATAGTGGTGGGAAGAAGGCCGCCCATCTTATGGGAGAGCAATGTTCAGAATCCACAAACAACTTCAATATGTCAAAACTCAGTTGAAGTATTGGAGGTGTTCTAATAAAACTAACTTCCAGGCCCAAAGAGCTCCGTTGGTGGCCCACTGGGATGAGGTCCAAAAATAGTTCAGAGAAGGAGTAATAACTGACCAGCTCAAAGTTGAGGATGATGCCTTACGTACAGCGGTTGAGGACATTGACAACTAGGAGAAGATCTATTGGAAGCAGAGAGCAAGAACCTCCTGGTTATTATAAGGGGATAAAAATACAAAATTCTTTCATCGGACTGCTTGTGCTCGAATACAGATGAATAATATGGAGGTCCTTCAAGATGAGAACGGTCATTCCTTTGATACTCTTCCAGGTATACATTCCCATGCTATGGATTATTTTTCTAAGCTTTTTAAGGAAAGTGTGGTTCAAGATGTAGAGGCCCAAAATGAAGTTATTTCTGTCATACCTGCTATTATTTCGATGGATGAAAATCAGGCCCTCCTCAAACCCATTGATAGGGATGAATTGAAAACTGTGGTCTTTGGAATGAGCACTGGTAAAACTCCCGGTCCAGGATGGCTTCTCAATTGAGTTCTTTCAGGCTTTCTGGGACTGCTTAGAGGAAGATGTAAGGGCTGCTATTGAAGAGTCCAGAGAAAATAAGAGAATGCTTAAAGCTATAAACCACACATTCATTACCTTGATTCCAAAATGGGAGGATGGGGTTCATATTTTAGATTATAGGCCTATTGCCTTATGTAATGTGTTGTACAAAATAATCACAAAGGTAATGGCTGAGCACCTAAAACCTCTTCTTCACAACATTATCTCCTCTGAGCAAGGTGGCTTTGTTGAGGGACGACAGATTCTGGATGGGGTGGTTGTGGCCCAGGAAGAAATCCATTCAATGCACACTTTTGGTAATAAAGGGATGTTCATTAAATTGGACATGTCAAAGGCTTATGACAGGGTTGAATGGAGTTTCTTGGCTAAAATGATGGCAGCCTTCGGCTTCTCTCGTAGTCTGGATTGAGTGGATCATGAGTCGTGTCTCTTCCTCAACTTACTCGTGCTTATCAAGGGCCTTCCTTCGCAACCTTTTGGAGCTTCTCGGGTCTGCGCCAGGGGATCCCCTCGTTCCCCTTATCTTTTTCTCATTCTGGCTGAAGGTCTTGGCAGACTTTTCTTAAGGAGAAGACAGCAGGGCAGATTATTGGGTATTAGGGTGGGGGATGAAGTTCTATCACACCTATAATTTGTGGATGACACTGGTTTGATGGGAGTGGCCAGCATCAGGGAAGCAAGAACGATTAGGGATACTCTTAATGTCTATATCAGGGCTACTCAACAGGTCATTAATGACAAGAAATCCAAAGTGGTCTTTTTTAACTGGAGCAAAGGCTTCGAACGCAATTTTAGAAATCCTAGGATTCACTGGGACTTCTCTCCCTGTGGTTTACTTGGGGATCTGTTTGCATTTCAAGAAGCTAAAATTAGACACTTGGAGGAATTTGCTGGAGTGTATCAAGGACAGAATTAATCACTGGTCTCATAAGTGGTTAAGTTATGGTGGCAGATTAACGTTCTTACAGTCAATCATTCAAGCCATGCCAATCTACAAATTTTCTATCATAGTCGCCCCGCTTACAATATGGAAAGAGTTGGACAGGATGGCTAGGAAGTTTTTGTGGGAAGGAGCTAAGGGAGAGAGAAAGTGGGCCTTAGTGGGCTGGGATAAAGTCACCCAGCCCAAGGTAAAAGGTGGGCTGGGACTAAGAGGATCCAAGTTAAATAATCAAGCCTTGGTTGGAAAGTTGTACTGGAGGTGGATTTCCCAACCAACTTCCTTATTCAGTAGAATCCTAACTAGTAAATATTTGGGTCAAGTTAATCCCAATGAGGTGGGTCGTTTCCCTCTGGATGGTACTGGATCCTTAGTGTGGTAGGATCTCAAGCTAGGATCTCAAGTTATTAAAGACCAATTGTTTTGGAAAGTGGGGAGAGGGGAGAAGGCTCGCTTCTGGACTGATTCATGGGATCAGTACCCACCCATCATTGTTGAATTCCCCGAGTTACTTCCAATAAAATTTGCCATAGAAACCAAGGGTTGGGTCCAAATTGAAAGTTATTTCAACACTACTCAGCTAGGGGAGTATAAGTTTAAGAAGTTTAAGAGGTTGGAGGAGTGGCCAATTCCAATCCCCCCGGAGTTGGCACCCATCTTGATCAAAATCTTGACAGAAAGGTTTCTCACTAGGAGAGACGAGGAGGATGAATTAGCTTGGGGCTATGGGAGCCTTGGTGTTTATACAGTGAAGGACGGATATGACAAGATCCTCCTAGAGCCTCCCCCCCATTCTTATCCGATTGAGGATTGGAGAAAGATTTGGCACCCCAAGGGCTGGCCGAAAGTAAACTTTTTTGCCTGGCAGTTTATGCACAATGGTATTCTCACTTTTGACAATCTCAGATGTAGAGGAATCATCGGCCCTTCTCAATATGTTTTATGCCACAAGAACGAGGAAACAGCTGATCACCTGATGTTTAAGTGCCCTTTCACGCATCAGATTTGGAAGTGATGGTTCTCTCACTATAAAATCCAGGTTAATGGTGGCATGAATCGGTCTAATATTTGGGAAAGATGGAAGCGTGGTAGATTTAACTCCAAAGCTCTTCAAATTGGGTGGGAGCTTGGCTTAAACTTCATTTGGTGGCAAGTGTGGTTGGAGAGAAATGCTAGAATTTTTAGAGAAACCTTTTCCTCGCTAGATGGAGTTTGGCAGGTCATCTGGAGCAAAGTCACGTAAACCGTTGCCGTCTACGTTAAAGAGGAAACTCAAAGTTGGTCCTGGACCAATGGAAGAGGGAGTTGAAAAGCAAGAGGGACAGGACAGAGCCGCTTGGAAACCACCCCGTAAGGCTGGATAAAAATCAATACCGATGGTGTTGCAAAGGGCAATCCGGTAGTGCCGAAATTGGCATGGTCCGCCGAAATCATGAGGGATCGGTGCTCTATTGGGAACTACGGGGCTTGGGTAGAGCCACAAAAAATGAAGCGAAGCCATTGCTATCAAATTTGCTTCTATTTGGGCAGTTACTCAGGGCCACAGGAGGATAATTCTTGAATCTGATTCTCAAATTCTGGTTGGAGCTCTAGACTGCATGAGGAACTTTGCGTTGAAAGCTTGGAGGTTGAGGATTCTAGTCTCTCAAATAAAGGAATTATGGAGGGAATTAGATGATGTGATTCCAGTTTATGTGAGCAGAGATTTAAATAAAGTGATCGATTTCCTTGCTAAGATGGGTGCTAAGAAAGAGGTAGGGGTGCAGTTGCACAGTGACGTGCCTATTGAAGATGAGGTGATTAGGTAGGGCCTTTAAATATCCTTGAGACAATGATCAAAGAAAAATCTAAGGGTGGTTTTTGTCACGATTTTGTGACTTGTTGCACCATCGCGGCCATTGGAGGTAAGCTATCACGATATCGTGACGTGTTGCGTCGTCGTGGCCGCTGGAGGAAAGTTGTCATGAAATCGCGACATGTTGCACCGTCGCTGTCGCTAGAGGAAAGTTGTCACAATATCGTGACATGTTGCACCGTCACGGTCATTGGAGGAAAGTTGTCACGATATCGCGACATGTTGTGTCATCGCGGTCGCTTGAGAAAAGTTGTCACGATATCATGACATGTTGCGCCATCGCGGATGTTGTGGAAAAGTTGTCATGATATCACGACATGTTGCGCTGTCGCGGCCACTGGAGGAAAGTTGTCACGATATCTCGACATGTTGCACTGTCGCGACTGCTGGAGAAAAGTTATCGCGATATCGTGACATGTTACGCCGTCGTGGCTGCTGGAGAAAAGTTGTCACGATATCGCGACATGTTACGCCATCACGGTCGCTGTGGGAAAGTTGTCACGATATCGTGACTTGTTGCATCGTTGCGGCCAAGGGAGGAAAGTTGTCACGATATCATGACATGTTGCGCCGTCGCAGCCGCTGGAGGATTTGGTCGTGATATCGCGACATGTTGCCCCATTGTGGCCAAGGAAGGAAAGTTGTCATGATTTTGCGATATGTTGCGCCGTCACAGCCACTGGAGGAAAGTTGTCACGATTTTGCGATGTGTTGCGCCGTCGTGGTCACTGGAGGAAAGTTGTCGCGATATCGCGACATGTTGCTTCGTCGCGGCCAAGAGAGGAATGTTGTCGCAATTTCATAGCATGTTGCTCCATCGTGGCCAAAGGTGGAAAGGGGTCATGATTTTGCGACCTGTTGCTCCGTTGCGGCCAAGGGAGGATTGTTGTCGCAATTTCGCGACAGGTTGACTTTTTGCGGCCAAGGGAGGATTGTTGTCGTGATTTCACGACATGTCACGATTTTGCGACAGGTTGACTTTTTGCGGCCAGAGGAGTCTTGTGTCACGATTTCGTGACTTGCTGTTTTTTCGTGGCCAAAGGTGAAGATGGTGTTTGCTGTGCGATTTTGCGACCAGTTGTTGTAACAGACCAATCAGCTCCCTCAGCTAGCTTGGTATTGGTTCAAGAGATTTGGTTCCTTTGCAAATCTTCCTCTTCTCTTGTAATCATGTGCTTTCATTGTTTTCGGCTGGGATGTGTCTACTCTCAATTGTAACTGATCTTTGTTTTAATACAAGTCTTTTTTCAATTTTTTCAAAAAAAATAAATTAATAAGTTATTATAGTCCTAGGTTAATTTTAATACAAGAAATAAAATTAAGCAGTGAGGAATGTAATGATGCTTTTAAGAAGATTTGGAAGATGGGTGATTGTTTAGAAGTTTCTTCTACAAGAGCTTTAGGCAGTATTATAATAATATGGGACATATAATATTATCACAAGTGTTAACAAGAAGTGGGGCTAAGTCCACTAATAAAAATATAAAAAGTGTTGATGATGATAATGATATCATGGAATATTAAGGATATGAATAAAACACCTAAAAAAAGAGTCATTAAGGAATTAATAAGTTATTATAGTCATGGGTTTATTTTAATACAAGAAATAAAATTAAGAAGTGAGGAATGTAAGGATGCTTTTAAGAAGATTTGGAAGAAGGATGATTGTTTATTTGTTTCTACAAGAGCTTTAGGCAATATTGTAATAACAAGGGTTGGACAACTATTAGAAGCAAAAAGTAATTGGATTGCTGGATTATTTTGTAAGAAAGAGGAAAAAATCAAAGTTGGGGTTATAAATATATATGTTCCAGATATAGTTACTCCTCGTGAAAGATGTTGGAAGGACCTTAGCTTATTTTTATCAAATACAATGATGATTCATTGTGATCTATGGATTATGGGGGTGATTTTAATATTGTTTTATATCCTTTGGAAAAGAATGGTGGAATTCCAAGATGGTCTAAATAAATGCAAGATTTTGCTTCATTTTTCAATTCAAATGACCTTTAGAATGTTAGTCCCTCAAGATTTCAATATACATGGGATAATAGATGCATAGGAAAAAATCATATAGCGAAAAGACTGGATAGATTCTTGTTATCCAATAAATGGTTGCAAACAAAGTATACAATCTCTTCAGATAATTTATTGTGAATAGGATCAAATCACAAACCCATTCTTTTGATTTGTGAGTTACCTAATAATGGTCATCCAAAGCCATTTCGCTTCTACTCTATGTGGCTCCAAGACCCTGATTTTTTCTAGATTGTTATGTTATGGTGGGATGAATCAAAATTTAAAGGATCATGTATGTACAAGTTTGTTCAAAAGTTTAAATATTTAAAGGAGCAAATGAAGATATGGAATGCCAAATATTTTTGTAATATTTTTAAAGAATCCAAGCTCAAAATTTTACAAGAGATAGTCTAAATTAATGGAATGGATCAAGATTCTCATGTGAAAGAAAAACAATCTCTTTTTTATTATCAAAATGCATTGAAAAAGAAGTCATATTGGTTCTAAAAATCTAGAGATAAATGGATCAAGGAAGGAGATAGAAATACAAAAAAAATCATGCTACAACAAAAAAAAAAATTGTTCGTCATATCAAAAATATTATAACTCCAGAAGGAAAAAATATTGAGGACAAAGAAGATATAAGAAGCAAGAAATTAATTATTTCAAAAATATTTTGTCATATTCTAGGTAGATAAGGAGGCACAAGAAAAAAATTTACAAAATATTCCATCAATTATCACTCAAGGACAAAATGAAATCTTAATGAAGAATATATCTACGGAGGAGCTCCATGAAGTAGTTTTCTCTTTCTATCCTAACAAGGCACCTGGCCTCGATGGATTTCATGCAAATTTTTTTCAAATATTTTGGGATTTATTAAAGAGTGATATGTTAGTTGTGGTTGAATAGGCTTGAAAAAGGAAGGTTACAATAAGTGAGACCAATGTTACTTTTATTAACTTGGTTCCCAAAAAAGGTGACAAAATATTTTGATAATTGTCATCCAATAAGTAGTTGTACTATGATTTATAATATTATTTAAAAAATTATGCAAACAGGTTGAAGGGCATTCTAGGGTGTCTTATCTCATAGGAACAAGGTAATTTTGTTCATGGTAAATAATTTCTTGATGGTATAATTATTGCACAAGAGGCCAGACATTCTCTTCATTCCATGAAAAACTAGGTATGCTTTTTAAACTAGATATGAACAAAGCATATGATATGGTTTCCTAGAATTTTCTACATGCTATTCTAAAAAAGTTTGGCTTTGATTATATTTGGTGTGAGTGGATTAAATGTTGTTATAGTACTACAAAATTTTCTATTTTGATTAATGGTTCTCTTACTGGTTACTTCAAGTCATCTTTGGACTTCATCAAGGTGATCCACTTTCTCCTTATTTATTCGTTATTCTAGTAGAAGCATTAGGGAGAGCTTTTTTAAAGGATGGAAGGAAAAATCAAGGGTATTCAATTTGCAAAAAATGGTCCCTTAAAATTTCATCTCCAATTTGTTGATGATGTTTTTCTTTTGGTACATCCCTCAATCAGTCAGGCCATTGAGTTTAAATTAATATTTTCAAGTTATGAGAAGGCTACTGGACAATTGGTAAATACTAGAAAATCCAAGATGTTTTCATTAATACAACCCTAGATTTACAAAAAAATATTATGAATATTTTAGGGTTTAAAATTTAAAAAAATCCATCAACTTACTTGGGTATTCGTTGGATATTAGAAACATCAAACTATTTACTTCTTAATTGTTTGTTTGCTCACACCATTTGGATTTTTTTTAAATATTAAATTATATTGGGTAGCTCCATCAACATTGAAAGATTTTATAAAATGTTGGATTAATTATTTCAAAGCTAAAGCATTATGTATTCTTTGGAGGATTGGCCCTACCATTATTTTTTGAAATTCATGGCTTGAAAGGAATAATAAATTTTTTAAAAATAAATCTCAAAATCATGCCCAAGTTTGAAATCGTATTTTACCTCTTTGTAGAATATCTACAAATATGGTGCTCATCACGAGAAGTCTCAATTGTAGAAAAATAAATATTGGAATATATTTACATTATTTGGTCCTTACTAATGTACCATCATGGGTGCATATTTATATTAGGAGTTAAGTACTTTATTAAATCAATGTAATAAATGCACAAGTGTTAGAATGTGCAATTATGTAAATGTGCATGTAGTCCACATGTACATGAGTCCTTAGAATAGAATAGTGAGGTGTCACAGGAATATTGAAGGCAAAGATTTGCATCTCATTATAAATAGTCCTTCATAGAGTAGAAGTGAGTGAGGATTTTAGAGTGTATAGATAGAGTAGTAGTAGATACAATGTAGACCTATTTTTACAAAATGGAGAGGTAGTGACCTCCATTGTATGGCATTGTATATTTTCATGAAATTTCATATATGAACATTTCTTGAGCATTATTTCAAGCTTTCTATCATATTTGTATGCATATTATTTAGCCATTATCATAGTTATAACATTGCATGCTTATTTCCATATTTGTGGTTGCATTTCCTTTAAGTTTAAACTTCAAAATCTAACAAAAAGATGCTAATAACTTGGCTACATGATTTGAACATGCATGGAAGTGTCATCTATAAAAATAGAATTAAAACAAAGGATCTACTTCTATCCATGGTAAATGAAAATATCTAAAAATTAGGTTTATCAAAATTAATTTTGATGGTGCTTCTAAAGGAAATCTAGCAAAAGCTAGTGGAGGTGGTATTTTTAGAAATATTGAAGGCAAAATTCTCCTCGCTTATTCAGAATCATATGGAACTTCAACTAACAACTATGCATAGGCTAGGGCACTTCTTATAGGGATTAAAATTGTAGTAGAAAAATGATGGAAATATATTTCAATTGAGGGGGACTCAAAAAAAAAATCAATTAGTTATATGGGATTGAAACGACCCCCACCTGTATTACATCATCACCACATAGTGGTATTATAATTAAATCTTGGATATTATCCATGTATATTTTGGAAATATTTGAACTTGGGTCTCCTCCTTAAACATTGAAGAATCTAACCAGTTGATCTAATGCCACTTGATGAGGGGGGTTCAAATTAACATCAATGCTATTAACAAAAATGGATGTGGAGATTGGATAAAAAATAATATTATCATTGATGTTCATCATCTATTACTAGAGGTAATCTCTTGGAAGTGTGAACATATTTATAGAGAAGGAAATCGAGTAGCAAATAAATTAGCGAATTGCGGTGTTGATCTTCATCCCGATAAAATTTAAATTTTAGAAGGCAACTAGACAAGTGAGATTTTATCTCTTAATAAAATGATGTCAAGGAGTTTCCAAGGGGGGATAACACAACGGTTTAGAGTTTGGCTCTTCTTCAAGAGGTCCAAGGTTCAAATCGTGGCATGTGTGTGTGTGGTTGTGTGTTAATCCTCTATTGATAAGTTTAGCTCTCAACCTTACGAGGGGTCATGGCTAGGATGGGAATGCTCAACCCTAAGCTCAATATTATGAGGGATCATAGATAGGATGGGAATGCTCAACCCTAAGCTCTTGATCTTATGAGGGGTCATGGCTAGGATGGGAATGCTCAGCCCTAAGCGACGGTCATAGGGGTTTCTCAATGTATCGCTCCAAATTTTTCACACCCTTACCTTCAGGCTATAGGATCCGTGCCCGAAAGGGGGATGTGAAAAGGATGGCGCGGTACCTCGGATTGAGAGGCCTTGCGAAGGTCCCGCCTCTCGAGGGAGGTGTATATTGGTGATTTTTCGACGGATGGTGGGTTCACCAGGAAACATTTAATGGCAGTTTCCACGCCTAGGTTGGGAATGTGTTTTATGTGTTCGTTTTAGCCTTAAGCATTCAAATCCTAGGTTTGGCCAAAATGCGTCTAAGCTATTCTATATGAAGATGCAGATTAAATGAATACAGAAAACAGGATTAAGACAAAAAATAGAGAAATTAAAGAATGTTAAAAGAAAAATACCTGATCCGGATGTCTGATGAAGATTCTGATTCTTGAAGCAATCAGGATCGCCTCTGATTTGACAGGATCGTCTGAGATCAGACAAGATCGTCTGAGATCTGACGAATTCATCAGACGAATTCGTCAGAGACCTGCAAACAGAGAAATAGGTGCAAAACACAGAAAATGCAACTATTCTAACAGAGGGAAACAATGTAAAATGATAGCAATAATATCAAACTGAAACTTAAAAATAGAAACATGAATGCATTATGCTAATTTAATCATAATTATGACTTAATTATGCATTTAATCTAGATGGGTGAACTCCAAAATGCAGAATAGCATAAAATATTGAATAAACTAGCTAATTAGAGCATAAAACAGCAGATTGAAAGATGAAGAAATGCAAACTTTAGGCACTGATTGCCTCAATGTTGACTGCAGTCGAAATCGTCTCGCATTGGTACGAAATCGTCTCTGATTCGACAGGATCGCCTCCGATCTGAACAGGATCGTCGGCGACGATGTAAGCTTGCTTCGGCTAAAAAACACTAAGGTACCTGCAACAAAATTTGTATAGAACTAATGCAAATATGAATTTGGGATGTTTTAACGTGTGTGAAGTCGAGTTATAGAGAATTTCAGCCAGGGGGTGCTAAGGGGAGGGCTTAGGATTAAATAGGCTTAGGAGGGAGGTTAGGAGGTTGGAGATCATCCCTATTTGGGAGATCTCCAACGGGGAGGGTCTCTAACGACGTAGACACGCTTCTGCCCGGATTAGAGACCCGTTGGAACAGAAGCTAATTGTGCAAAATTAGTTTTGGGACAAGATCGTCTGGACGTCCTAGCCCAGATGAAATCGTCAGATCTGGGGCGATATCGTCTGATCGGCGACGATATCGTCAAACGGTCAAAACAACCTCTAAAAATGGCGCGGGAAAGGGGGAAACGGATTAAGCGACGGTTAACGGGCGGTTTGGGAGGTTAAAATTTGAATTTGAATTATTTACTAGAGTGAATGTAATTATTAAGATTTCACTGCGCCAATTTTAGGGTGCTACATTTTGCCCCCTCTTTAGCGAATTTTTCGAAGAAAATGCGTTAAAGATGAGTTCTTCTCGATCTACGAGAAAGCAAAAATTATTCCCATTTTTAGGCGACGATTCTTGGTCGAATCGTACGACAACTTACTATGGTGCCCCCTCCGTGTTTTTACCCAAATCGAACGTTTGAGGTAAAAACGCGGAAAAGCAAAATTTGAAAAATGTTTTTAATTGTGTTTTGAATAAAATTAAGAAAAATAGGGTAAAACCCTAATTCATTTTTACTGTTCATTTTTCTCGGTTTTAGAGCTCTGCAAGCAAAAATGGTGGAGACGACGCACAGATCGACAGAGGTCCGACGCGGGCTACGGGTAAGAGTCTAAACTTAGCTTAGAATGCTTTAATTTGAATTTACATGCTTTTTAGGTGAATTTTGATTAATTTTTGAGCATCGCGGCCATTTTTGGGCCGTCGACGTCGTCGGGACGAAATCGTCTCGATTTCGACGAAATCGTCTCAAGTTCGCCGATTTCGTCTAAGGGCGAAATCGGCGAAAGGGGGACGATTTCATCAAATTAGGGACGATTTCGGCTTGCGAAATCGGAGACGATTATGCTCAAATTTGGGACGATATCGTCCAATAGTGGACGATATCATCATTTGATGAAATTGAACTTATTTTAACTTGCATTATTAATCACTTGAGTTTGTTATTAATGATTTGTTTGTTGTTTTGTTGTTTATGTTGCAGAGAGGTTTGCTAAAGAGCAGGGAATGGAAATATGGAGGTTTGAGAGATGACTTGGCCGCTCTAACACAGGCAGAGCGGGATCAGCTGGCACAAGCCGACTTACAGCATGTGGCAGAAATGCCACAAGTGTCTACAGACATGGGGCTACTGACAGCCCTAGCAGAGAGGTGGTATCCGGGTTCTTCCTATTTTTGGCTACCTACAGGGGAGATGACTCCCACTTTGGAGGATGTATGGAGGATTCTGAGAATCCCCATACAAGGACGGTTGATCACTCCTACGGCCAATCAGGGCCATGCTATGGGGCGGTTGTGTGGTGACCCGAGCTTCGCCCTGGAGAAGGGCGGAGTGAACATCGAGGCACTACGTCAGATGCCTGGGGCATCTAGACTCACACAGGTTTTGGTTGGAGTGGTTGGTGGACTTTTGTTGTGCCACCAGAGCGGGTGCAGGGTACCATGGATGCTAGCAGATGTGATCTACGATATGCGAGACCATGGTTACAGATTTTCTTGGGGCAGCTTTGTGCTATGCCGGTTGTACAGGATCCTGCATGGGGTCGTGTACAAGGGCGGTCGATGTCTAGTTATGACATCGCTCCTACAGGTTTGGTGTTGGGAGCACATTGTAGTGCGGAGGCCGGTAGGGCTTCCTTTGATAGGGATTGATGGGGAGAGGCCCCGAGTTTTCTACTGGTGGCTCCGAAGAGGGTCACAGCGGCGGATTGACCTACCGATGTCCCGGAGACTACTGGATGACCTTGTCCCAGACCAGATCACCTAGAGGCCATGGCGAGAGCACCCAGGGTGGGCCGAGGATGGACAGGAGTTAGCTCACATCAGGCGAGTTTGTTGGTTGAGGATGGAGAGGGGAGAGGTGGAGCTCCATCGCTACGACCGAGTTTTGTGATAGTTCGGTCTACAGCAGGGGATCCCATCTCTCAGGGATTACGAGTTTTCTCGGACTGTCCGGGATAACACCATAGTGAGCGGGGCTCCAGACATGCAGCGCTTCTAGAGTCAGGACTCGGACGATGCCCCCATTCAGCCAGTGGATGGGGACGACGTAGGGGTAGCCGATGGCTACGATGCCTGGTACGCAGGCATCCGCCCTCCTCGGATGACGAGGGCTCAGGGTCCGATACATGTAGTTGTGCGTCGGATAGGGAGGCGATGCCAGGCGGCTATGGAGGCGGCCCAGGGTCACGAAGGGAGAGAGCTGAGGAGGCCACAGGCATAGGAGAGGCCGCGACAACGGGAGAGGAGGGAGGAGAGACCCCCTTCTCCACAGAGAGAGAGGCCACCATCGCTCGATAAGGGCAAGGGTGTCGACACTAGGGGAGAGTAGCGAGACAGTGACTCTCCGAGCGGAGACGATCCATCTCCAGGCACAAGTGTAGACCCTACAGGAGGAGGCTGCACGACATCGAGCTGAGGTGACACAGCTCAGAGACGAGATTGCATGCCTCAGAGCACGGGGCGGAGGGGCGAGCACTGGGGAGCTGGCACGGGCTATTGCCCAAATCACTTTCTACCAGACATTATACTATCAGATGGTGCCAGAGGAGGATAGACTACCACTATCGGCTAACATCGTAGATCCGATCAGGATCGGGTCATCGAGGACTTCATCTCGATCGACGACTAGGACTCGCAGTACCACTCATACTACGATGGGGCCACCTCGTCCACCTCAGGGCGGGGGAGGAGATGAGGCTGAGAGCTCGAGGGGTTCTCGAGGCTAGACTACTGCACGACATTGTATAGATTGATAGATAGCATTTATTATTATTTGATAGAGGATTGAGTATGCCGAGGTATAGATTGTGGCATACCAATCCAGTTTTGATATGATGTATATATTGTTGATATATATATGAGATGAGATATTTTTTGATCATATGACTTGTGTTATGTATTTTTATGATGCTTTTATGTTTGATTAATTGATTGATTTGATGATTGGATTGAGGATTCATGTAATTATGTCGTTGGAAATATTATAATTTTAATGTCATGCTTGTAAAATTTAAATGAAATAATCTGATGTAACAAATTGGTTGTTTGTGATGTAATGTGATAAAAGATAAAAAGAGACTTCTAACAATAATTTCAAAGGACATTGTCGCTATTATAGACCATTTCATGGAGTCGTCGCTCACTCGGTCGTCAAGCTAATCCCAGTATAGAAATATTGTTAAAAGTAAAAGAGTGCTTAAGAGACTGTCTTAAGACTTTGGTGCAATGGTGCAAATGATGATGATGATGGTTTGTTTTCAGATTTTCATAAAAATAGTATGCATGAAATAATGTTAAAATGATTTTTGCTAGGCATAAATTCCTAAGTGTGATAAAATTTTTGGATAATTCCCTAGGAATTATACCATCATTGCAAAATTGAAGGTTGACATAATGACATGAAATAGTGATAATGTGCATGCTTTTTAAAAGCATAATTTGTTTGTTTGTAAAGCATAATTGTGTAACAGAATGATTTAAGTCATATGGTTTTCATGATTTTTAAATAAATGGGGAATAAAAATTGTTACAATGGTTTGCGCTAGGCATAGAATATGTAGGTATAGACTTATACCATCATCGCGAAAATCCAAAAAGAGATAGTTTTATTGCATGGTTGATTTTTAATAAACAGAAAATATGAAGATGAGGACTTGCGCTAGGCATAAAATTCCAATTTTGGTTTTGGAACTATACCATCGTCGCGAAAGTCAATAATATATATATATATGTTTTGATTGTATGGTTTTGAAAGAAATTTTGATTTTTCTATTATGCATATAGTTGTCTTTATACTAAACAACTGTACTTGAAAGAAGAAAATGAATTATTCCAAACAATTTGCAAAAAATATTTCAAAGTATTTTGAAGACAAAAGTTAGATTTATAAGGAATCCCATGTGCATATGTGAATTCATTTCCAATCTTGATTTATCATAATGATACACAAAATCTCTCAAATATCAAATGTGTGTGCAATTGCTATGTTCATTTACCAGTTTTGAGCAAGATAATATGATACAAGTGATTTGAATAAACCAAATAAGTGTTCATTAACCATGATGTAGATGCATATAACCATACTAGACTACTATGTAAGTCGGATTATCAAGAGCTAGCTAATCCATAAGCAGACATAGGTCTGTACAAAAGAAGGTCGCTAATGTGACAGACATATCGCCACGCTAGGAGTTACCCAAGGCCAAGCGGGTTGGGCACAAACCACTTGTTATGGGGCTTACCTCACAGTTTTCGAATAATTGAGAATTCCAGGGATTCAAGCTCATCAACCCTTCTTTTCTTTTCAAAGGGTAGGGAAAGGGATTTTATTGCTTTTGCTTTTGCTTTCTTTTGCTTTTCTTTTCTTTTTGTATTTTTGCTTGATTATTGAGATAATGCTTGAAATATTGCTGTAATGATATAAAATAACATTTTTTTCTCTTTTTCTTGAACTTTGCTTTTTTTTTTTGTTCTATACTAGGGATACTTGCTCGGATTAGCTGTAGAGCAAGGGATTTTTATTTCGGGTAGGGGTGAGCTTGTCCTTTTGCCAATTCTCAAAGATTCTAGACCATGTGCATGATAGGATAGCAGGGGAAACTTTTCGCTCAAGAAACCACTTCTACTATGTAGCAAAGCATGGAAATTACAAATATAATCATTTTATTGTGAAAAGATGTGCTTGGTTTAAGTAAATAACAAGATCAATTCTCTATGCTCAAACTTTATTTAATTGAATTTTGTGGACTTTGATATAAGAGAGATTAGTAATCATGCCGGATAAAATCAAGATATTTATTTTTGTGAGTTGTGAAAGTGAGGGATTCCAAATAAATGCTAATTTATCCAAAATAATTTGAAACATATAATTGCAACAATTGTAAGAAATATATATATAAATATCTTTTTGAGAAGTTTTGAGAATGTTGACTCTCTCTTTCTTCTTTATATTGTTTTGGTTTCGAAAGAGTCAAGAATATTGTTGTTTTTATTTTTATTATTTTTGTTTGGAAGAATTAACAAGTGCCATAAATAAATACAACAAATAGTTTTGAAGATTTTGATGATTATGAATGTTTTTGGTGTTTTTGAATTTATAAATTGAAAGAAATACAAGATAGTGATTTTGAAATATTTTAAACAAATATATACAAGGATGAAATGACCAAATTTATACATAGTAACGTTTAAGATGCAAAATATTCATGGGTTCTTTAAGTTCTTTACCATCTAAGGTAGATAATTTGTATGCTCCTCGATTCAAATTTAGCGAGTGATAATGTATGGTCCAAGCCAGTTGGGCTCAAATTTACCTTTAAGGTCCTTAGTTGCATTAGTATTTTTTTTGAAGATTTTGAGGATTTTGATTTTTTTGTATTTTGATTTTAATTTATGAATTGAAATTGGTGGTATATACAAGATGATCTATATACACTATACAAGGTTATTTGAGTATAGCATGTCTAAGGTTGCTTCAAAATCAAAGGAGGTTTTGAAGGATAATTTGGTTGAGGTGAAGGTAAGAATAGAAGGTGATGAATAAAAGGTAGTGATAACAAAAGCTTTGTTATAATGTAGAATAATGTAGCAAAAGATTTGACTTTTATATGTGTAAAATTGATCATGTTACAAAATAAAATGTAAGAAGGATAAGAAAGTTCTTCATTCTTATCACTATATTCCAAGTCTTGATAAGATGGAGGGAGCATATGTGAAAGATATGCATGGATGTTATTTGGTAAACAAGGATGATCATATATGGATGAAGAAAAGTGATGGATAGAAGATAATTGTGATAATAGAGAATGTATAGAACTTGATGTTTCAACCGTTAAATATTCTTCAAATGGTGTTGGGTCACCATGTATGGTAACAATTTTATTTGCAAGTTCAAACTTCAAACATTGGTGAAGAGTGGAAGGGACAACCCTCATCGTATGAATCCAAGGACTTCTGAGAAGTAGGTTGTAAGGTGAAGGGCAATATGCTACATAAAATAAAGTATCCAGGATCTTGGATCCAATATTAAAGGGAAGAATTATAGTACCTTGAGCTTCTTGAATTTCATTGTTAAAAGATTTTATAATAACATTTGATTCATTAATATCTTCTTCCTTTGATTTGAGTTTTTGGAATAATTGATAAGTGCATAAATTAAGAGAGGAGCCATTATCTACCATGATAGTTTTAACAAGTGTTTCTTTACTAGATCCTGTAATGTAAAGATAGTAGTCTTCTTGTGGAGTAGAGGAAGGAATATCCTCATCATAGAATGAAATATGGTTAACCTCAAGAGGGTTTACACCATTAATTATGTTCTTAGAGAAAATATGATGAGGAACAAATTGTTGGCTAGGTATTTTGAACAAAATTTCCTTATGATAAATTTGTAATACTTCTAAAAGGGATATCTTTGCTTGAGGATTAATCACTTGTTGTTGGCTATCAAAGTGGATTTCAGATTGAGATTTTGATTCTAAAGATGAGCTTTCTATGCTTACATTCCATTTTGGATCATTCTCTAGAGCCAAAGATAGTTTTGAAGGTTGGTCAAATGAGGAATCCATATCTTGAATATCAGATTGAGTTGATTGAACTTGAGGTTGCTCATTTGTAGTTTTTGTTACAATATTAATAATATCATCATGATGGGACACATTAACATGCAATATTTGATTGGTTTCTTGTTGTTGATAATTGAATAGGGGTTCTTGGGAGATCCCCATGTCTTGATTGATTATTGGTATTTGTTGTGTAGGAGTTTGATTGTTTAATGGAGATTTATAATCAGTTGTAGATTGTAATTCCTTTATATTAAAAAGACCCTTATCAATCAAATCTTGAATTGCACATCTTAAATCTTTACAATTTTGTGTCATATGTCCATCTACTCTATGATATTCACAATGTAGCTCAGGTTTAAACCAATCTGATGTGGTATCAAGTTGTCTTATGGAAGGGAGTTCAATCTTATTTGTATCAAGTAAATGCTTGAGAATTATATCCATTGGTTGATTGAGCTTAGTAAATTTACGTGATGAAGGTTTTTGAGAGGTTTTTGATAAATGCCTTAGGAGTTCAGTCATAAAAGGACCTAATGGTTTCTCACCTCTACTTTCTTTATTATGGGTAGAATGATGACAGGAAGATTGCGAAGCATGAGGTGAGTGCATGGTAGAATTGGAAGAATAAGTATTTTCTTGTTGAAATGGATGTGTTGTATTGAGAGAAGAATATTGAAAAGGTGGAGGAGGATTATATGTGGATCGATAGACATAATATGGATATATGGGAGAATAGATAATATCGTTATGAAGAGGATTGGCAAAGGGATTGTTTTGTTGGGTTATGGATGAAAAATAAGAAGAGTGTGATGGAGGTGATGTTGAATAGGGATGAGGTTGGTCATAATCAACAAATGTATTTGGCTGAATTCTTCCAACATTACTGATGGGCTCATATTGATTTGAGTAAAAACTCATGGTTTCTTTAGTACTTCTAAAAGTAATATTTAACATCTACTATTTAGAATTGAATCTAAAACATACAAACTTGAAATGATGATTTTGTTTTTGTTTTTCTTGTATACATATATATATATATATATATATATATATATATATATATATTTTTTTTGTTTTTTTTTTCAAAAGGTTTAAAATGCATTCACGTCGGGTTCACCAAAATGTATCGCTCCAAATTTTTCACACCCTTACCTTCAGGCTATAGGATCCGTGCCCGAAAGGGGGATGTGAAAAGGATGGCACGGTACCTCGGACTGAGAGGCCTTGCGAAGGTCCCGCCTCTCAAGGGAGGTGTATATTGGTGATTTTTCGACTGGATGGTGGGTTCACCAGGAAACATTTAATGGCGCTTTCCACGCCTAGGTTGGGAATGTGTTTTATGTGTTCATTTTAGCCTTAAGCATTCAAATCCTAGGTTTGGCCAAAATGCGTCTAAGCTATTCTATATGAAGATGCAGATTAAATGAATACAAAAAATAGAATTAAGACAAAAAACAGAGAAATTAAAGAATGTTAAAAGAAAAATACCTGATCCGGATGTCTGATGAAGATTCTGATTCTTGAAGCAGTCAAGATCGCCTCTGATTTGATAGGATCGTCTGAGATCAGACAAGATCATTTGAGATCTGACGAATTCGTCAGACGAATTCGTCAGAGACCTGCAAACAGAGAAATAGGTGCAAAACACAGAAAATGCAACTATTCTAACAGAGGGAAACAATGTAAAATGATAGCAATAATATCAAACTGAAACTTAAAAACAGAAACATGAATGCATTATGCTAATTTAATCATAATTATGACTTAATTATGCATTTAATCTAGATGGGTGAACTCCAAAATGCAAGATAGCATAAAATATTGAATAAACTAGCTAATTACAGAATAAAACAACAGATTGAAAGATGAAGAAATGCAAACTTTAGGCACTGATTGCCTCAATGTTGACTGCAGTCGAAATCGTCTCGCATTGGTACGAAATCATCTCTGATTCGACAGGATCGCCTCCGATCTGAACAGGATCGTCGACGACGATGTAAGCTTGCTCCGGCTGAAAAACACTAAGGTACCTGCAACAAAATTTGTATAGAACTAATGCAAATATGAATTTGGGATGTTTTAACGTGTGTGAAGTCAAGTTACAGGAATTATCAGCCAGGGGGTGCTAAGGGGAGGGCTTAGGATTAAATAGGCTTAGGAGGGAGGTTAGGAGGTTGGAGATCATCCCTATTTGGGAGATCTCCAACGGGGAGGGTCTCTAACGGTGCAGACACGCTTCTGCCCGGATTAGAGACCCGTTGGAACAGAAGCTAATTGTGCAAAATTAGTTTTGGGACAAGATCGTCTGGACGTCCTAGCCCAGACGAAATCGTCAGATCTGGGGCGATATCGTCTGATCGGCGACGATATCGTCAAACGGTCAAAACAACCTCTAAAAATGGTGCGAGAAAGGGGGAAATGGATTAAACGTACGACGGTTAACGGGCGGTTTGGGAGGTTAAAATTTGAATTTGAATTATTTACTAGAGTGAATGTAATTATTAAGATTTCACTGCGCCAATTTTAGGGTGCTACACTCAAAATAACCAAATCAAAATAAAAATGATGTTAAGGAGATGATTATGGAAACATAACACTTCAAGGAAGTTGAAGAATATATTTAAGAGAAAAAATAAATGAAAAATTATGATAAAAAGGTATGTTGTAACAAATGTAATATTTTGGTATTTTGATGGGAGTGGCCCCCAATAGAAGCCACATATAACTTATTAAAATAAAAAAACTTGCATATAATGGTGATAGAAAAAATGTTGAAAAGTTTGATCTAATTTGGATTTTGGTGCACAAATATTAATAGAACATATTTATTATTTTATATTACCATAGATATAATTTGAACAGTTTGTAGACTAATACCCCAAATTTATTGTAGTTGCTTAATCAACTTATTTTATTTTATTATGTTTTTTATATTCATGTTATTGTACAAAAAGTTCCTTGAACATTTTTATTTAGTAGTACATAATTTTTTGTGATTTAGATTAGTGCATATATAGTAAAAGGCAACATGTTTAATTGTTTTTGTAATTTTCTCAACTTTGTATTAAGTTGTTTTATTATGATTACATAATACTAAAAGAGCAAATACAAATCCCTTGCTTTATTATGCTCAACATTGACAACACATTAATAAGCATCAAAGAAATATTTATAGGCAATGTATTGGTTCCATGCCATGCATGATAATTGAAATATATGTCCCATTTATAATTGTATCATGTCCTCCATTATAAATTATTATGCAGAAGCCAATGCATGCAACTCCTTTCCAAATGAACTTAAATCTTTGAGTTGGTTGAGCCAATCAATGTAGAGAACCTTTGCTTCATTATGATCATTTTTTTGGTAATTTATGTTCAAATCACAACCTACACTATTGCTTCTATGATAATCACATCAATTACAAAGCCAGTGCTTTGATACACCATTAGAAAGTCTTGCTTCTTATGGATATACCCAATTTGTTGTTTTGAATTAACAAAACCTTGATGTTAACATGGCCCACATAAATCAAAGGTTATGAAAAATGGTTAACTATCTATCAAATTTACCTACTAAAAATTTATTTAAATAATCATATCCTAGAACTAAATTTTTTGCCTCAAGTGAAGGCCTAATTTGTAGAAGATGCAATTTTGAAAGATATAGTTATAACGTGTCTAGGTAGAATAAAATTGATCCTAATGAGCAACCCTATGTCTTGAAGGTATGTACCTAATATGAGAAAATGTTTATAGCAAGGATTAATCCTATTTTAAAGGTTTCATGTACCCCTTATAATGGACAATACAAATGTATTGGCCACACAATCAACATGTTGCAATATTTAAGTGATATTCTAAGAAATTTACCATGTTAAGCTGAACAATTGAGCATATTGGTTGTTTGAAGGCATTACTCTAAGCATAACATATATAATTGGTATATCATAATATCCCATGTGGTGTATCCATTACATTTCAAGGTAAAGTGTGAAAAGTACTACATATATGTCTAGCTTGACCATGACATAGCTACAATTTTTCCTAAAACTTTGACTTATCTCTCTTCTAGCCTTCAACATGTATGGATTGATATTCCAAAAATGTAAGTCCATTATCAAATTCTCAATGAAAATGAATATGAGTATGCATTTCAAGTGGAACAATATTAATCTTCCTTCATTGCCACATTGTCATCTCAATAGCTACTTCAAATATTGTAGTCAAGAACTTCTAGACGTCATTAATTGACAAAAAAATGGCTTACCACCACTAAATGAGTACAACACAAAAGGCTTATTTGAGATGGCATTTCCAATATTGTTCCCTATAGGTAAAATCATGTTCAAACAAACTTGATTCAAATATGTTCATATGAATGAATATGCTATGCACTTGATTTGTTTTCATGATAATAGATTTAGGAGACATCCTAGTTTTCAATAGTTCTTATTCAACATTATAATTCACCATTGAAGACAAATATTTGTAATTGTTTTTACAATACAAAATATAGAATATAGTATCCCTATGGTAATACGAGTTATTCATTGACAACTTGAAGAGTTATTGGAATTCACAATATTTTCCAAAAATATCACACATTCACCACAATCATAACCAAAAAAGATGTAAGAACAATTTGAAGATAACATTAATATGAGAGAGAGAGAGAGAGGTTAACCTAAAGTTGATGTAACTTGACTTGGAGGTTAAATTATAATATAATAAATATATTATAAACCTTAATCAAGGTTATCCATAAATATGGATTGACCAATATCACTAAGGGTGAATACATGAAGGGTGCCATTAGGCTTACATAAATGATGCCTGAAGGCTTACATAAGTGATGATCATAAGCTTACATGAAGAATGCCTATAGGCTTACATACACACTTGCCCATAGGTTACATAAATTGTGCTTGTAAGCACTCTTTTACACTTTTGACCTTGGTCTAATAAGATCATATGACACATACTTCAATAAGAATTACTTGATGAATGCCTTGCAAAGCATCTTGTATGCTTTAGCAAAGATATTTACGAAACTCATTTGTGTTGGAATAGAAGTTGGAATGAGCTATCTAACATGATTATGCAACTTAGGTGTGTAACATTATTCTTAAGTGCAACAGACACAATTTCATGATTGAAAACCTTCCAATTAATGAGACAAAAAAGAATCAATGGTGGATTCAAAATATTATTGAGCAGTCTCATCTTACATTCTTATTCATGCACCATATATTTACAATCCTTGGCAAAGTGGGTATTGAGAAATTACTAAGCACCAAGGACTATTGGTATAGGTTGTCTCCACAACCCTTCATTTTTTACTTGCTCTTATTTATATTATATTAATCCTTGTGTTTGCTTTTCTAGTAAGTGAATTATTTGCTTCTATAGGTATGAGTGGAAATATAATGGATCTTCCTACATTTATGGTTTTATATGGTTGGAAAATGTCTATAATATAAACAAGATAAATTGAAATTACGCATTTGAATTAGAAACAACAAGGGATTTCTTTGATAGTGCCCATCAAAATAATATCAAGATAACACATAACCCCTTGATGATCAATGCTTTCGAAATTCAACTCAAACATTTGCATCTAATCTTCATAAATATTATGAAAAATTATTAAATCTTGTCCAATGACATACTAAATATAGTCAATGTACTTGTTTGTGAAAGAAGGGTGCATCCATTAAGTGTTGTTATAAGGCTACATGGAAGGTGCATGTCCAATAAACTATATTTATTGATGAAAAAGATCATAAGACATATGAGCCTACTTGAAATAATGAACGTCTATAACACAAATATGCTTTAAATATAGAATGCTAATATGGGTTACCAAATTTTTATCTCTTGTTGTGTTATTTTACACTACATTATCAAGTGTGCATCTATTTAGAGGAAAAATCTAAAAGCTTTTATCATATACTCATAGGCTTTTGTAATACTTCAAACTTATAAGAACTTGAAAATACGACATATCAAAATTTTTTGATAAAATGTATTGCTAAGCATGGAACAAAAGTTCAAAATACATGCCACTTGCTATGAAAACGATTGCTTATTCTATGTAGTAGACACATTTTCCCATGTTGGTCAGGATATTTTTTATTTTCTCTATAGTCAACATAGAAACAATTACACCATCAACATTCATTATTGTATATAAGGAACACCACTATTTTGAAAACATTGTCATTGATTAAAGTTGCTTGTTTATGGACATATAATATATGAAAAAAGAGTAGAAAACTAGAATAAAGGAAATTCTAAGCCATCATATGAGTCCTTCCTTGTTTCACAATAATCCCTACTAAATTCTTTGACTCTTACAAGCTTTTTAGTTATAGTGAGTTGTTACTACATAAACCATTAATAACATGCAACAAGATATTGGTTCTTGCAAATAGATTACCACAAATTAGGAATGCTCTAGCCCCCCTTACTAGCTATGGCACATTGGTCGCATTAAAAATATTCTCTAGCATTAAATTTTAGATTAGACCTTAATGATTACATGTGTGATTCATTCTCTCATCCCATGGATGCATGTCAATGCTCTCTCATGCCCCCCCTTAATAGCAATGTGCAACTTAATGGTGTTCACATGCTTAGACATCATGACTTTGAAAAGAATCCTACTTGGGACCATCAATCTTTGCCCAAGGAACTAATTTATGTAACTACATAATTATAAAAACATAATGCTTATGTTATGATTTATTGAATCAATCTAATATATCAACAGACTCATTGACTTCTTTGTCTACTAAGCAACATGTTGTGCTTGTACCTATTTTGTAGCATTTTATCTAGGCTACTAATGTTTCCCCCATAATATTTCTACAAAGTACAATTAGAACAAAAATAGGTCATACCTAATTAATACAATTAAACAAGAACTTGTAGTTCATTAACTTGGCATGATAAACCCATTGTTGTTGCCTTGTTCCTATAGGAGTTGTGACATTAATATTCATGCAACAACTGCACATGCAACACTTAAATTTTTTATAAACGATATTGATCCTTTTGAAAGACAAGCATTTGTAATTTTTGAAGAAGAGATGAGACATGTTAAATGCATTTTTATTGATGAGTTAAACTTCATAGATATTTCAATTATTAATAAATATTTAAGATTACTTGCATCAAGCATTCCTTGAGAATAACAAATGCCTTTTAGAAGTTGCTCTATGATTATTGTTTGTGACCTTGGCCAACTACAACCCATGAAGTACAAACCACTCTATGCAAACAATGAATATGTTATAATGTTGTGGGAAAGCATTGATAAAATTGTAATATGGATTTCATTTTTAGGCAACAAGGTGCCAATCCTAAGCAAATCTCTTTTTGTGAGATGTTATTCAACATAAGAAATGTTGATCCTACAATATAAGATTAAATATTTTAATGTTGAGAATAGATAAATTTTTAGAAACTGAAAAAATAAAGCTCTTTTAGTCTTCCACACATCTTTATGCAAAAAATGAATTTGTTTGACTTCATAATAGGAAAATATGAAAATCATTGAATGTGTCAATTGCTCGTAGCATTACTGACTAAAATCGATAAAGAGTAGGCATTCACCCTAATGTTAAAAAATTATAGTCCAAAGCCTTGTTGTGTCTTGGTCAATGGGTAATATTAACCTCTAACTTATGGGTGCCTATGGGCTTATGGAACAAAGCTCTTGGTGAAGTGGTGGACATTGTTTATGGCTTCAGTTCAAAACAATCATATTTGTCTTCTTTTATTATTGTTTTTTTTTAAATTATATTAGGCCTCCATGGGACCTCAACAATAAAAATGCATGTGCCAATTATATCATTAGCTCGAGGTGGGATTAGGCAAGTTTCCTTTTTCATGGATTGGGCTTTAACAATACATAGGTCACAACGCTTCACTCTCGATAAGATGACTTGATATTGTAAAAACTAAATACTAAGGGCTAACACTCACAATCATGACCAAAGTTAAGGCCCTCAAGGACCTTCATATCTTATCTCTTTTCTCGGTCCAACAATATGGCAAGGTACAAAACCCTTATATTAAAACCCTTCATATCTTGATTTATAAAATATATCAACTATTTTTTTATACTAATAATATGGGATTGAAATGGGCTCCACACCTATTACATCATGACTACATATTGGAATTACAATAACTTTGACTATTATGCATGTATGATGCAGGAGCATCCAATGGTGTAAGAGTGATCTTGCATCACCCGAAAAAAATTGTAATTGTTTAATTTTGTAAAACTAGTCAAACTAGTTTAACTTGCAGGAGATTTTTGAAGGTCTTAGAGGTTGAATTTGGGTTTTTTCAGTTAGGCAACAACCTTGGCGCTACTTTGCTTAGTTCGTCTCATGCCCTTTCCAAAAACATGTTGTAATAGTCAATCGGGTCAACGAGCGTGAAGTTATGACCTTGGCAAGTTGCCCCCAAAATTTCAAATTTCAAACTCATAGTTTTAGGCGGGAAAGGAGAAAACAAGGTCAAAAGGGGGGAATTTCGAATTTGTAATCAGTTAGTCTTTGTAAGCTCTATCTTTGGGGAATAGAATGCAAGAAATTTTTGGCTCATTGGTCATTTTCTTGCTCTTTTCTGGATTGTATGTGCTTGTTTAATGTAACTCTGCTTCAATGTATCACTTAATAAGATTTGAACCTGGATCTCTTCTTTAAACATACAAAAATTTAATTAATTAAGCTAATACCATTGTAAATACATCAACTAAACTTCATTTATTAATATTTTATCAAATTTAATTATTCTTATTATTTTTTAATAATCCATGTTGGCTCTATTGGGGACACTCCCATTAAAAAATAAAACATCACATTGCTCTCACTACATTGCTATTAAGTTAATTAAACCATATCCAACTTGCCTTTCTATCGAAGATATTCTTCATTTGTATTTCTATCAAAAATATTCAATATCTTCCTCAAACTACTAAGTTTCTTCTTGATGTTATTTTTATTAAGAGATAAAATTTCACTCATACATATGCCTTCTGAAATTTAAATTTTGTCACAACATCACAAATGACTAAGATATGTGTTGTCCAGTTTCCATATCTATAAATATATTGTCTATAACAACCTAACAATTTTTTAATACCCTTTTTTTAGGGTTCTTATTCATGCCCCTAATATTTCAAGATATTATTCTCATCGTGATTTTTTGTTTATATTTATGGGTTTAGCCTCACTTCTTATTAACCCTTGAGATTTTTGCTTTTGTTTTCCCATATCAATATCCCTTTGAATTTCTTTTCCTCTTTGTTTTTTTCTTGGGTCTTCCTCTCCTTTTTTTTCATTTCCACCAATATTTTCATCTTCATCAATCTCTTCAATCTTCTCACACTGCTCATAGTAAGACTTATCATATATAGGTTTGTCTTGCTCTGAAGGATTCAAAGTGTAAGGAATAACCTCAAATACACATTCTTCTTTATGTTGCCCTAGAAATCCTAAAGTGCAAGGACACTCTTCAATTGTAATTACCTTCTTATGCTACCCTAAAAACCCTAAATTGTTAAGGATTTTATCCGTTCTCATTTCTTTATTATGATGCTCTTAAAACCCTCAAGTTCAAGGGATAACTTCTACACCAATCTCACTTTTATTACCAGGAGAGGATTCTATACTACTTGATGAAAATGAAGATAATTTACCTAAAATAAACTTGACCTCTTCTACCACTTTTGTTTTAGGATTTTCCTCCACATCTTCCTCTGTGCCTTTAATTCTTTCTAAACTTGAACTTACACATTGCACTTTATCATCCCTTATATCCTTATTTGTTTCTTCTAACGATTTATCCAAGTAAGCTATGGTGGTCTTTGCCATATGATGTTGTAGATGGGTTCTCTTTGTCTTTTCTTTTGGAGTGGACTATCCTTGATTTGATCTAGCTTCTATTTCAATATGATTTTCTTGGTTCATCTTGAAGTTTATCTCATGACCAAAAAAATTTCTCCTTCATAATTTTCACTTTGCAATATCTTGCCATGTGTCCAATCTCATTATAATTGTGGCATTGAAATGTGATATTTTTATAATCCACTTGTTAATTCTATTTTCTTGATTCAAATTTAATCTTAATGGATTGTGGCAAAGGTTTTGAAATATCAATTTTAACACACATTTGGGTATATATAACATGCTTTCGCTCCTTAATAGTTAGTCCTTCCTTAATGAATTCCCCTGGGATATTTCCAATGTTCTTAAAAATACTTTTATTGATAATATAAAAGTCTTAAAAACCTAACCCACATCAGAAACTTCTTAATAGTTTTTGTATCAACAAAAAAATCTCATTTCATGGTCTTATAAAAGGGAATCTCTCCCTCTAAACCATGGGCCACCACCCATGATTTTATCCTTCATTTCTAGACTAGAAAAGATGATGAGGAAAAAACCTTCAAGAATAAAAGTCTCGAAGTAATTTGAATTCAATCCTCACTTCCACTTGATCTAATTTTGAATCTTTGAAACCCTGGATAGTATCCATGGAATTTACATATTAACCCTCTACTTTTAAGAACCATTATATCATGCTCAATCATCTCATCCTTGATAATCACTTTTGGGGTGACATTGCTACTTAGATTGAACTTACCATATATTTACTCTTTTGCTTATCTCCAACTTGAGCATACATACTTCCAACTAGAGCATCTTAATTTCTATCTTGGCCATCATGCCTTCCCATTAGGGCTTTCAAATATGACTTTCCTTCCATAGTAGCTAGTGGGGCTTGCTCTTAGCTCACACTTGCTCTTGGATCGCACTCCCTCCCAAATCTCACTTGCTTTCGGCTTGCACTTCCTCTTGGTTTGCACTCACTCCCTAATCACATAATTGTATTACAACAAGATTATCAAATCAAATTATTTTTAACAAGGCATATGATTTTTTAATGGGTTATATGGGATTGAAACAGGTCCCACATGTATTACATCATGATCACATGGTATTATTACAACAAAATTGACAATCATGCATGTATTGCTTGACAAGATTCAAACCTTAATCCCCTTATTAAAATAAATCTAACTAAGTAAACTAATACCAAATACCATTTTTTGTCCTAGGAAGACAACACAAAGGTTCGGACTATGGCTCTTCTTTGAGAGGTCCAAAGTTCAAACCACAACATGTGTGTGTGGTTGTGTGTTAAATTCCCTATTGATAAGATCAGCTCTCTTCCTTATGAGAGGTCCTAGTGGAATGGAGATGCCCAATCCTAAAAATTGGTCGTAGAGGTTTCTCACACTAACCAAATCCAAAAAAAACATATAATTTTAAATATATAATATTTAAAAAATTATTAACAACTAAAAAAACCTAAAAATTGTCCCAAGGCGACAACACAATGGTTCGGGCTTTGGATCTTCTTTGGGAGGTCCAAGGTTCAAACCACGATATGGGCGAGTGTGTGAGGGAGGAGGGTGTGTGTATGGTTGTGTGTTTAGCCCCTATTGATAAGCTTAACTCTCCCCTTATGAGAGGTCATGGTGGTATGGGGATGCCCAACCTTGAGCATCAGTTGTAGAGGTTTCTCATGCCAACCAAATCCAAAAAAAAAAAACCAAAAAATTATTTATATATAATTTAAAAATATAATATTATTTCTTTTAGATATATATTTTTAAACACACTCACACTCATCACCTTTTTTTTACTAAACACATTTACATACCCACTATAGAGTTTAAATTTGAATCTCATAAATAAAAAACTAAAAACATACCAAAGCAATAACCTTTTCAAAATCCTTTTAATATTTTTCATCCAAGAGCAACTACTCGCTAGTTTTTTTTATCTCCTAGTGTAACTCTATAGGTCGTGAGTCCATGATGCCTTCTACCAGTACCAATGTCAATCTCAATAAATCAAAGGGTATCTTTGATAATTGCAACAATACCTTGGCCTATATCATTAAATAACTTAGGTGGGTTGAGTCTCCACAATATATTTTTTGGCTGGATAATAAGGGGTTGTACTTGGGTCCCCCACCCTTGACAAATTACAACTCTCTTCTTTAGAGCTTGAGAGTTTACAAATAGATACACTTCTCATCTCAATTGAGATGCTATAGCTAGAAACCTACATCATTTTACATAAAATGTCTGAATTCTTGATTTTCATTTTCTGGATCTTTTCAATTTTTTGTATGAATACAAATATTCCAGAATTCAGCATCCTTCTTGACATTTTTCTATAGCAAGCCTTCACAATACCAAAACTTCACCTCTACTATCTATGCATTGCATCTTAGTAGAGTAATATTTCCAAAACATCGCACTATCATAGTCCGCTTTACCAAATCTGGATTGCTAGTTTCCTTCCTGAAACACAAGTGCAACCACAAAAATTATAATAAATAGTTTATATGAAAACACATTATTGTTATAAAATAAAGCAGATATTACCAATGGAAAACATTAAAGTAAATCTTAATCATTATTTGATTCAGGCAATCAACATTTTCTTGTCAACTTCAACTAAACTTACTACTTCCTCTAACCATGGAAAGGAGAATTTAACTTCACGATCCTCAATCAAAACCCCTCTATTGGCTAGCCTATCTGCACATTTGTTTCCTTCCCTTAATGTATGTGTAAACCTGATTTCTTCAAACTCTTTAGCAAGATCTTGAATTTCCATAATTATCTCTTGTATGTTCCATGGAGCCTTTGCTTTCCTCAAAATTGCATTTATTACTATGAGAGAATCACCTTCCATCCATACTCTATTCCATTTCATTTGTTTGCATATTTTTAACCCTTCTAAAGCTGCCCAAGCTTCAACTTCATTATTTGTCTTAAATCCACTATTGAAAGCGTAATGAGACAAAATCTCTCCTCTATTATTTCTAATTATTCCTCCTCCTCCTGTTGGTCCTAGATTTCCTTTAGATGCTCCATCAAAATTCAATTTAACCAACTCCACATCTGGTGGTTTCCACTTTATATTCTTTGCCTTCTTTTTGCTTCTCTTGTACCCAACATCATAATTCCATTTAATGACTTGACTCCATCTATCAAGGCTCTCTACTTCCAGATTAGGGATTGGGTGAGTTGATAGGGTTGGTTTAGACTCCTCTATGGCTAAACATATCTTCCTTTTCATTACCTCTAAACTGCTTTCCTTTCCTTTAAATATTCTTCTATTCCTTTCTAGCCATACAATCCAAAGTATTGTATCTTTTGATATATCCCATATTGTCTATAAAGCCTCACTTTTATAAGTGCTTTGCCATTGCTTTAACCAATCTTCAATTCTGCTATTCATCACCATGCATTTACCAAACATATTAAGAATCCATTGCCATAGTTTCTAGACTATTGAGCAATGTCCCAAGAGATGGTCTATACTCTCCTCCTCTTTTACAAAGAACACATTGAGAGGGGCCATGAAAACCCCTTTTCATAAGGTTATCCTAGGATAAAATTCTTCTATGACCTACTAGCCAAACAAACATTTTGACTTTAGGAATGCTTGGGCTATCCCAAATATCTCTCCATATTCTAGTGATATTACTATTTTGTTGGTGTTGTACATTATATCCACTTCTTGTTGTGTATTCTCCTGAGCTATTCAACTCCCAAATCAATTTATCCTTGGCTCCCCTCGGAATAATCACAGTTGTTATCTTTCTACTCAATTGCCTCCTAGCATCAATGTCTTGTATACTTGTAAAAAAATCTTCTTTCCATTTGTATCTTCCTTCCTGATCCTTGTACAAAATGTTTGAAACCCTATCACCATATTTGTCTTGAAGCAATCTCATCCAAGGTTTCAAAATTGGATCTAAATTGAGTGGTTTTTTATCACACCAAGTATCCATCCAAATAGAAATTTTTTCTCCAGTTCCCACCACCCATCTTAAACCTTTAATCATTAGATCAATAGATTTTTTTAAACCATTCCAAAGAGCAGAACCATTTGGTAGAGAGAATGCAGTAAATATTAAACTTGGGTCATTGGGCTCAACATACTTAGAAGAATTCTTGCCCATTGTCTTTGACTCTCTTTGTACAATCTCCAGATTACTTTTCCCCTAAGAGCTAAGTTTGCATCTGTAAGAACTCTTAAACCAAGACCTCCCCTAGTTTTATCATCACACACCTTGCTCCATTTCACCAAAGGAAATTTCCTTTTATCATGTAAACCTGACCATAAAAAGGATCACATAATATAGATTAAACTTTTTTCAACTGATTTTGGCATAGTATACAATGACATATAATATGTTGGAATGGCCTGTAAGACTGACTTAATTAACTGCACTCTTCCTGCTAACGATAACCATCTACCTTTCCAAGCTGGAAGTTTATTCTGAACTTTACTAATAACTGGATTCCATAATTCTATCCTCATTCTCCCCTCAAATAAAGGCATCCCTAGATAAGTTGTTGGCAAATTTGCCTCCTCCATTTGAAGTAACCTGCAAATTCTTGCTTTGATATTAGTTGGAGTGTTAAGGAAGTAAATTTTGGATTTTGTCCTATTAACTTTTTGCCCTGATGCTCTTTCATATTCCTTTAAAAAGTTATTCAAAGCTCTGGCCTCATTTATCCTTGCCCTTCCAAAAAGGGTTGTATCATCTACAAACTATTGATGGGTGATGTTGTCGATGTTATTACTAACCTTAAGTCCACTTATAAGCCCATATTTGTAAGCCTTCTTTAAGTTCCTACTCAAAACCTCTGCCATAATAATGAACAAATAAGGAGATAGAGGATCTCCTTGTCTAAGGCCTCTCTTGGCTTTAAAAGATTTTGTTACTAACCCATTGACCAACACTGAATAAGAAACTGTAGAGACACAAGCTTTAATCCATCTAACCCATTTCTTCCCGAATCCAAACTTTTCTAAAACTGCAAAAAGAAAATCCCATTTAACCCTATCATAGGCTTTACTCATATCAAGTTTTAAGATCATTGCTTTCTCTTTTCTTGAAGTTGTTGAATGTATAACTTCATGAGCTACTATGATCCCATCCAGAATTTGTCTCCCTTTCACAAATCCTCCTTGCTCTTCTAAAATAATTTTGTCTAACAATGGCCTTAATCGATTCACCATCACTTTGGAGATAATCTTATATGCCATATTACATAGGCTTATGGGTCTAAAAGAATCAAACAATTCAGCATCCTTCTTTTTTGGAATTAGGGTAAGATATGTTGCATTTATTTTATAAGGTATGTATTGTTTTACCCTAGATTGTTCCACTACCACCAATAAAGAATCCTTCACTATATCCCAATTATGTTGGTAAAAAGTTGTAGAGAGCCCATCTAGACCTGGGGATTTATCCTTATTAAAAGAGAAAAGAGCTAAATGAACTTCTTCTAGAGTAATAGGCTCCATCAGTTTCCTATTGTCTTCATTCGTTATAACTGAAGGAACATCTTGAAGAAGTTTATCATTAAGAACTTTAGTCTCCTCTGATCCTAGAATATTATGATAAAAAGACTTTACCTCTTTTCTAATTTCACTTTGATCTTCAATCCAAACCCCTTCTATTGATTTAATTCTACTAATTCTGGATGTTGATCTTTGTACTATAGCCATCCTATGAAAAAACTTTGTATTTTTATCTCCTTCTTTTAACCAAGTTTGTCTTGATTTTAATCTCCAAAATTTCTCTTCCTTACTCAAAATATTATTTTTTTGGTAAGTTGATATTTATATACAAAAAGTGGGGTTTTTAAGAGGATACCAAAACCTTATTACAAAAAAGGTTGTTGCACCTTGAAGTCAACCATAAAGGTTGGAGGATCTTAGGACAAAAAACTAAAAAAATACCAGCCAAAAAACAAAAAAGATCGTATGAGGAAACTGTAGCATATGGACGCCCAACTCTGCAAAAAATGCTAGAGAGACCTCAACTGGTACAACCGCTACCTTACCCTAGCAGTCAGGTCTCAAACCCATAAAAAATAGAGTCCTCTGCTCCTTAGTTCTTGGTGACTTCCTCCGGATCGTCAAAAGTCTCACTGCGCTTTCAGGCAAATCGCTTGAGGACCTTGATAGTGTCATTGGCAGTCTTGGCAATATTGGCCATTGAATTGATGGTGAGCTTCAAGAGGATGTGGGTGGAGGAAGCCTCACTACCACTATCGAAGTCTGAAATTACCTACGTTAGATACACCTTATCCTACTTAGGATTATTTAAGCGCGTGGAGGACCTAGGAGCCATTGGGACTTCCTCTACGAGATTATGCTTTCTCTAGGTAGTGCATCTAGCGCTCATGTGGGGAGAGGTTTTGCACTGGGTCGCTAAGCTAGGTTTCCCTTCCTTGGGAGGACTCCCATCTTGGGTCTCGAAACTGGTGGGGGAAACCGAGGGGATTAGAATTCAGGGGAGTAACCTTTTGGAGATGAGGCTTAGTTGCTATGACACGTTTGAGGATAACTGCAAGAAGGCCCTAGTGCAGGGGTTTGGTGTGGGTTTTCTAACACTTTTAAATGGAGATAGTGAGAGAGTACAACAAGTAATCCAGGATGCATACCTGATTGGCCTCGCGAAGGTGATTAATTACTCAAAATATTATAATATTCACTAAGCAACTCCCTTTCCTCTAAGCTTGGATTATTATGATCACTTTTTTGGAATTTTGAAAGTTTCTCTTTTAGTTCTTCTTTCTTCTCAAAAATATTTCCAAAAGTGTTATTGTTCCATTATTTTAATCTAGATGTCATAGATTTAATTTTATTTGGAAGAGCATACAACCCACCATTACCTAAATAATTCCACGTTTGAGCTCAACAAATTGAGTATGGTCTTCCTACATCTGCTCATATTTAAAATATGATCTTTTTTTAATTCACTTACCACCATTTTAATTCTTATTGACCAGTTATCTAAACCAATCCTTGTTAAGTATTAATTTTAGCACAATTTCCTTCATCTATCCAATGATTTAAGAGAATGTATGTATCTAATTTTTTTGCTATTAGGTTCTAGCCTCTCCTATTTTTGGTCCAAGTATAGTTGTCTTCTTCAAACTCAACCTCCCATAGATTATTATTTTAAATAAATTCTAAAAATATCTCATACTTTGGGTTAATTTCCTAATTTTCCCAAATGTTTCATCTAGCTTGGTTATGGCATTAAAATCTCCTATGATCATGAATCAGATTTCTTGGTCTTTACTTCTCATAAAGACTTCAATCCCACTCCAAAATTCTAATATACCTAACTGAGTAGTAGGTCCATAGACATTGATAATGATGAAACAAATATCTACAAAGTAGCAAGTGACTAAAGAGGCTATCCAATGCCTAGATTTATGAATGGTTACACAAGAGGTTCTAGAAGGATTCCAACAAGTTAGAATTCCCCCTGTTGCTCCTTTAGAATCCATAACATCCCATTCACATCTTGCCCATACTACTTTCATAGTTTTTGAAACTTCTTTTGTCATTTTAGTTTCCTGGATACAAATAATATTAGACTTATTACTTAAACATAGGTCCCTTATACATCTCTGCTTTAAGGGGGCATTAACACCCCTTATAATCCATGAGATGATAATCATGTCTCATTAGGGGCTTTTGGCCCCATTTGCATAGTATCAATATCATTTTGTTGTTTGGTAAAGAGAAGTTCAACAAACTTAATTTGTGTTCTTTTATTTATGTTTGCTCTTGCTTCCTTGGATCTTGCTTGATAATTTGAGGGTTTTCCTATTTTTGCCTTGCCTATATTAGGAGTAGGTCTTATTATTCTATTTCTTAATATTCTTTTACAATTTTGTTTTTCATCATATTTATCCTCCCTTGGCTCTACTACATAAGCTTTTGACTTGTCTCGCTCATTTTTTGTTATTTCCTTATTAATGGTAGAGGTATTAACTTCTATGATTGCATTTTCTTTACCAATTTTTTTCTCCTAAATGGTGCATGGTACTTCAAGAGAGTCTTCAAAATTTTATGAGACACATTCCTTAGGTTTATCGAGAATGTTCTTCCTTAAATCAAGATCATATACTACATAGACAATTCCTTGTTAATATGTTGAAGTTGTTATACTATGTCCTTTGAGTTTTTATCTACTTTTTCTTCATAGGCTAAAGCCTCAAAAGAGTTGGTATTTCTTTCAATATCCTTCCTTATTGGTCTCCATTGTTTATTTTCTTTCATTTTTCTAGATCTATTTTTTGGAAGTTGAAAACCATCTTCATCCATAACCATTTGTAATATTCTCTCGTGGGTTTCTACATATGATTATGTTGGACTCTTCTTAGGGCATGATATCTCAATATGCCCCACCTCATGACATCTTCTACATCTAAAATATATTTTTTCATAATCTATGGTTTGGATCCACATCTTATCCCCATACTTAAGAATTATTGATTATGGTAAATCTTTACTTATATTAATCATGACCAATATCCGAGCATAAATAGCCAAGAATCCATCTTTCGTAGTATATAAAATCTTAAGGAATTCTCCTAGAGTGTTGCCTATTTCCTTGAAGGTATCTATTTTCCAAAATTCAATGGGCAACCCAAACATCCTAACCCAGACTGGTACTAAGGATAGATTTACATTTTTAGGTGAAAAATCTTCATACCAACGGGTAAGGAAGAGTCATGCTCTTCCCATAAACCAAGGATCTCCTTTTAGGATTTTTTCTCTTTCTTCCCTAGAACAAAAAATGGCTAGGAAGAAACCTTTTGGAATAAATGATAGAATCACTTTTGGAAACTTCCAACTTCTATCAATCCATTTTCTCAAGGTTGAAGTCCCTAGCCAATACCCATTAAAGTTACCAAAAACTACCCTATCTTGGAGTAACGAGGATCTCTTTGAGGTGCGCTCATTAACCTCTACCACTAGAGATGATTATAAGGATTTAACTAAAAATCAATCCATGGAAAGAAAACTAATACTAAAAAACTATTGAAATTTATCAGAATATCCTCAAGAAAATATAATATTTGATAAAAACTTTATAATAATTTGCATGCAAAATTTTTAAGATAAAGCTATGTCCAGATAGTATGTCTTGCCTCATTGAAGTCCTAATACTTCATTGCTCTTCCCATCATCCAAACCCTAGCTAAAAAATATTTGCAATTTCATTTTTCATGACTTGAAAATCGTCATTGCCTTGTTTCAAATGGTTGACTTCACAGGGTTGTATCTCCCTCAATATTGTTCAAATTCTTTTATATGACCACTCTTTTTAAAGCTATTCAAGTTTCGTACAAGTTAGCATAAAAATTAGCTAAATCAAATAACCCTTCGTGAAGATATGACTCCTAAAATATGAGATGTTTTTTTAGAAAAAACCCTAATCCTTTACGAAGCGACAGTGTGTTAAGTCTCCATAATATTTGACATTATATATTAAAGTTATTTAGCATTACAAAAATTTAAACTAAAATAATTTTTAATGTTTAGTAGGTTATAAATTATATAAAATGATTTTTATAAAATAAATTGTATTTATTTAACCATAATCTAGTTATTAGCATGTGTATAATTTTTTTTTTTAGTTTTAATTTCATTTTTTAAATTCCACTACTATTTTTTTGCTGGGTAATAAGGGGTTGTACTCGGGTCCCCCACCCTTGACAAATTACATCTCTCTTCTTTAGAGCTTGAGAGTTTACAAATAGATACACTTCTCATCTCAATTAAGATGCTATAGCTAGAAACCTACATCATTTTACATAAAATGTCTAAATTCTTGATTTTCATTTTTTGGATCTTTTCAAATTTTTGTATGAATACAATTAATCCAGAATTTAGAAACTTTCTAGACATTTTCCTATAGCAGCCTTCACAATGCCAAAAATTCACCTCTACTATCTATGCCTTGCATCTTAGTAGAGTAATATTTCTAAAACATCGCACTATCATAGTCCGCTTTACCAAATCTGGATTTCTAGTTTCCTTCCTAAAACACGAGTGGAACCACAAAAGTTATAATAAATAGTCTAAAAGAAAACACATTATTGTTACAAAATAAATTAGATAATACCAATGGAAAACATTAAATTAAATCTTAATCATAAATTGATTCAGGCAATCAACATTTTTTTATCAGCTTCAACTAAACTTTCTACTTCCTATCATGACCCACCCTTGGCAAACTTTGAACTTTATGGATTGTTTTTAGCTAAGATGTTTTGCTTCAAGGAATAATTGACATGCTATGTTTTATTTCTGCAAGTATGGATGGTTTGTAGGAAATAAAATATTTTAATGAAGAAATGCTTGACAATTAATGGATCATTGCTTCAAGAAAGTTTTTTCATGAAAGAATATGATGCTGCTAATAGACTGTGTGCTTGTGCAAAAAAACAAGTTTCTTATGGGTGGAGAAAGAATAAGCCACCGAGAACAAGAATTCCTGGGGAAAATGATGTGATGGGTTATGTTGTCAGAATATTTGGGGAAGCAACATGGATGAATGCTTCACCCTTGATGATGATGTTTTTCATAGTTTGCACATGATAAATAAATTCTAGACTTGTGATTGTTGCATGATTTTTTAATATTTGCATTATGATTGAAATGTTAGGGATAAGATCTTGGATATATGTGTTATATGCATGATTTCATTGCTTTCCCTAAAGAAATAAATAGTTTATAAAGATCTATTTTTACTTGGTAATACCACCTTGAAAGTGAATGATGTGTAAGTATAATCTAATAGTTAGCATTAATGGAACAAAGTGCTCTTGCGATAATGGCTTGCACATTGGACTTGAATGATAAATAAATCTGTCGTGGTAATAGTAGAACGACATGGAATTTATGAAATAAAGGTAATTAGAGACTACATGGCAAAAAGACTTTCGAAAAATCCAGGACGGTTGATGGAGTATGTGATCAGGTTGCGTGTGAGAGAATGCAAAGAGGTTGTGTGTGTTTTTGTTGGAGGAGAACAAAAGGAATGAAGTGGCAGAACATTTTGCTAGAAGGGGAGAACGAAGACTTGAGAACTTGCGTGGAGTTGTGAGCTCGTTCATAATTTTAAGGTAAGAACATCTTGTATCTACTATGCATAATCTAAAGCTATTGTTATTATCTTCCGTTATGTGTAGTTAAAGCATTGTTGCACAGTGTAATCCATTTCAATTAGTAGTTCTCTATGGTTCTGGTTTGTGAAGCCATAGTTCAGTGATGAATATTATAGAAACTCTTAGAGTGTATAATAACTTGAGGTAAAGTTTATTAAGATTCTTGTTAGGAATAAACGTAGATTCACCAAGTGTATCTCGGAGGAATAGACTACCTTTCTTTGGATGAGAATGACGATTGATTTCATGTCAGTTGATAACTAGAATTACACTTTAAACATATCTTTTGTGGGATAATTAGTTAGGGATAATGTGAATTTTGGAAATACTTGATGGTAACCTTTCCAAGACGTAGAGAATGCTGGGAAAACTAGTTATGAATAGATTAAGCATGTTTGTGTTGGATCTTCATTTCTATTTTATTGGAGTAGCATTTCATGGTATATGGGTTACTTGTAATGTTTGGTTGAAATGTGTGTTTACATATTATATGGAGCTTTTGATTTACGAATTGATAAATGAAGGAATAAACTTGAAATTGCTATGAGGAATCGATGGAATGATTATGAAATATTGATGTTATTTCATGGTTTTGATTGTTGTTTGTATTTCATCTTAGAATACGTAGAGTTCGTTGGAAGTCTACAGATTGGTGTGTGAATCTAATAAATGCTTATATCACATGTGATTAGCGTGATTGCTTTAACTCTATGAGATTTAAAGTATTGTTGAGTCTTTGTTTAATAAAATGAGTTGGAATGGATAAAACATAAATGATCATGTTGGAATTCCCTTGCGTGTGAATATATTTACATTGTAAGTGTGCAAAATATCTTGCTTTCTAGAAATGTTGTTGTGTGCAATTGGAAAGCATCAAAGAGGGAAAAGTGTGCATTTGAATATCGCATATGAATTTTCTTGGAGATGTATTTGATCTCCATTAGATGGTAATCTCTATTCTCGGTTGGTTTAACTATGGAGATAGTGGAGGAAGTGCACAATGAATGTTATACCTGGTTGTTGCGAGCTTTAGAAGACAATTTGACACTACAACTGTGATGTCGAAGAAGGTGGGCTTGTTCAAAGATTATGTCTTGATATCATATTGTGAATCAATCTATTGTATTAAATAATATTTATATTCGATTGTGTAATTATGAATTCCTTCTCTATAAAGATGTGTTGGAGAAGTGAGACTGTTGTATATGTGAATGATCGCCTATCAGATAGAGTAGTGACTCTTGAATTTTATATTGATATTTGTAAATTATGAAGGTGTATAAATTCCAATCTCTACGTTAGTTGTGGTAGTTATCTTGAGTTGTGCCTTATTATCATCTTATTAATATCTAGCTCTCTGCTTGAAAGATTGTTTAATCCGGGTGGTTTACGATAAATTAATGTATGTTTCATTCAGTTGTGAGTGGGATTCGATGAAATATTATCACTCGAGAAAAATATTAGTTTAGTTAAGTCTCATTGTATTAAACTAAAGTGTCATTATCGGAAGGACCTCCAGATTGGCTTAGGGAGTTGGGTAACGTAATGAACTATCGATCCCTAGGAGTTAACCCATAATGCGTAACTCCATATTTATTTTCGACCAAGGAAAATTTAAGAGTAAGCTAATCGTTGTATTCTATTGTTGTGACAGTAGGGCTCTGCATAATAGTAGGAGAGTTCCTTTACAACTATTGCACCTTCTTTAAGGAAGAAAAGTGTTACCTTCTTAGAAGTTGAAGTGTAGTCAGCGTGTCTAGGGCGTAGTACGTTTGTCGTGTTAACTTCACTGAAGGACAGGTTATTGGGGGATGTTAAAGTAAAACTTGGTGCTAAATGCACCCACACATATGGAATTGTGTGGTTATGCGGGGATTGAAATTTTCCTTTTTGACAGATTGAAAAGTGAGTAACCTTTCGAAGGACCGTAAAGGAATGCCCTTTTGAAGGAATGAAAGGAGCAACCTTCTTGATGGACCGAAGAGGGATAATCCTTTCGATAGACTAAAAGGAGTAGAATAGTTACTAGTGAAAGTTAACTTGAGTCAAGTACTTTCTTAGGATTGGTGACTAGGAAATCCTTGTAGAGAGATAAGGATAGGATCCTTGAGATCTATTTTCGTAATTGTTTATGATAGTGTGGTAGATGACATTTTTTCAAATCAAAGGAGTCTTCTTGGTTTCATTGTTGTCTAGTTGAGGGCTAGTTTAAGCTCTGGATTTCTTAGATTTAATTATATGTTTTAAGAAAAAAAAACTCTCTCAAATTTTTAAGGATGGTAGAATTGAGACGGGTTGTGACACTTCCTCTAACCATGGAAAGGAAAATTTAACTTTACGATCCTCAATTAAAACTCCTCTATTGGCCAGCTTATCTACACATTTGTTTCCATCCCTTAATATATGTCTAAACCTAATTTCTTCAAACTCTTTAGCAAGATCTTGAATTTCCACAATTATCTCTTGTATGTTCCATGGAGCCTTTGCTTTCCTCAAAATTGCATTTATTACTATGAGAGAATCACGTTCCATCCATACTCTATTCCATTTCATTTGTTACAAATTTTAACCCTTCTAAAGTTGCCCAAGCTTCAACTTCATTATTTGTCTTAAATCCACTATTGAAAGCATAATGAGACAAAACGTCTCCTCTATTATTTCTAATTATTCCTCCTCCTCCTGTTGGTCCTGGATTTCCTTTAGATGCTCCATCAAAATTCAATTTAACCCACTCCACATCTGGTGATTTCCACTTTATATTCTTTGCCTTCTTTTTGCTTCTCTTGTACCCAACATCATAATTCCATTTAATGACTTAACTCCATCTATCAAGGCACTCTACTTCTAAATTAGGGTATGGGTGAGTTGTTAGAGTTGATTTAGACTCCTCAATGGCTAAACATATCTTCTTTTTTGTTACCTCTAAAATCCTTTCCTTTCCTTTAAATATTCTTCTATTCCTTTCCAACCATATAGTTCAAAGTATTATATCTTTTGATATATCCTATATTATTTGTAAAGCCTCACTTTTATGAGTGCTTTGCCATTACTTTAACCAATGTTCAAATTTTCTATTCATCACCATGCATTTACCAAACATATTAAGAATCCATTGCCAAAGATTCCATATTATTGAACAATGTCCCAAGAGATGGTTTATACTCTCCTTATTATAGAAAACACATTGAAAGAGACCATGAAAACCCATTTTCATAAGATTATCCCACGATAAAATTCTTTTATGACCTACTAACCAAACAAACATTTTAACTTTAGGAATGCTTGGGCTATCCCAAATATCTCTCCATATTTTTAAATTCCACTACTATTATCGTAAAAATAAATAAATAAGTGTTATTCATTCCTTTATATATAAAATAATAACTAAACGTGTTGTAGGTGAGTTGGAGAGGGTAGGGCAATCCTCCAAGGGAGGTCCCTGGTTCGAATCTTCACCCTACCAAATGCACATTGGGTACTCAAAATCCAATTGATAATGCTGATGCGGTTAGGGTCGGACGCGACTCCCGGATGATTTTGACGGTGTAGAACCCCTTGATCTTGGTTTCTCAGACCAAAACGACCCCGCAAAGGATTTTTTGCTAAATTAAAAAAAAACTAAAAAAATATTTATTAAATAATTTTAATAAAATTATATTATTTATCCAACAAATTATTATTATTATATGTTATACTGCTACAACCCTAACATAGCCGACTATGTTAGGTTCCAATTGAAATAACGATTTTCACTATCTATATTAGGTTGATTTAATAAATTTGATCATCTATCTTTTCATATATTCATTTGCGCTTGCGCTATTGCATTGCCCATTGGTGGCGAAAATCTGCCCTCCTTAAGAGGCACCGCTTATTAATTGATTTGCTCATTCATTATTCTTCTGCATGTATGTGAATTAATTCTTAAAGCATACACTTTAATTACTGTGAATTGGTTGTACTTTGGAGAGAGGCAAGAAGGTGCCTTGCATGTGGTATCATGAGACAGGTTTTGACGATGACAGTAGGGGTTCCACGCCCATTCAAGTTATTTGCGACAGCGAGCGGACATTCAGCTACAGAAACAACAATGAGCAAACCGAAGTTGGGGTGTTGTCTTTTTGTTTGCGTATGAGAAAATACCCTAGTGGTTCATAAACACCAAATCAACTTTAAAACTGATGTTTCAAACTAAAATCGGTTCATGTCCCACGTCGTCGGACGACTATAACGTTTATTGCATACATAATTCAGACATTGCTGGTGTGGCTAACATGATAGCAATCCAAATCCGAAGCAAAGAACGGATGGCATCAGTCGTTGGAGGTACCAGTTCGCAGAGGCAAACGCATTACAAGCGTTACAGAAGACACTTACCAAATAGGGTGAATCCCACCTCAAGGAACGTCTAAATTTGTAAGTTAAAACCGTCGATCACCCAGAAAACTAGCGCTGAAAACAGCTCACGGGTATGTCCAACGATCATAGTAAATAAATTAAAAATATCCAAGCAATTTGGCGTACTACAAACCAAGGACAGTAGCAAGCATTGCGGACCAATCACAGAGCAGGAAAAATGATATATTAATCGCATACACTAAGGTATTAAGCAGTAATAATTTTTTTTATCTTCATTGTGTGTTTTATCCCACACGCATTGTATGGGCACAATATAGGGGTTTATAACAAAATAGGCTCCATTACTTAAGTGTGACTTCGATCACACGTAACTACTCTTCGCGCATACGTAACCTTTCCTAGCCTTCGTGTTGTGCTATCAGTCTTACGTGGCGAGTTCCTCGTCTTACGTGTCATGCTCTATCATGTTTCTAATGCTCTAGGTGTAACATTGTGTCTACACTTCCTTGTATGTCGTGTCGCATTCGTCGCTGTCCAGTTGCACTACCTTGTGTGTCGTGTCATGGTCCAGTTGCGCTGCCTTGTGTGTAGTGTCGCGTTCATCGTTGTCTAGTTGTCAAATAAAAGTCAGTTTAGTTGTCAAATAATAAAAATAAAAGTCAGTTCAGTTGTAAAATAAAAGAGTGGTCATATCAATCATCAAATAATTGAATGTCAAAATTGATAAAGAGAATTACCGAATTTGAAGTCTACGGGGAAGCTCAAAATTCAAATCTATGTCGCAGTTGGAGCGACAATAAAGCGGGAAAAAAAAAATTGCCAAAGTCAATCAAAATTTTGCAAAAAAAAAATTGAAGCACAAGAGCTTCTAAGCGAGAAATTCTAAAGAGTGCATGAGCGGAAGGTGGACCAAAGGATCAAACGGTCGATTATCCAGCTTAGAGAACTCCAACGAAGGAAGCTTAAAGTCACCAAGAAGACCTCCTAGAAGCAAAGGTACACAAAATTCTTCTTCTCCTTTCGAAATTACTAGCTTTAACCAAGGTCATCCATTGTTTAACAAAATGGCATCCAATACCTCCCCAAATTCCTCATATGAGAACCTCACACAAGAAGAAACAGGGAGCCCCAAGGTCACTAACAAGACCTTACTAGCCTTAGTAAAGAGTATTAATACCATGAATGCCAACATGTCCCAACTATTCGCCAGACAACCCCAACCAAATCCTTCTAGCCCAAACCACTAGAGTACTGAGCATTAGTATGAAGACTATACACACCAAAGAGGTCATATTGATATCAATGGACAAAGAAATAATGAGGATCTGGGAAATGAAGAAGTTTTTGAGCAACAAAGGGGTTTTGGTAGACCTTACCAAAATCGCATCCATACATAGGGGAATAATGAGGACCAAGATAGGCACAACGTTTACTATCAAAGAGGTCCTACTAGAGTCAATTTTCCATGCATTGACATGCCCACCTTTGAGGGTCATGATCCATGTGGATGGATAGCCAAAATGGAAGGCATTTTAGAATTATACCAATTTTGGGATTCAAAAAAGGTTCCTTTTACTACAACCAAATTGGGCACTGAAGCTTATCAATGGTTTATATGGCACAAATGCGAGGTGGGAAACAACCTCTACTGGTAGGATTTCACCGACGCCTTTATTCATAGATTTGATGAAGGTCCCACAACTTCCTACATAGTGCGGTTGTTGTCACTTAAGCAGACGGGATCGGTAGTGGACTATATCTCGAAATTTACTAGTATGCTTCACTATGCAAGACACTTACAACTAGATGTGGTGGTAGCTGCTTTTAGAAATGGGTTGAAAGCGAATATTAAATTCGAAGTGGACTTACAAAATCCATCCAGGATAGATGAGTGTATAAGGGTTGCCAAGTTGACCAAGAAGAAGGTGCAAATGACGACATCCATACGACGTGACTCATATGGTCAACCTCAATATCACAACAACTCTTTTTGCAAACATGATCAACCATCAAGATATTTTTGCTATAAATGTCACAATCACCATCCAAAAGATCAGGCATGTGTTCCACGACATAGCTTTCAAATTGAATATGCTGACAAGGAAGATGAAGAAATAGAGGAGCACAACTCACCTGATAATTCCCTAGACAATGACCAAATTGAACACAAGGTGGTTGTAGTTGGGGAAGATACTATGGAAATTTTAGTACATGCTCTTATGGGGTCATCAACTCACCATACAATCAAAGTAGAAGGATTCATTCAACTAAAGAAGGTAACTGTATTAATTGATTCAGGAAGTACTCACAACTTTATTGACACAAGGTTTGCAGGGCATTAAATTTACCCATCAACTCCTCCAATCAAGATAAATTTCTAGTTCGAACTACAAGTGGGAGTAGCGCTCAATGTGTAGGTAAAACATCTTCAATTTTATTACAAATGGGAAGTTATACTTGGCAGGGTCCTCTTTTTGTTATGAATTTAGGGAATTCATAAGTTATCTTGGGAGTCGCATGGTTAGAACAAATGGAAAAAAACGATCAATTTAAATTACAAAAAGCGTTTTGTTGAATGGAAAGAAAATGGGAAGACCATTCGCCTCCAAGGAATTCCAACGCCTCCATCAAAGATAGTAAGTTTACACAAAATGGAAAAAATAGTAAGCAAATGTAGTCATGGATTCTTCGCTCAAATTAATTGCATGGAAATGCAAGCACAAGATACGCCAAAAATCCAATCCGAAGATCTACAAAACATTGTGGCCAACTGTGATGAGGTCTTTCAAGAACAAAAGGGACTACCTCCCAAAATATCCCACGACCATGCTAGACGATGTCTCAAGAAGGTGATCGACCAAAAAGTGAAATCTCAGTCAGAATTACCAATACTAGATGTAGACGGGCGTATATATCTCCAGTCGGAAGCCATTCTACAAAGCAGAACACGCATCCTGAGATCTCGTCACTTCCACGAATTTCTCATCAAATGGCAGGGTCTACCAAAAGAAGAGGCTACATGGGAACTTGAAAGTATTTTCCAGACATTTCTAGCTTTGAGGACAAAGCTTTTCGAGGAGGGGAGTCATGCTACAACCCTAACATAGCTGACTATGTTAGGTTCCAATTGAAATAATGATTTTCACTATTTAGATTAGGTTGATTTAATAAATTTGATCATCTATCTTTTCATATATTCATCTGCGCTTGCGCTATTGCATTGCCCATTGGTGGCGGGGATCACCCTCCTTAAGAGGCATCGCTTATTAATTGATTTGCTCATTCATTATTCTACTGCGTGTATGTGAATTAATTCTTAAAGTATATGATTTAATTACTGTGAATTGGTTGTACTTTAGATAGAGGCAAGGAGGTGCCTTGCATATACATCCTAACTCTTTCAAAATTAAACCATCTTCACGGTTAGACTATGAGTGAGAGATCCAACACAAACATGAGGCATCTCTTATCATTTTTGTGCTTTGTAAAATAGATTTGTAATTGTTCTTCTTGTAGTAATTAGGGTTTTGGGTTTGTTTATAGAAGATTTAGGTTTTTTTTTTGGTAAATAGTGTAGCTTATATTAAAGGGTTTTTTCCTGGATCTCAAAAACAGTAGTTACAAAAACATCAAAGGAGGCTAGCAGCTTAGAAGAATAAATTTAAAAAAAGCGTTTTCGTACATGGATAAACACCGTTCACCATATATTGATTAAAAGTCGATAAGCCTAATAGCAAACACCCCAAACAATATTGATGCTGAATAATATATGGACAACACCCCAAACATGATTGATGCAGATAATAAATGGACAACAGACACCCAAACCAACATTGATGCATATAATATATGTAAAGTTAAAATAACCCTCATGAAAACAAACCCCAGTAAGGACCCAAAGAACCATAAACAAAAAAAGACCCATGACCCTCCATCATGCGTCAGCCGCCTTCTTCTTCGTAGTGCTTTCCTCAATCTTTATGAGTTGCTTCAACTTCCCGCTAATGCTGTCAAGAGTACTAATAAGGTTGTTGATGAAGATGTCGGCAACCTGATGATGAATCTCCTGCTCCGGTGCTTCGCTGTTGATTTGCCCACTCTTGGTTGGCTTCATTGACAATGTTTGAGGGCAGATTGTTATCCCATACAATCAAGGAATTTTGACTAATTCCCATGTTTGCTAAGAGGTCAGCCAATCTGTTTGCCTCCCTGTACACATGTCTGCATATCACGCTACCCTATCTTTTGATCATGTTTTTGGCTTCCCTGATGGCATTCAAGACCTTCCACGAAGGATTGGATCTGTTGTTGATATAATTTATGATGTTTAGAGAGTCCCCTTCTATTTTGTAGTTCCCTTTGTGATTTTGGATGATGCTGAGACCTCTCCATAGGGCATGAGATTCTGCTATGTGATTAGTTTGAATGCCTATGTTCTTTGCAAAGGTGACCACAATCTTGCTGCTGCTATCTCTGACCAGTCCTCCTGCCCCTGCCATTCTCGGATTTCCTTTAGAAGCTCTATTGAAATTGAGCTTAAGCCATCCTGTCGAGGGGGGTTTCCATGAAGAGGTGTGCCTTGGGTGGGGATGAGTGACACGAGGATTATCTTCCCTGGGGATATTAAAACTGCTGAACAGAAAAAGCTCCAATCCCACATCAGGGGGCTCTGTTCAAGGGATGAGTTAGGAGTTCTCTTTGGCAAAGCTGATGATTTTACTAGCAATGGAGGTAGGGTCCTTGAGAGTGTTAGATATCACCCTACTGTTTCTTTCTAGCCATACCTGCCATAAGAAATGGTGAGTGCACATTTTCCACAAGGATTTCAACCGAGGGTTTTTGAAAGGATTAGGCCACTGACTGAAAAGCTCTACCAGGGAGTTGGGTTGGACCCAATTGATGTGGAAACTGGACAATAAATTACTCATCATAGTATAAGAGAAATCACATTTAGTGAAAATATGGTTGACGGATTCCCAAGCTTTATAGCACAGGTGGCATATGTTGGGTACCATCATCCCCCTCTCGATGAGATTATCAGTGGTTAGAATCTTGTTTTGAAGTGCTAGCCAAGAAAATACTGTCACTTTAGGGATGAGGTGCTTGATCCAAATTTGGCTAGGAGAGAAGGGAGCTTGCTATAGACTGAGAAGATTTAGGTTTAAATTATAATGTAGTTAGAGTTTTAAGCTTTCTTTTAAAAAACTAGATTTAAATTATGTAGTAATTAGGGTTTTAAACTTTCTTCCAAAAGACTTAAGTTCAAATCATAACATAGTATATGTACAAAAACTTAGATTTAAATCATAAAGTAGTTAAGATTTTAGGTTTTCTAAAAAAACAAAAAAAAACCTAAATTCAAATCATAACATGATATGTATATGAAGACCTAGTTTTAAGTTACAAAGGAAGTTAAAACTTTAAAATCTTCCAAGTTCAAATCATAGCATGATATGTGTGCGTGTGTCACGTAATAAAAAAAACAACTATATGAAGGCGTATGAGTGTATTAATTAATAATAAATAACAATTGTATTATGATATGTGTGCGTGTGTTACGTAATAAAAAACAATAATAATAAAAAAATAGCAATTTACAATGTAATACAATCTAGTAGCTTAAGATGCACGTATATTGCTTCAGGGAAGCTCAAAAATCCCATCCCCAGAGTAAAATAATGTTATATATTTATCTTTCGACAGCGCTCGCGCTCGTACGGCTCGCTAAAATAATCTCAACCACTGTGCAAATTGAAAAGAGACAAAATCGATACAGGTGCGAAGAATCTTCGCAGGGAGGGTATCCCATTTCAACACAGAAATATAAGAATATTCTTTTGTCTAATTCTAATGACACTGGTAACTCTCATTTACCGGCTTTTTAATCTAATTTTTTTTTGGAGAGCGTGACATCGTCGTCATCCCGTTGATGTCAGTTCACGGGCTTCTCCCTGTTCCAGCAGCGTAACATCATTTTCTTCTGCTAGATTTCCCAACAATCTTATTCATCTTCTTCCCCTGAACTTTTATCTGGAAGATAACAGTGGCGATGGCGAGCGCCATGAAAGGATCGCTTAATGTTTCTGATCGACTGATGCCGTTGAAACATGCAATAGCTGGAGACTCGTGGGGCCTCAAAATACCCCAATCCTCTCAGGGATATAAGATAACAAGGAAGCGCAGATGCATCGTGTTGGTAGCTGCCCCAGGTACTAAATCTTAAACCCTTCTTAAATATTGACATGATTTTATTATTTGTTTATTTATTTTGGGGCTGTTTTACCCGGGGTATTGAATTTATCGGCCCTTTTCTTGCTGAATTTGAAGATTTCCAGTATGTTTTGTTTTGGTAGATTCGCTGACAAATCTTGGACCAAAAACACGTGGTAAAAGTTGGAAGGAAAAATTTATGTTTTCCGTACAAAGTTTGTCTTTGAATGAAAGCCTTAGGATAGTTGGCTTTTTGTTACTTTTAACTGTAATGTCCTAGTCTTGTAAGCGCCTCCTTTTGGTGTTGTTGTCATCTGAAGCTTCCTGTGCATCTCTTTTATCTGGACGGTTCCTTGTTAGAAGAGTACTTGAAGTCTGCAGCTTTAGCTGAGCTTGAGGGTATGGATTGTTCCTTGTTCGACTTGCTTTGGGAATTGCTGAAGGTAGAGTGGACTTGCTCTTGCAAATTTATTTTGTACCTCCTTAGGTATTGGCCTTGTGACAAAGTTGGGGGTGTAACTCGGGCCTAAGGTTAGTGATAGTGCATTGATGCCTATGTCGAGTTTGAAAAATCTCTTCATCGAAAACTGCTGCAACAACTTGGGTGGACAACATGTTACAGGGAAGTAGACAAGATGCAATAATTCATCTATATTTGCAGGCAGGCTGACAGCAGAAATTTGCTTCATAACAAATAGTAAAGAAGGGAAAAAATAAATTAAAAAAATAAAATAAAAAGTAGAGTAATGTTTAATGTTCAGGCATAGGTTATATAGGATGATATGGTTATCTAAGTATTTGTTCGCCTATACTGGAGTATGGTGTACAACCCTACCCCTTTTGGATTTTAACAATCTTTGGACCACCTTGTACTGAGAGTTCTAAAGTCTTAACAATTAGGCCCACATACTGAAATGGAACTCAAACTTCTGCTTTTAAGCACATTCACGAAGTATGTGTATTTTGTTAAATGGGTTGGAATCTTTAAACCTGTAAATGCATCGTATACTTTCGTAGTAAAGTAATTTTCCAGGTGACCTTATACTCCCAAAATTTCATAAAAAGACAAATTTTCCATGTTGTACAATGTATCTTACCTTTGAATCGAATAATTATACTCCCAAAATTTCATAAAAATACAAGTTTGTCCATGTTGTACAATGTATCATACCTTTGAATCGAATAATTACCAACATGGGCAAAGCCAAAGTTTGATATTAGGGAAAGTTGCCGAGGTTTTATGACCGGATTATTATTAACTTTTAAAAGGGTAAAACATTATTTTTGAAGATAAACCATATAAGGTGTTGAAATATTGATTCCTAGCTTTGGATGTATCTACAGAGGTAATTCAAGAAATTTTCTTATAGATTGTGGAAACAGGTGTTCTTTAAACAAACAAGAATAATTACTCAAAGGAACCCTTTGAGAGAAGCTTTATTGAGAAATTACTCTAGTCAAGGAAAGAGACAGGAGAAGTTAGAACACTATTCCACTAGCATGCATCCACCAAAGGAAGAACGGAGGCCGCAAGTCTGGAAATCAAAGAAGTACATTTGAGAACTTACTCTTCCAATTCCAAATAATTAATACCAAATATTTTTCTACCTTTTAACCAATTAGCAAGCAAGCATATAGCTTATAGTTTTCTACATTTTCCGTCATATGGAAATGTTTGCTGTTGGGCTCCCTTTGTCAAAATAATTCTGATTGTTTTAGTTGTATCATCCTTTTCAGATGTGGGTTTCTCTCATGCAAGTGTTATCTTGGGCCTCCTTTCACTTTAGTTTTGAACATGATGATAACCAACGTCCTTATTATCTGTGGTCTCATTATTTTCCTCTTCTTGCTTCATATTATTCTCATATGGCTTGCTAAACTGCTTCTTGCTTCCTTTAATTCCTCATTACGTGTCTTTCGGTCTACAGGGGGATTTTTTTTTTTTTGTGAGGATTGTGAAGTGCTTATGTGATAGTTCAAAATCATGGTCAATTGATTGAAATTTGCCTAAATATTGGATGTAAGTATGAGTTCTTATGAAAAGACATTGGAAACCTGAATGGTTGGGAGAATCCTTAGTAGGTTGAGGGATGTTGACAGATCTCTCTAATGGAATTGGAAGTACTTAATTACTAGTGAATTTACAAGAGTTATCATTTGGTGGAACAATATTTTATTTTTTGTTATTGTTATTGGAGGACGCATCTCATAAGCATATAGCTTATAGTTTTCTACATTTTCCGTCAAATGGAAATGTTTGGTGTTGGGCTTCCTTCATCACAATAATTCTGATTGTTATAGTTGTCTCATCTTTTTCAGATGTGGTTTCTCTCTTGCAAGTGTTATCTTGGGCTTCGTCTCCCTTCAGTTCTGAACATGTTGATAATCAAAGTCCAAAATCTCCTGTAGGAACACATTATCTGTGGTCTCTGAATATCTTCCTCTTATTGCTTCATATTCTTCTCATATGGCTCAACTGGCTAAATTGCTTCTTGCTTCCTTAAGTTCTCAATACATGTCCTTTAGTATATGGAAGGATTTTTTATTTTTTTATTTAATTTTTATGAGGATTGTGAAGTATTGATGTGATAGTTCAGATTCCAGAATCATGGTCATGTCATTGAAAGTTTCCTAAATATTGCATGTAAATATGAGTTCCTATGAAAAGACATTGGAAACCTGAATGGTTGGAAGAAACCTTAGTGGTTTGAGGGACATGGATAGGTCTCTATAAAGGACTTGGAAGTGCTTAATTACTAGTTAATTTAGAAGAGTTCTCATTTGGTGGAAGGTTATTTTATTTTTCATTATTGTTATTGGAGGATGAATCTCATAAGTCCCTGGGACATTGGGATGTCTCTTGTTCCCCCCACCCAAAACAAAATAGGTAAATATGTTAGATAATTATTATTACATTATTTAGGGAAAATAGAATAGACAAGATTTGGAACGTCACTTTTGATCTCCGTTAGAAGAAGGAATACCAAGAGTCTCTTGGATTCTAAGAGACATCACATTGTATAAATCCATGTACATCCTTTGATAATAGTTAATGAATTTTCTTCTAATGCTCTATCCATCATTGGTTTCAGAGCAAGGTTTCCCTAGAAGTGTTCATCCAAGTGTTATGTCGAGATGTTTTAGAATTCTTCCCAAGCTTTGTCCTTGAGTTTCTAGAGAGTTCATAGGAGTTCATAGATGACCATGTTACCTTTCCCTTGAACTTGGAGTGTGTATAATCTCAGCACCTCCCTTGCTAAGGCAGAGCACCAGATGCAGCTTTGATCCTTTTTGAATGTTGAAGACCGCCAAAACTAGGCCATTCTCCAGCTGATTTCCAACAAAGTTCAGCCGCTACTGATTCGTTGGGGTTCCCTCTTTATCTTGGATATTCCTTCACTAACAAACCCTAAAAATATCCCCACGTCTCTTCATGTAAGCTCCCTGTCTAGCGATTACGACCTCTTTGACACAAGAATCCTCCCCACAAGTCCTTTCGTCATTCTTGGCCTTGCAAAACCCTTGGTCATTGCTAACTTGCATTCTTTGGCAATTTGGAGGACATTTTTTGAGCTGCTCCACTTTATGGGCGAATTTAAATGATTTGAAGGCGCATCTTCTATTGACCTGTGGCAGAGAAAGTGCCGCCTTCCTCAACAATGAACTTGTGGAAGACGAAGAAGTAAGTATGGTCAAGTGCGGGCTTGTGGAGCAGTACACGTGGTCGACACATAGAAAATCACAAAAGAATCTGTGTGTACGCGTGGTCAGCATAGAAAGGTACCACATGTCAGCACAAAAAGGTACCACACAAGCTTTTCCAAGTCCGCATTCGAGTTGGCCTTGCCGAAGCAATCGGGCTTGCTCGGTAAGTTTTTTTGAGCTTGTCGAGTTTTTTTTTACTTAGCGAGTTTTTGGGACTCACAAGTAAAAGAAAACTTGTCGACTGTTGAAAAAGAACTTGATCGTCCATGCACAAGCATAGAAAAATGACAATGTTTTTTTCCGAAGTGCCCTCAATTTTGCTATTTCTAGTTGTAGAAAGAGTAGAGACAAGGTGAAATCAGACCAACAAAAACACTCAATTGCATCCTAAATCCATTTTTTTTTAGTTTTAAAGAATCTAACAACCACTCAACAACCACCCAATTGTGACATCTAAGGTAAAAAAAACTTGGTTTCAGCTGTCAATGCTTAAAACTTGGGGCTTTTTTTCTTATTTTTTAAAAGTTTCTAACTACTTGCTTGTTGTTTCCATGTGCGGCCACATTGAAATAAAATGACGGTAAAAAGAGACCTAGCGTGGAAGTATGCAAAGGATGGGAAAAAGAGAGGGGAGGTACATTGTAATTTTTATGGGGACAAAATTCATGGAGGCATAAACCGTATCAAATACCGCTTGGCGAGATGGAAACGCCATAATGTTAGGCCGTATCCAAAGGTGGATGTTGAGGTTGAGAGGGGACGCAATGCCCTCCTAACAGACTATAGTGAGAAAAAAGAACTAAAATGAAGAACAAGCGAGCCCATGGCTACTCCCCCTTCTTGACCTTGTATAGAGGATACCGACAACACCTTTAGCCAGTTTCAGAAGCGCTAGAGTGGATCAAGTCCATTTGTGGCAAAACCGAGGAGTGGGATAGAGGAGTATTTTTTTGTGGAACATTCCACGCCAGGGTCACAAAACACACTTGAGGGTATGATTGCACGGAACAAGGAGAGGCACAAGGTCGTGAGGAAGGCTTGTGCAAGCTTTTGCTATTTTTCCAACATTCCCTTCAATGTGGCAAGGTTTCCATATTGGAAGCGAATGGTAGATGCCCTTAGAGTTTGTGGCCCAGGATTTAGGTTGCCAACTTATGATGATATAGGGGCTTTCTCCTTTAGGAATCCGTGGAGGATATTCAACTGTTGATTGAAGAGCAGCGCCTGGTATGGAGGAAAAGGGGTTGCACAATCATATTTGATGGGTGGATTGATGGGAAGAAGCGGACATTGATTTATTTTTTGGTTGCTTCTACAAAAGGAATTGTATTCCTCAAGTTAGTGGATGCATCAACACAAGTTAAGAGTGTTGAAATTCTTGCTAGGTTGCAGGAGGAGGTTGTGTTAGAGGTCGGGTAGGAGAATTTTATCCAAGTTATCATGGACAACTCAACAACGTATGTAGTAGCTGGTAGGATTTTGGAGAGATTCCCTACCATTTTTTGGATACCATGCGCAACCCATTGATGAGTGTCGTCTAATCCTTCACCATTTAATCAATATGTGTCAAATCCAGGGCGGTGTCCATGGCTGTATGCGAGAGTAGGGTATAACAAATTGTTATTCAGATCCTTTAGTTCATAGCTCTTATTGATGGGACAGTTAGTATTGGGGTGTTTGGTTTTCCTATGAATGTACTAAAAATGCTAAAATACTGCCTGTGACAGAAACAGAAATGATCCTAAGTTATGAAAAACTAAAGAAAAATGCATGGAAATAAAGAAAATCCACTCTTACTGCAGAAAAGCAAAGCTATACTACTGAAGACTGAGAATTACAAATTGAAATGGCTGAAAGTAAATCGAATTCCTAATGAAATCATCACACATTTTGCAGGAAAGATAACAGAATTGAAATGTTTATAATTGCAAAACCTAATGTCAATAGAAATTCTAGAAATGTTGCAAATCTGAAATGTGTTAAAAATAGAAAGAAAGATTTGATCTATGCAATAACCTAAGAAAATTACAGAACCTGTCAGTTTCTTGCTGTCCTGCTGCAGCCAGAATAAGCAGAATTCTGCCAGAAGAAAAGTCCTCCCCTAGGCCTGGAAGTGGCCCTTGCTTCCAACACCAAAGGAGGCAAGTAAAACCTTTCTAAGCTGACTAAATATTCACACTTAACTCAGAATAAGACATAAATAATGATGCACTCTTTTATTTCATCAAAACAACATTACAGTAATGCAGGGAAAACCTGCAGAATACTGAATTACTGCAACAAATTACAGAAAATCTGATTTATGCTACTCACACCTATTTTCTACTTCTTCTCCTCTATATCGCTCAACCAAATGGGAGCGCTTATTTATTCTAAACAAAACATCTTGCAGATAAGGTTTATAGCTATAATTTAGGTTTGTTACAACAGTTTTAGTCCAGGTCTTCTCTTGAATCCAGGGTTTGAACCCTTCAATCCTTATCCTCTTGTAGTTTTGGAGCATTCCCAAGTGAGGAAAAGATGTAGATTTGGATAAGGTATCTCTTGAAATAGCTCAACCACCATTTTCTCCTTCTTTCAATAGCATATTTGAGCAGTTTAAACTATTTATGCTCATTTCGAAGTTGTTCTGAAATATCAGGCGACAGAATAGGAAAATTGCTATGTCGTCTTCAAAGGTTTGTATGACTGGTTGTAGCGGCAGATATGGCTTCTTTGGACACCCTGGAGACTAGTTCCATCCTTGATTTGAGTTGGGGCGGACAAATTCCATGCCATGCTTATAGAAATACAGCTGGCTGGAATTTGTATGACAAAGTCCTGTCTATCCTGCATAGTTTTCATCCTGACAACTTTTTGGCGCTAACAGTTAATTTAAACAGGTGCATAACGGTGGAATACATTGTGGAAGACTATAAAACTTATACACAAATTGCCTAAAGAGAATAATATCCTAATTAATGCAGAATTATAATCAGATTTCAGCAAAAACATGAATAAAGCAGTAAAAATAGAGTATTTGCAGTTTCCTATTTCTCATGCAAATATTACTACATAATGCATAATTATCCAAAATTAACATGAATCCACATCACAAATAATGCCAAATGAGTCTTAAAAGTATTCAAAAGAAGTCTTTGAATGTGGCAATTCAGTGCCTCATCATTCCCCCCAGCCTAATTCAATGCATGTCCTCATGCATTTTGTTCTGCAAGAAGGGCACATAAATCCACATCCAAGTACCGTTCCTTATATGGCCATACTTTGATGAAGGGTGAATAATATCCCCTGTGATTTTTGATTTCCTGGAGCCATCCTTGAAATTGATCTTCCTCCTGTGGATCACTATCAAAGAAACATGGTACAGGTGTAATGATGGTAGGCATTCTATATCTGAGGCCAATCCATTGATCCTTGAGCTCATATATTATCTGTATGATGTTGGCAGCCCTTCGTCTTGACCAAAGCAGATTATTGGGTGAGATGGGTTCTCTCTTTCGAAGAGATATAGGCAGTTCATCCCATCTACCTTTGCAGGCTGACAAAGCATTAGGAAATGATACTGAACAATATTCTTGAAAATTATTTATACCATCCTGCAAATTTTTTAGATATAACTTCTTCACTCTGTCATCCCTCATTAATGTAAAATGTTCATTGGTGGCAGTTCTGTGGTTAAGATGAATCGGTCTGAGAAGCAAAACAACCTGTAACTCCAAGGCCTTGTTGGCCTTCTTCCATTCTTCCCAGTAGACCTGGTTTTGCAGAGTTGACTGAAACGCCCTCAATTGAACATCTCCAGTGAAAATGTGGGGAAGGAAAATTACTTCTGATGGCAGAAGGAATCTATGGAGAAACAATTCACACAACAAATTTTTATATTCTGTAGTGCTTTCCCAGAAAACTTCTACAAATTCTTCAGCTATTTCAACTGTGTCTGTCAAGCCAGAGGCAATCCTCATGATTTGCCAACGTAGGTACTTTTCCTTCAAAATTAGGCTGTAAAACCTAGGAGGCCTTCTGCATTGTACTAGACATTCAACAATTTGGCACATACTTTGAATTTTTCCCTTCAATTTATTGACTTCAGAAGTTTTCTGTTCCACTTCCTTCTCAAGGTTCTTCTGAGATACAACTTTCTCTTCCAGTTGTTGACATTTATTCATCCAGAAGGTCACATCCTCAGTGTATTTGACAAGTGAGATTGTATCAGGAGGTCTAACAATAGGCGGCATTTGGGAAACAATCTCCACTTGTACACCAACATCCATAGTTTCTATCATAGTGTTATCTATTTGTGTCTCTATTTCAACCAACTCAATTTTAGAAATGGCCTTTTGTGGGGATGACTGAGTAATTACCTATCTTGGAAATATTGAACCTACTTCTGCTGGTGAGGTGATTGCGATGGAGTCTTTAGACATTTGCACAACTGCCTCTGCAGGTTCATTTTCTGAACTCTATTGAGTGTGTTGTGGTATCTCCGTTGCTTCTGATGCTTCAACAACTGACCTTTTCTCTATAGTGTCTGCGGATTAACCAACAGATTTGCCAATTCATTCCCTGAATCTGTTTGAGAGGGTTGTTCTAAAATTGCCAATCTATTTTTTATAGTTTCAATTTCTTGCCATAGTTTGGCAATGACATTATCCTTTTCTTTTAAATTGGCCTCATTCTTTTCAATCCAACCCATTTGAGTTTTAATCACACTCTTTGTTGCATGAAGTTGTGTTTCAATATCAGCTGCTTCCTCTTCTTCTGAACTTGAATTACTTGCTTTCTCTACCCCTGTTTCTACATCTTCATCAGTATCAGGGTAATCAACTAGAGATTCCCACTGATTGGGAATAAATGCATCCTCTTGTGTTTCCTCTATATTGATATGTTCCTTAGAATCAGAGGAATAAGTATGAGTCATGGATGGTACTATTTCTGCTTCAACATTTTCTTGTTGCACATTACCTTCCATTGCTTGAACATCAACATTTTGTTTCATGTTCTTTCTTGTTTGCACATTAATACCCCCTTGCAATCTTGAGGACCTCCTCAATTTCGGGACAGATGGCCCTTTCCTCCTTTTAGTACTAATTTCAATTTTTCTATCTTGCAGAATAGAAGGTTCCCCTGCCTCAAAATTGTGATGTTTTTGTGCACAGGTAATTTTTTGCTTTCGTTCAGCATGACGTTGTGTTCTAGTTTTTGCAGAGGGAGGTTCTTCAGGAGATGAAGGAGTTGCCCTAGTTGAGGTGCTAGGTGCAGAAGTGGAATTAGGGTTAGGTGCTTCTGTTTCCTATTCAGAATGTTCACTAACTTCCTCTATAGCAATTTCATCCCAGGTTCGAAAAAAATGGGTAAAACTTCCAGGATGACCCCTGAAATGGTACTTACATATTATTTTGATCAACCCATGGTGCTTCGGATATCCCCTCCCTGCTTGATATTTTTGAGACATGTTGGTCAATTCCTGGTATAAGTATTGGGGCAAATTGACTTTAAGCTCAGGGTTTTCATGGCCAAAATGGAGATGAGTTAAGATTTTCATGTGGCAGCCAGAAAGAACAGGATATTGACCATCACAGGTAATAAATCGAATAACCCAGACAACGACCTCATCCCACGGGGTTTGCAAGCTAGACCGTTTAACTCCTTTGCATATGCCATTACTCATTATATATTATGTTGGTCTATCATTGTTGCCCCTAAACTGATTAACGAGGTCTACGAGGGTATTCTTTCTAGACTTATTTATAAGAATTCCTTCAAGAGGTAGCTCTATAATTTCATTGAGAATTTGAGGGCTTACCTGGATCGTCATTCCATTAATTTGTACTCGATTTCGCCTGAAAGTTCTAGCGAATTCGACGACGAGCCCTTCTGAATGTCCTTCAAATTTTTGTAAGAACGACAGGAATCCTCCTTCGACAAAAAATTGCAGGCATTCTGAATCTCTCCATAAATATTCAATGTTGTCTGGTTCAATGCGATTTTTATAACCCACCATCCTATCTGGTTCTTTGCTAGCTTCTCCCAATACACCCCTGCTGTGGGAAATTTTTGTTCACCGCTATCAATTCTGGAATGGAAGGAATGAGTTTCGAAGTTGGTATATACATGCACGGTAAAAGAATGATGCATGGACATGTGACGTGAAGTAAATCTGGAAGGTGGTAGCACCCAATTAATAATGCGCTTCTCCTCATATGATCTCGGAAAATGCGGTGACGTGGTCTATACGCCAACTAAAAACTGCCTCGTGATCACCTTCTTAAAACATGTGCCACCTTATGACATTAGAAATTGTGATGTGGCACGGTTCCCCAAATCTTATGACGCTGATGTAGGCGCAGAAATCTCATGTCACGTGCTTCCGGAGTTAACTTATTCCAGAGTAGAGTATTCTAGAGTAGGCTTCTTTTATCTCTTAAGAACTCATTGGAATTAAATGCATGTGTTTATGCTAACTAAGGATTCCATACATCATATAATACATATTTACAAGATTAAAAAGGAAAGCACATACCTGAAAAACTGTTCTATCCATATTTTGTACAAATGCTGATTTCCAATTGTTTCTGCATTTACAGAGTGCAATTAGAACAGAACTGTCTCAAAACAGATGAATAAAACAATTGTGAATGGAATGAGGGGGAATGGAAAGGAGATGGAATGATGATGGGAGAGAGTGGAAAGGAGATGGAATGATGATGAGGAAAAATGGATGGAACGTTAGTGGATAGTAGGCAATCATGCCAACGAACTGGTTTTCATGAGAGCCAAATTCAGATGTGCCTCAAAGAGGTTTTCACATTCTGATTTATTGATTTTATTTTATTTTATTTTATTTTTTAAGACATCACTTGATTGAGTTGGTTTTAGAAGCAATGGTTGCTTCCAATACCATTACATCCATGTTTCCCACTTGTTTGAGAAATTCTTCCTTTGTTAACGGCTTATGATACACACGGAGACGATGACCGTTAACCACCATCTTTCTTCTTGAATCATCAATTGGTGAAAGAAGCACAACTCCATTGGTGAACACTTCCTCAATTTCATAAGGTCCAAGCCACCGTGTCTGCAGCTTGCCAGGATGATCTTTATATCGTGAGTCAAACAACAAAGCCCAGTCACCTTGTTGAAATTTTTGTTGTTTGATATGACTATCATGCCACAATTTTCGTTGTTCCTGGATCACCTCGATCTGGTGCAATGCATCTCTCCGTAATTCATCCAACGCATTGAGCTGCAGAATCCGATCTGTTTGTGCCTGTGACAAATCAATTCCCACTTCCATAGCAGTTCGAAGAGTTAGTAGTTCAAATTCAATTGGCAACAAAGGCTTTTTGCCATAAACTAATTCATAAGGAGTAAGTCTAGTAGTGGATTTCCAGGTTGTGTTGTAGGCCCAAATTGCTTCAAGTAATTTATCCACCCAATTCCTCCTATGGGCTGCTACAGTTTTGGTCAAAATCCTTTCTAACTCTCTATTTGTCACTTCAACTTGGCCATTGGCTTGTGGATGATAAGGTGAGGATTTTCGATGTTTGATTTCATATAGTTGTGTAAAAGCTTCCACAAATTTTGAAGTAAAATTAGGTCCTTGGTCAGTGGTGATAGAATGGGGAATTCCAAATCGCAGAAAAATTTGTGAATACAAAAAATCAGCAACTTTCTCCTCTCGGGCATGTTTGAAAGCACGGGCTTCTACCCATTTGGTTACATAATCGGTGCATACAAGGATGTGTACTTTCCCTTGGGAAGGAGGATCAATGGGTCCTACAAAATCTAAACCCCATCTCTCAAATGGTTCTGTACCTAATTGAGGTTGTAAGGGCATTTCACTAGTAAAGGTAGGTTTACCCATTCTCTGGCATGCATCACAATTTCTCACATACCTTTTCACATCTTTGTGCAGAGATGGCCAATAGTAACCAGCACCCAAAATCTTTCGAATGGTAGTTTTTACTGAATAATGTCCCCTTGATGGTTCATCATGACAAGCACGTAAGACATCATATATTTCATCTATGCGTAAACACCTGCGTAAAACATGATCGGGGCCACATTTGAACAATAATCCCTCTATCCATTCAAAATATGAGCTTTGCCTAATTAACTATTTTTTTGTCTAGGAGTAAAATGAAAAGGAATCTTTCCTGAAACCAAATAATTGGCTATATCAGCAAACCAAGGAGTTTGTATAGAAACTATGAACAACTTTTCATCAGGAAATGCATCCTCAACCAACTCTGCTGTATCTGCATTGGGTAACCTTGACAGAAAATCTGCCACCACATTAGACTTCCCTAGCTTATTAACTATAGTAATATCAAATTCCTACAGTAATATTAGCCATCGAATAATTCATGAACTAACCAAGGGTTTATTCATCAGATATTTTATAGCAGCATGATCTGTGTGGATGAATACTGGATACCCTGTGATATAGTGTCTAAACTTATTAATGGCATATACTACAGATAAGAATTCTTTTTCAGTTGTGGTGTAGTTCTTTTCAGCTCCAATCAAGTTTTTACTAATGTAGTATATGGCATAATGCTGCCCATCTTCAATTTGGCCTAGCGCTGCTCCAATAGCAGTATTGGAAGCATCAGTTTGAATATGGAAAGGCAGCTCCCATTTAGGGCCTCTCAGTCTTGGTGGAGTGGTTAATTTGTCCTTTAAAGTTTCAAAGGACTTTGACAATCAACAGACCAAACAAATTCAGAATCCTTTGTTAATAATGTAAACATTGGATTAGCAATGGTACTGAAATTGGCAATAAATCTATGATAAAAGCCAATATGTCCTAAAAAACTTCGTACATCAGTTTGAGTTTTTGGAGGAGGAAGGGTTTTGATTACTTCTACTTTCTTGGGATCAACTTTGACTCCCTCAGCAGATATGTGGTGACCTAAAACAATCCCTTCTTCCATCATCAAGAAACATTTCTCTGGATTGAGTGATAGATGATATGTTTCACGAGCGTATAAGAACTTTTTCAAGTTGTTCAAGGGTATACTCAAAAGAATCACCAAACACAGTGAAGTCATCCATGTAAATCTCTACACTCTCGTTGGTCAAATCAGAAAATATAGCTATTACAGCTCTTTGAAATGTTGCGGGTGCATTACACAAACCAAAAGGTAGAACTCTGTAAGTGAATGTTCCCCAAGGGCATGTGAAAGTTGTTTTTTCCTGATCCTCTGGTGCAACTTGGATCTGATTATAACCACTAAAACCATCAAGGAAGCAGAAAAACTTCTTACCAGCAAGAGTATCCAGCACTTGGTCTATAAATGGCAATGGAAAGTGGTCTTTGTGTGTGACCTTGTTCAATTCCCTATAATCTACACACACTCTCATTTTCCCATTTTTCTTTGGAACAATGACCAATGGTGAAACCCATTTACTATCTGAAATTGGATAAATGAATCCTACATCCAACAATTTTTCAATTTCTTCTTTAACAATATCTTTTAGAGCGAGGATTCAAGCGTCTTTGTGGTTGTCTTACCGGTTTAATATCTTCTGTATATATCCTATGTGTACATACATCAGGATGTATGCCAGCCATGTCCTTGTAATTCCAAGCAAAAGCTTGAATATGCCTCTGTACAACAGTAAACAATTTGGCTTCTTGCTCAGTAGTTAACCAACTATTAATGTTCACACACTTTCCTGGTTGTATTTCAATCTACTTGACCCCAGGAAGAATAGAATTAACAGCCTCATATTTACTGCTGATTAATGTATTCAATGGACAATGATGTGGCTGCAGAGTATGAAATACTCTGGACTCTGGTGTAAAGGTAATACCTGATGGAATCATTTGCATAGGACAAGTAAAAGAATTTAGAAGATGATGGTGCCACCCATGTGGCAGTGTGAAGGAGCTTTCTTGTAAAGGAATGGAAGTCATAGGCTCGGCAATGTGTTCATTATCCTTCCATAACAATCGATGGATCACAATTTGGTCATCCTTAAGGCCTTCTTCATGCAGTGTTTTTACCAAGACTGATTCATATTCAAATATTTCTCTTTCTGATGAATTCAGTTCTTCAATATGTTCTTTTACTACAATAGTGGCCAAGGTGACAAGAGTTTCCTGTTCTTCTTCAGATTCAGGATACCAAATTTGTCCAGAATATTTGGCTGAAGGTTGGGTTGGTGGATACAAGGAGATTTTCTTCAAATCTACACCATTGGAGATGGTCATTTCTCCTGACCTGCAGTCTATAAATGCAGCTGCAGTAGCAAGCCAGGGTCTTCCTAAAATAATAGGATAACCATTAGCTGCATTTTTGGGTTGTAACATGAGGAAATCCATAGGATATTCCCAAGAAGAGACTTCAATGGATACATCCTCCAAAATTCCCTCTGGTTTAGCTACTGACCTATCCGCCATTTCCAAAATAGTGGTAGTAGGACTCAGATTGTTGAGCTACAATTTTTGCATAGTTTCTTTGGTCATCACATTGATTGCAGCTCCTAAATCTATAAGTACATTTGGAATTTTAACCAATCCCACAGTGATGGTAACCACTGGACTCCCTGGATCACCATACTTAGGAGGGACTAGCTTCCCAGAAAGCAGATCGGCCAACTTCCCTTCTACCTCACAGTTTTTGGAAAGGCCTTCTTCTTCCTACCAGGTTTCCTAATGCACAAATCCTGAATGGTTTTTCTAATCAGAGGTACTTCCTTTATTGCCTGCAATAGTGGAAGTGAAATGGACATTTTTCTTAACTCAACAATTAATTCTGATTCAGGGGTTGAGATAGTTTGATCAAACCTTTCAGGATATGGCAGATTTACTAGGGCAGGTTCAGGTTCCCCTTTGTCTATTTTTTCTTCCTTCTGTTCTATTTGTAATGTTTTTGGATTTGGCAAATCATGTTGTCCATCAATTTCTTCAATAGTGGGTGGTGCAGGGTCAGGTAAAACCCTCCATGATCTTAACTGGATGTTACTACAGTCAAGAACATGGACTGCAGCAGCAGACTCCTCAGACCCAGCTCCATAAATAGGAGCTCCAGGTCTATTATTATTTGGGTTAGCAACAGGATGAGCTGGGAGTGGAGGTTGCTTGACTGGTTGTGTTTGTGGTGGTTGGTTTCTTCCCTAGAAATTTTGATTAGGAGCTGGCAAAAATTGTTGGTTTGGTGCTTGATACCATTGTTGAGATGGATATTGTTGTCCCCACCTTTGTCCTTGTTGATTTTGTACCCAAGGTTGACTATTTGAAGGCCATGGTTGATTCCAATTGGAATGTGACCAGTCTTGAGGAGTTGTCCAAGAATGTTGCCAGGGTTGCAAAGGAGGTTCTGTGTATCCCCAAGGCATGTTCCAAGGATTTTATCCCCAACGAGGAGTATTTGCAAAATTTCCTCCCGGTCTCTATCCTATCACATTAATTTCCTCAACTTGGGTTTCTAAAACATTCTTCAGATGGGGCAGAAAGTGACATTTATCAGTTGTATGTCCCTTTGAACAAATACCACAAATGGCTGATATTGTAGTTTTGTCTAATGGACAATCTTGTAGGGCATGCTTATTCCTGCACCTAGGACAATAGATGGATAAAGGTGATGAAGAATTGCCTTTTGGAAGTCGTTCCCCAAATGCAGAGTTTAGTTGAACCAGAATGTCAGTCTTCATATTGGCTAACTCTTCCATTAATTCCTTGGTATCCACATTAGTAGGATTCTTCTTCTTCCTTCTATGCCTAGTTCGAGAATAATTTCTACATAGCTCCATAATGTCATCAAAATCAATTTGATAAACATCTCCTTTTCCCATTATATCCAATACTTCCTTAGACTCATCTGTTAGTCCTCTCAAAAAGATAGCTTTTAACACATCTTCGTCTATACCACCAACTCATTTCTGAATGAAAGCAAATCGATCAAGATAATCTTCCAAACTTTCATCTTCTTCTTGCCTAATCCGAAACAACTCATCCTTCCTATTACGTACCCTACAGTATTCCTGATACTTGTCTAAGAATGCAGTTTCCATTTCTACCCAAGTGTGAATAGAATCTGAGTCCAGACTCATGAACCATCGTAATGCTGCATCCTTAAGAGTAGAAGGAAACAACTTCAATTTTTGATTATCAATAATATAATCATAAGTTTGACACAAGATCTTAAATTCAAATAGGAATTGGTCGGGATCTTCGAAAACTGTCCCTCTGAAGATTGGTAATACTGAGGGAGAAATAGTTTTCATAGCCCCTGGCTGACCAGTGGCTAATTGTATAGGGTACTCAAAAGTCCTAGCAGTAGGTTGGACCGCCATATTGTCTTGTTCAACTTGTACTATTGGTATTTCTTGCTCTGGTTCAGGTTTGATTTGTTCGGCTAGTTCTAATGGGTCAAGAGTCCTTTCTCTAGGTCTTTCATGAATTTCCCCTTCAACAGGTTCTTGAGTTGGCTCAACTGTTGAAGAAGATGATTCTCTTTTTAATCTTTCAGGGTAATCATACACAGGCAGTTCTTCACTTGTTCGTGAAGATCGCCCTCCTGGGAATGACCTACTACTAACAAACCTTCCTCTTTCGTCTCTAGGCCTGTTCATTCATGCTTATGTACTAAAGCATCTTAATCTCAGTTTCGCAAAGATCGTGACCTAAAACAGGATAGTCTCTGGACTGTTAAACCTTTACTAACAACACCTATAGATTCCCCGACAACGGTGCCAAAAATGATGAGTGTCGTCTAATCCTTCACCATTTAATCAATATGTGTCAAATCCAGGGCGGTGTCCATGGTTGTATGCGAGAGTAGGGTATAACAGACTGTTATTCAGATCCTTTAGTTCATAGCTCTTATTGATGGGACAGTTAGTATTGGGGTGTTTGGTTTTCCTATGAATGTACTAAAAATGCTAAAATACTGCCTGTGACAGAAACATAAATGATCCTAAGTTATGAAAAACTAAAGAAAAATGCATGGAAATAAAGAAAATCCACTCTTACTACAGAAAAGCAAAGCTATACTACTGAAGACTGAGAATTACAAATTGAAATGGCTGAAAGTAAATCGAATTCCTAATGAAATCATCACACATTTTGCAGGAAAGATAACAGAATTGAAATGTTTATAATTGCAAAACCTAATGTCAATAGAAATTATGGAAATGTTGCAAATCTGAAATGTGTTAAAAATAGAAAGAAATATTTGATCTATGCAATAACCTAAGAAAATTACAGAACCTGTCAGTTTCCTGCTGTCCTGCTGCAGCCAGAATAAGCAGAATTCTGCCAGAAGAAAAGTCCTCCCCTGGGCCTGGAAGTGGCCCTTGCTTCCAGCACCAAAGGAGGCAAGTAAAACCTTTCTAAGCTGACTAACTATTCACACTTAACTCAGAATAAGACATGAATAATGATGCACTCTTTTATTTCATCAAAACAACATTACAATAATGCAGGGAAAACACGCAGAATACTGAATTACTGCAACAAATTACAGAAAATATGATTTATGCTACTCACACCTATTTTCTACTTCTTCTCATCTATATTGCTCAACCAAATGGGAGCGCTTATTTATTCTAAACAAAACATCTTGCAGATAAGGTTTATAGCTATAATTTAGGTTTGTTACAACAGTTTTAGTCCAGGTCTTCTCTTGAATCCAGGGTTTGAACCCTTCAATCCTTATCCTCTTGTAGTGTTGGAGCATTCCCAAGTGAGGAAAATATGTAGATTTGGATAAGGTATCTCTTGAAATAGCTCAACCACCATTTTCTCCTTCTTTCAACAGCATATTTGAGCAGTTTAGACTGTCTGCGCTCATTTCAGAGTTGTTTCGAAATATCAGGCAGCAGAATAGGAAAACTGTTGTGTTGTCTTCAAAGGTTTGTATGACTGGTTGTAGCGGCAGATATGGCTTCTTTGGACACCCAGGAGACTAGTTCCATCCTTGATTTGAGTTGGGGCGGACAAATTCCATGCCATGTTGTAGAAATACAGCTGGCTGGAATTTGTATGACAAAGTCCGATCTATCCTGCATAGTTTTCATCCTGACAACTTTTTGGCGCTAACAGTTAATTTAAACAGGTGCATAACGGTGGAATACATTGTGGAAGACTATAAAACTTATACACAAATTGCCTAAAGAGAATAATATCCTAATTAATGCAGAATTATAATCAGATTTCAGCAAAAACATGAATAAAGCAGTAAAAACAGAGTATTTGCAGTTTCCTATTTCTCATGCAAATATTACTACATAATGCATAATTATCCAAAATTAACATGAATCCACATCACAAATAATGCCAAATGAGTCTTAAAAGTATTCAAAAGAAGTCTTTGAATGTGGCAATTCAGTGCCTCATCACCCATCGTCTCGATTTGCTTCTCGAAGTCATTGTGAAATTAACTTGGGTGTGTGAGGTTGTACAAAAGGCCAAATATATTATCAAATTCATCTACAACCATACGTGGGTCCTTCAGTTGACGAGGCAATTCACTTATGGGAGGGAGCTTGTGCGGCTTGGAGTAACACGATTTGCCACAAACTTCATTACATTAAAGAGCCTCTTTAATGCAAAGGAGGCATTGAAGATGATGTTTGTGAGGAGTGGATTGTCGAAGACGTTGCTAGATACCGATTCTCCAGTGAGGGCCAAAAGATGCACGGTTATGTCTTTGAGGCCTTCTTGACAAGTATGCATGAGGCAATCAAGGTACAAGACTAAGTTCTATTTTATTTTATTTTATTTATTTATTATTTTTTAAATTTAAATTATTTTTCCATTTGCAAATTTTGAATTGTAATCCAAATTTCAAATAGCTAACAATAACTAAGATCTCTCATTTGACTTTAGGTGTCAGTGCCTTTGGTGAGTGTTTTTGTCTTGTTGATGGAGAAGAATCACCAATTGGATATGTATATGAGGCCATGGATAGGGTGAAAGAGGCAATTGCCTCATTTTATAATTATTTCGAGCCCAGATACAATCCCATATGGTAAATTATTGATTGGAGATAGACTTCTTAGCTCCATAACCCACTAAATGCAACTGGGTACTACCTCAAACCCAAATTTTTTTATGATGATTCATTCGAGGCCGACTATGAGGTGATGTTGGGCCTTAGGCAATGCCTTGATCAGGTGGTGCCAGACGAGCACACCCGCAATTTGATATAGGATAAACTTTAAGACTATAAGAGATATGAGGGCGTCCTTTTCACATCCACACAGTGCATTCAAGCAAGGTCAACTTTGAGGCTAGGTAACCCTCATCGAATTATTATTGATTTTGTCTTTTGATTTTGTTTTCAAAAATAATCTCAATTTACGATTTTACATAAATTATTAAACTTTTTTATTTCTTGGCTTTTTTTAGATTTATGATGAGAGGACTTTGATGCATATACGCCCAATCTTCAGTATTTCGCCATGAAAGTTTTATGTCAACCATGCAGTGCTTTAGGTTGTGAGCGCAATTGGAGTATGTTTGAGCACATTCACTCCAAGAAGCGCAATAGACTTACGCAGCAAAAGTTAAATGATCTTGTTTTTGTTCATTACAACCTTTGCCTCCACCATAAAAAATTGCTAGAACAAATTATGAAGCCATTGATTAGACGAGATTGATCCATGATCTGAAGGGATCATAGAGATAGAGGAGCAACAACAAGAGCCTCTCTTTTCAATGGATGATTTTGAAAGTATAGCGGAGGAGTTAGCGGCACAGGCACAGGAAGAGGCATGGGTACAAACACAAAGAGAGAGGAGTAGAGCTTCTGCTAGGGAAAAGGGCAAAGGCATTCTTAGACACTAGATAGTGGGCCTATTGAGGCATTTTGGCACATTTTGTGAGTTGTACCTTTTTACGTCATAAGCAATACAAGAATATGTCAATTTTGGAGGCATTAAAATTTCTTTAGTTGAAGTGTGTTTTGTAAGTTTCATGTGTAGTTTAAGGTTATATCACTTACAATATTAATTTTGGATTTGTATAATGATAATTAATTGTGATATGCATGAAAAAAACTTTTTTCAATGAAAAATTGCATTTTCTTCCCCTTTTTTTGCTGAGTTTTTACCGAATTTTTCTGAGTTTTTTTTTCCGAGTCTGAGTCCAAGTCCCGATTCGGCCTTGCTGAGTCCGAGTTTCTCTACTATGTTGAGCACAATAAAGAAAAACAATTTTGTTACTGAATCTTACTGTATTAACTGTCTACTATCTTTATACATAATTTGATTTATTAATCAGAATTAGAGATCCACCTTAAAATTTATTTGACTACCTGATTCTTGATTTTAAAATTTTGGAATTATATATATATGTAATTTTATTTATTCAGAGTGATCCGTTGATGCCCCTCCAAAACTCGTTACCACAACCTTGTTTCTGTCCATGCATCAAACTTGGGATAGCACAGATCTTTAACTTTATTAAGCCATGTGGTTATGTGAGTATTTCTGTTGTTTGTACGAAATTCAATATCTGCTATTCTTTTTTTGACTCTCTGAGATTTGACATGCTGCTATTCTCTCTTCTCCTTGTAAGTATCTAGAATTTGATTTTGTGCGTAAATAACAATTTAGATTAGACTAGTCATAATATCTTTTAGCTGCAATTGATGGAAAAGTAATGTTTGAAACCTTGATTACATGCCAGTATTCTCAAATTGAATTTCTTTCTTGAAGTAATGCTCTGCATAAATTCTTGTATATTATAAGGGTAATCCTTTTCTACAATTCTGAAGTTGTAACAAGTAATAGTATTCTGTTTGATATTTTTTCATTTTGCTGTATCTGTTGTCCAATGAAAACTGGTCACTAAAGGTTAAGAATATAATAGCTATTCCCTTGTTCTGTTGTTTGGTTCTCTTCAGGATCAATTTGTTCCTAGACATTGGTTGATTTATTTTATTTTCTTAGTGATTGGTAAGGAATTGATTTTTATTTATTTAATTTTGGGGTGCAATTGGGTTTAATTTGTTGTTTCTTTTAATAGCTTTACAGAGATTAAGCATACTAAATTTTAGCTTTGTTGTCATTTAGCAATAGAGCCCATACAACAAAATGTTCTCAAGCGTGCAGTTGCAAAGAGAGCTATGGAACTTGTCAAACCTGGAATGGTGATTGGTCTTGGGACTGGTAGCACAGCATCAATGGCAATTGAAGAACTGGGGAAGATTGTTCAACAAGGAAAGGTTAAATTTTGACATTTATATAACCTTGTCGAGATATGGTTAATTTCATGACTGGATAATTTTGTATTCTATCGAGAATCAAAGATTTATGTAGAGAAAGATTACCAAATCAATTGCTATTATTATGTTTATCATCCACTTTTTCTTGGAAGCATTCTTTAAATATTATAATATAGAACATTGCAAGCACATGATGGATTTTTTCAGACATTGAGTTAGCAGTCATAAAGAGTCTTGCAGACCATAAGCAACAAAAGCAAGCATATTTTGTTTTGCATGTATATCTGAAAATATGCTTTCAAAATTCAACATATGTCAATCCTAGGTCATGGCTTATTGTTAGTCTTTTAGAGGTGTTCCAAAAAATTTAGGTGTCCACATGCAAGGATGGAAGCAATAGGATATTATTGTTTTGCCATCTTCTCTGCACATTTTTAAAACTTATGGGTTCTATGCATGCTATGAAAGAAATGCAATATTGAAACTAATGCTGTTTACATTTTATGTTAGAAGCCACTTTGCATTGAGTCAACTATGAAATGTGGTTTTTCATTCTTTGCATTGGTGTAGAAAGCCTAGACAATTATTAGAAGTTGTATGGTTCAAGTTACAACTAAATAAATAATATTCTTGGTGTTTGCAACATATCTCCAATGCCTTTCTTCTGTTTTAAAACACAAGTTCTTTAGAAAAAGTAAACAAGTTATGAATGGGTTTATTTCTATACAGTTTCCATTCTTTAAAGATGCAGAGATAATTTAAGCTGCATTTACAGTCAAACTATTTATATTTTTTAATCTAAATGGTAATTATGGAGTTTGGTGTGCATAATTCTCTCTGGGCAGCTAGTTGTCAGCATGAGGATCAAAGAGATTTATGACATTTTTATAGTTCCATTCGAATTCAAAGCACTATAAGGTAATTAATTATGTATCACTAGCAAATTCTTCTAAATTCATTTTGTGTCTATCTGGTTCAGTTGAAGGACGTTATTGGAGTTGGAACAAACTACCAATCACGGATTCTTGCTCGACAGTTTGGTGTGAAAACAGTGCGTCAGTTTCTTATCTACCTATAAATTCCTTTTTTATTTTACACAATATCTACCTAACATAGACCCCTGTTATTTTTTGCTTATCCAAATGTAATATACATGATAAATGGTACTTTGAATTTTCATGTTTGAAATTTTTTATATAATTTCCTCTCTAAATACATTTGGTTTTATGGAAAAACAGGTAGACTTAAATGATGTCAACCATATTGATATTTCATTTGATGGAGCAGATGAAGTTGATTCATCCATGAATATCCTGAAGGTAGTTATAACCAAAGTGCTAATTAAATATCAAATGCAATACTCTTATGCATTGTGTGTTTTCTCTGAAATCCACATTCAAAGTCTTTTTACCCCTCTCGTATTGACCATTACTTTGTCTGGGCAGGGTGGAGGAGCTGCTCACACTATGGGCAAGGTAATCTAGACCTATTTTTAATATTCTAGGGTTGATTAGAAGCACAAATGCATGAAGTAATCTACGTTGAATTGTAAATAATAGATAAAGGATATGGGCAACAGGCATGTATGTCCTTGAGCAAAATTTTTTTAGCATTGTAAATGTGCATGCAACTTTGGTTAATAGATGCTTGAGATGTGTTTATCTTGCTTAGTGTTTTTCCTATTTTCTTACTTGAACATTCATTGTTCAAAATTGGAAGATAAGTGCATGTAACATACTTTATAGAGTTCTTTTACAAGTTATTTTTCATTTTCTATTTGTGTAACTACAAATTTTGTGAGCTTTTATGACTTGAGGAACTGGAAAGTTCTCTATTCAAATGAAAGGTAGAAAGGCTTGGATGTTTGTGCTTTTTGAGAGGTGAAAGATTAAAGGTTTATTAAATAAAATGAGTTTGTATTGGTTATGTGTAGCAGCCAAATTATTCCAAAAGTGATTAGGTGCCAACTGACACCAAGGACAAATATTGACGACCAAGTGAACAAATATGCTCTTACCAATTATTTGCCAAACTTTAAGTGGTGGTAAAGGTAAAATTGGATGCTTAGATCCCATACCAGCTAGCATGCCTGATTGGCTATTAGATTGCTGGTCACAAGGGAAGTTTTCATTCTACCTTATTTTATATTATCTACATTTTCTACATCTCTAGGTTTTGACTTTTGACCCTTTGACCTGTTGTGGCTTAGATTGACATCAAGATGAACTTGAACTGTGACTATCATCTGCAATGATTTTTGGACCCGCTAATCACAACCCAAACCACACATTGGAAGGGTTAAAATGCTTTAACCCAACCTCTAGAGTAGGCTGGTATACCTTGTCAACTTACTGAATGTTGACTCTTTTAGCTCAAAACAATAAAAGATTAGGGAGAAGAATGAAAGGGTTAAGAAATGAATTGATGGTGGACGGATAAAGCTAACAGCATAGGCATCTACAGAGAATATCCAAACAACTTAATTTCCAGAAAACAATGCTTAGGGCTAACATCATTCGAAACTTGGCAATCTTTAACATCGAGAGCTTTTGCATACTTAAAGAATCATTCCAAACATCTAAAGCATTAATAATCCAAATTAACAGAGGGCTTGATGGCGGAGCCCTGATCGGGGTTGAGCTCTGCGTTCTCTGCGATCTTTTTCCGCTGGGATCCACCGGTGGGGTTTGGAGAATTCGGGGGTTTCTGGTGTTTTTTTTGGAGCACATTGTCGAACGTTAGGGAGTTTTCCGACAGGTTAAATCATTCCATTGTGGAATATTCTATGGAGCTGTGGAAACAAATTGAGAGTCGAAGAGAGGGCAATAATGGAGGGATCATCTGGAGGGGGTTTAACCAAAGGGATGCCATCGGGGACCAAACATGATCTTAAAAATCCTCACATTCAACCTTTTGCGGATGCAGTGAAAGGCAATAAACCCAACAAAGAAAATATAGAAGGTCAAGCCCAAATTTTTTTGCAGAATTTAGAAAAGAGAAAAGAGAAAGAGGCAGATCAAGCAAGAAGAAATGGTTGCCTACCTAAGACGGATTCAGTCCCAGTCTTGGAAATAGCTGAGGAATTGGTAGCAGATGACATTGTTTACAGATCCACGCATGCCCTGATTTGTAGGTTTGTAGGTCTTAGACCTTCTCCTCGCTTCCTATACTCATGGGCAAGAAATCATTGGAACCCTCAAGGGGAAGTTGACATCATAACACTTCCAAATGGATACTTTGTAGCAGAATTTACTCTAATTTCTGATAAGGATAAGGCTTTTGAGGGAGGACCCTATAACATCGGGGCAGCAGGGCTATTCATGCAGCCATGGCGACCAGTTTTTGATCCCCGTGTTGAACCATCAACAACACCGATTTGGCTGAAATTATATGCCCTTCCTTTGGAATTCTGGAAAGATGAAGTTTTGGAATTGATTGGAAATTTGTTGGGCATATACCTAGGCAAATCACGAGAATCAGTGGGAGGGGGATCAGGTTTTGTGGTTCGAATTTGTGTGGAGATGGACTTGAGCAAGCCACTACTAGCAAAAATGGAGCTTAGATTGGGAGGCAACATATGGAAACAACAGTTGGATTATGAATCAGTCCCGTTCCATTGTAGAGCATGCCATGAGTATGGACATTTGTTTCGAAACTGCCCAAAGATCACTCAAGAGGAGATACCGCAAACAGTTCAAAACCCAAAGGATCAATCTTCACTTAAAGAGACTACAATGGATTTTCAAACAGTAACAAGAAGAAGAGCGAGAAATAATATCCAAACAAGGGGTAGGAGTCAATTCAGAGGAGGAAACACGAACCACCGCCAGGAATGGAGGGCAACATCTAACAAATATGAGCTTCTCAAGCTAGATGACCCAATGGAAGGAGAAGAAACCCCGTTTGAAGAACATGCCAAGAATCAAGATATGTCTATAGAAGAGGAAAATCAAATCCATCAATCTATAGACAAGGGAGACCATAATCCCTTAAAAGGATTGGAGGACCAACGGGGAAGCCAAAACTCTCCAAAACAATCTCATCTAGATCAAGAAAAACAAGGGGAGCTATAGGGGCATCAACAACTGGAGACAGGAGGTGCAATGATAGTTTTTAATCAGGAACAAGAACCAACTAAGGATGTCATCATGGGATTAGCAGAGAAAAACAGAGAAAAACCAATTCTAAGAATTAGTCAAACGGAGAAACGACATAAAAATGCTAGTTTTCATGGAGCAAGATGAATATCAAATAGAGAAAGAGTGCAACAACATGGGGAACTTTTGAGAGAATCAGGTATGGTTAAATCCATAACTTCTACAACATAGATTCCCAATGATTATAAATACCTGGAATGTAAGGGGATTAAACGACCACCCTAGACAATTGGCTGTTAAGAGAATGATCTAAAAAATAAACCCAAATGTGGTGCTATTACAGGAAACTAGAACATCTCTTGAAATAATGCAAACTATTTCAAAAAGATGTTGGAGGCAAAGTGATTATGTGGCCCAAGCCTCTCAGGGCTACTCAGGAGGGATGACAACAATGTGGAATAGGGACACCTTTCAATTACCGAGTTCAGCAGCTGCTCGAGGAGTGTTGATGACTATATATTTTTTTTTGAAAAAATTGAAAAAAGCTTGCATTAAAACAAATTACAGTTACAAGAGGGAGAAAGGGCATCCCAACCAAGAGCAAAGAGACCAGAAGAACAAAGGGCGCGAAAACGCGACAAGTCGCGAAATCGCGACACCAAACCTAACAACCGCCGCGCCACAACAACCAGTCGCGACAACGCGACATGTCGCGAAATCGCGACATGTCGCGACATCGCGACAAAAAGCGCCGAAGCCACAACACTCAAAAAATGTCGCGAAATCGCGACAGCACAGCACCAAAGCACCCAAACGCCAAAAACGTCGCGAAATCGCGACGAGAAAGCCTGAAGGCACCTGCTCCCCAAAATTGTCGCGAAATCGCGACGAGTTCTCCTTTAAACAGCAAACAACAACTTTGAGAAAGTGTCGCGATATCGCGACGACTTTTCCTTAAAGCCCCAGTTGGCCGGAAGTGTAGCGAAATCGCGACAAGAATTCCAATGGGCGCCCCTTCCGCAAAAGTGTCGCGAAATCGCGACATGTTCTCCCCCATGGTGCCCTTTTCTTAAACTAGTCGCGAAATCGCGACGTTTATCCTTCATGCAGTTTATTCTCCAGAACTGTCGCGAAATCGCTACAAGTTTGCCCCTTTGCTTCACTTCCTTAAAAATGTCGCGAAATCGCGACAGGTTATCCTTTGAGAAGCTTTTCACAAAAAATGTCGCGATATCGCGACGGTTTTTCCACTTAACGTAATTTTGCTCAAAACGTCGCGAAATCGCTACAGGTATGCCCCTTTGCGTCCTTTCCTCAAAAAAGGCACGAAATCGCGACAAATTTTCCTTTGAGTAGCTTTTCACAAAAATTGTCGCGATATCGCGACGGTTTTTCCCCTTCACGCAATTTTTCTCAAAGCGTCGCGATATCGCGACACTTTTCCTCCAGCAACAGAACCAACAAAAAAGGTCGCGACATCGCGACACCTTCTCATCAAAGACCGCGACGACGCAACAAGTCGCGAAATCGCTACAATTTTCCTCCCAAGGCCGCGGCAACAAAAAGGGTAGCGAAATCGCTACAGTTGTCCAGGATAGGTCGCGACAGAGCAACATGTCGCGAAATCGCGACAGATTTCCAAACAAGGTCGCGACGGCGCAATATGTCGCGATATCGCGACAGAAACTAACCTTAGTCATTTTTGAGCTCATGGATGCAGGGATCGTTCCAGACCACTCCGAATCTCTTCATCTATCATAGGCATATCATTGTGCGGTGAACACCTACCTCTTTCTCGGCACCCATCTTCGCAAGGAAGTCGGCTACCGTGTTCAAATTTCTACTCACATACACGGGGATAACATCATCTAACTCCCTCCATAACTCCTTGATTTGGGATATCAAAATCCGCAGTCTCCAGGCTTTTAATGAGAAATTCCGCAAGCAATCTAGAGCGCCGATCAGGACTTGAGAATCGATTCAAGAATTATCCTCCGGTAACCACTGCTTAACAGCCCAGATAGACGCTGACTTAATGGCAAAGGCTTCGGCTTCATTGTTCGTGGCTCTGCCCAATCCATGCAATTCCCAGTAAAGAACCGCACTCGAGTGATCCCGACAAACAACACCAATTCCTGCGCTGCCCGGGTTGCCTTTTGCAGCCCCATCAGTATTGATCTTGATCCAGCCAACAGGGGGAGGTTTCCAGCATGCTCTGCCTTGCCTCTCATGTCCCTCAACCCCCTCTTCAGGATGCCCAAGAGCAGCCTGATTCTCTTCATCAACAAAAATAGCAACAGTTTCTGTGACTTTGCTCCAGATGACTGCCAAACGCCGTCAATCGAGGAGAAAGTGTTTCTAAAGATCCGGGCGTTTCTCTCCAACCAAACTTGCCACCAAATTAAGAGAAAGCCTAGCGCCGACCGATTCGGAGATCTATGGAATTGAACCTGCCCCTTTTCCATTTTTCCCAAATATTGGTACGATTGAAAACACCATTAGCTTGGAGTTTAAATTGAGAGAACCAGCGTTCCCAAATATGATGAGTAAAAGGGCACTCAAAAAACAAATGATCTACAGTTTCCTCATGTTGGAGGCATAAAGCACATTGAGAGGGGCCATTGAAACCCCTACGTGCGAGATTGTCAAAGGTGAGAAGACCATTATGCATAAGTTGCCAAGCAAAGAAATTCACTTTCGGCCAACCCTTTGAATGCCAAATCCTTCTCCAATGCTTAACCGGAAAAGAGTGTGGGGGAGGCTCGGGGAGGATCTCTTCATATCCGGCCTTAGCCGAGTAGACCCCAAGGCTTCCATAGCCCCGGGCTAATTCATCTTCCTCATCCCTCCCCGTGAGGAACCTTTACGACAAGATTTTTTTTGCGGGATGGGCGCCAACTCCGGAGAGACGATGATTGGCCACTCCTCCCACCGCTTAAACTTTTTAAATTTATACCCCCCAATTGACTGGTAAGTAGATAATTATCAATATGGATCCAGCCACAGGCTTCTAAGGCGGTCATGATTGGTTGTAGCTCAGGGAACATGACAATAATGGGCGGATGTTGGTCCCAAGAGTCAGTCCAGAAACGAGCCTTGTCTCCTCTCCCCACTTTCCGAGAATAATTGATCTTTGATAATCTGGGACCCAAGCTTGAGAGTCTGCCACACTAAGGATCCAGTACCTTCCAAGGGAAAGCGACCCACCTCATTGGGATGAACATGCCCCAAATATTTACTGGAAAGAATTCTGCTGAAGAGGGAGGTTGGCTGAGAAATCCACCTCCAATACAGTTTTCCAGCCAAAGCTCTGTTATTAAGCATAGAACTTCTCAAGCCCAACCCTCCTTTGTCCTTAGGCTGGGTAACTTTGTCCCACCCAACCAAGGCCCATTTTTTCTTCCCTTTTGCGCCTTCCCATAAAAATCTTCTAGCCATTTTGTCCAGCTCTTTCCAGATGGTATGAGGGGCAGCCAGTATTGAGAATTTATAGATCGGCAAAGCCTGTATAACCGACTTCAGGAAGGTTAATCTACCCCAGTAGCTTAGCCATTTATGGGCCCAATGATTCATTACGTCTTTGATGCACTGCTAATGATTCTTCCAGGATGTCAATTTTTAACTTTTTGAAATGAAGGGGAACGCCCAGGTAAACAATTGGAAGAGAAGTCCTTGTGAAGCCCGGGATCTCAATAACACGCTCCTGTAGTCGTTGGTCAAGATTGAAAAAGACCACTTTGGACTTCCTGTCATTTAGAACCTGATTTGAAGCCCTTAGGTAGAAATTCAAAGTATCTCTGATTCCTCTAGCTTCCCGAAGAGTGGCCGCACCAACCAAGCCAGTATCGTCCACAAATTGCAAGTGAGTCAGAGTTTCCTCCCCAACCTTGATACCGGATAGCAGACCTTGTTGCCTTCTCCTCAGAAACAGTCTGCCCAAACCTTCGGCCAAGAGAAGGAAGAGATAGGGAGAACAAGGGTCTCCCTGGCGGAGACCACGAGTGGCGCCGAAAGGATGCGAGGGAAGGCCCTTGATGAGAACAGAAAAAGAGGGAGAAGAAACACAACTCATAACCCAATCAATCCATTCCTGAGAAAAGCCAAAGGCAGCCATCATTTTCGACAAGAAGCACCACTCCACCCGGTCATAAGCCTTGGACATATCCAGTTTAATGAACATTCCTTTGTTGCCCGAAGTTTGCATTGAATGGATGGCCTCCTGGGCCAAAACCACCCCATCCAAGATTTGTCTTCCCTCAACAAAGCCCCCTTGTTCAGGAGAAATGATGTTGTGAAGAAGGGGTTTAAGCCTCTCAGCCATTATCTTAGTGATGATTTTGTAAATCACATTGCATAAAGCAATAGGCCTGAAATCAGAGATATGAGTCCCCGCTTCCCCTTTTGGAATTAAAGCTATGAAGGTGTGATTGATCGCCCTGAGCATTCTTCGATTGGATCCGGATTCCTCGATGATGACCCGAACATCCTCCCCCAAGGTGTCCCAGAAAGCCTGAAAAAATTCAATAGGAAATCCATCTGGACCAGGAGATTTTCCAGTACTCATACCAAAGACCACATTTCTCAGTTCATCCCTTTCAATGGGTCTAAGCAGGGCCTGATTGTCTTCTTCGGAGATAATAGAAGGAATAACATTAAGAACTTCGTTCTGAGCCTCAACATCTTGTTGCATACTTTCCTTAAAAAGTTTAGAAAAGTAATCGATAGCATGGGAATGCATGCCAGGAAGAGTATCGAAGACATTTCCATGTTCATCTTTGAGAACTTCCATATTGTTCATCTGTCTCCTAGCACAAGTTGACCGATGAAAAAATTTGGTATTTCTGTCCCCCTCTAATAACCAAGTATTTCTAGCCCTCTGTTTCCGGTATATCTCCTCTTGGTTGTCAATGTCCTCAACCGCTTTACGCGAGTTCATCATCTTCAAATTTGAGTTGCTCGGTAATTGATCCTTCCCTAAAAATTTTACGAACCTCCTCCCATCTAGCCACCAAGGGGGCCCTTTGGGACTGGAAATCCGACTTGTTTCCTTTCCTCCACTGTTTCAATTGAATTTTGACAAATTGAAGTCTGTTTATGAAATTTGAACATTGCTTGTCCCAAAAGGTGGACGGCCTTATGTCCACCATTGAGTAATTTTCTGTCGAAGGTCCTCCTTTTGTAACCAAAAATTCTCAAATTTAAAAGGCCTATGGTGCTGCCCTCTCGAAGTCCCTCCCTCTAGCAAAATGGGAAAATGATCCGAAATAGGGCCCTCCAAAATCTGGAACTTAAAAGTCCATTTAACAAAAGCCTCCTCCAGAGACCAAAAAGCGATCTAACTTGACCTTCTGCTATGTGGCTCCTTTCTCTTGTTTGTCCAAGTGAAAAAAACACTAGGGCCTTGAACGTCCACTAAATGAAAGGCCTGAACTTGGGCAATCGAAGCCGGTCCCCTGGATCCAAAACAGGGGTGCCACCTTCCTAGTCACGAACAGATAATTTTGCATTAAAATCCCCTGCAATAATCCAGTCATAACACTCCCTGTATGCCCTCATGTTGTGAACAGCGTCCCATTGGAGCCTCTGGCCATCTAGGTCTTGGGCCCCATAAAAGTTGGTGATTAGGACCTGCTCAGAATTGAAGTTATTTTTGAAGAGAGAAGTAAGAACACCCCTGCAAGCTATATGTTCTAAAGCAGTCCAGACCAGAGGGTTCCAAAGGGTAACAATTCCACTGAAGCTCCTTGGGCGGCCACATCCATATACCCGACTCCCGCTGATTTTAGTAGCAGTTTTACTCATAATATCTAAAGACATTTTGGTCTCTGAAGAAGCAAAAAGTCTGTTTTACGGTTTTCTAAGAGTCTTTGAACAGCAGATTGATGGGTTCTCTTGTTTAAACCCCTAACATTCCAAGATTGAATAATCATTGAAAACCTTGAGAGCAGTAAGAATCAATGGTCCTCACCAATCCTCCATTGATTAGCTTATCTCCTTGCTGTTGTTAGTAGTTCCTTATTGGATTTTCTTCCCGCTCCTTGAGAGTTATTGTTTCTAGATCTCTTCTCCACCAGGTAATCCCTAAAGCGAGGCCTTTCTCTATTTTTATCTGCATTTCCCATGGTGACATCTTTGATAGCCGATGTGTCTTTGGGGAGTGTATAACCAATGCCCCTGGATTCTCACGTTGCGGGTTCTCGGTGCTGCACGATCCCTGTTCTACTACAGGAGTGAAGGAAGGAGAAACAAGAGGTGGAGTGTTGTCATTCACACCATTCCCATCCACTCCCTCCATAGATTGGTCCTCCTGATCCACTAATGACTTAAAAATTTCATACCGATTGTTTGGCTTGAGCTGCACCTGCTCCTTGCCATTTTTCTTTTTGTTTCTCTTTCGTTTCACCTGTTCAAAGCCATCCTGCTGAGCATCAGGACCTGGAGAATTGCTAGAAGGTTCATTGACCGGACTGGACTTACCCTCTCTAGGGCGGTTTGACATTCCGCTCGGAGCCTCCGTTTTTGTGCTCAATATGTTTGGGCAGAACCTTGCCAAATGTCCATGCTTATGGCATACTCGGCACCTGAAAGGTAGGGCCTCATAGTCTAGCTGCTGGATCCAGGGTACTCCTGCTAGCTCAAGTTCCACCTCAGCTGGTAGAGGCTGACTAATGTCCATCTCTACACATATTCTAGCAAAGACAGCTGTATTTCCCTCTATGGTATCTTTGGAGACTCCCAAAAATCTGCCTAGGGAATTACCTATTAGTTCCAACACCTGCTCACCCCAAAACTCCATCGGGAGAGCGTACAGCCGAATCCAGACCGGGACAGCCGTGGGTTCGATGCGGGGGTCGAAACCCACTCTCCGGGGGTTGGACAAATAACCCTGCTGGTCCGTGGTTTCTCTTTTCTGATTCAAATGCTCTGTTTCTATATGCTAAAGAAGAGAAACTTATGATGAAATACCCATTGCTTATAGGCCATAAAGAGTACTCACCGTGTGGCTCCCGATTACGGCGAACCCGGGTATGCGAAAAAATTCGGTGTGGGCCGGATGCCCATGAATTTGCGAGATCAAGTCGTGATTAGCTCGGTAGACGATTGTATCTTCGACCAGCATTGGTTCTATTACAATCTTAGGCCTGGAAGTGGATTGCGGGAGGCATCCATTAACGCGGTGAGCATTTGGGCCATTGCCAACATTCTTGAGTATCGTTTGAAAAGCATTCCGCTGAGCTCCATCAGTGGAAGGCGAGGGATTATCTTTCAACTTCTCTGCATATGAAGTCTTTCTCCCAGCAGGAGAAACTGGAGGAGACCCCATCGGGCCCTCCCGGGACCACGAATGAACCTTCAGACGAATTCAAAATCAACCCCCCAATGCCCCAGGCAAGATCTTCGGGCCAGAATCCCTCGAGCAACACCAGACGCCGTCACAGAAATTTTCCCGCCAAATCGCCAGAGCCCTCGTGGTTCCCCCTCAATATTTCCTCGTGTTGATGACTATATTAAGAGATAGAAACTCAGGGAATGTATGGGTGATCATTAAAATGTATGGAATGCAAGGAATACAAGAACAAAAAATTCAGTGGAAAGCAGTCCAAGCAATCAGGGAAGCCTACCTCGAAGACCTCTGGATGATGGGAGGGGACCTGAATGCGACCAAGAAGGAGGTATAGCACAACTCAACGAAAAGGATAGGCTCCTCATAGCCCAATCTGACTATTTAGAGCTGATTGATATACCCCACCAGGTTGCAGCAACACATGGACAAATAAAAGGAAAGAGAGGCAAACAAGAAAATCCAGAAGGGGAAAAAGCTTTCACTCTATGGCAATGTCAATCTAAGACCCTAAATCGGTTGGCTTCAGACCATTTTCCAGTAAGTATTTCCATAGCAAAAAGAAGTCCAACTACAAGAAAACCCTTTAGATTTGAGAACTTTTGGCTGCAAAATGAGGATCTCTATGGTTTGGTACAACAATGGTGGCAACAAGGTAAACCCGCATATGGAACAACTCAGTACCAACTCTTCTGGCAATTAAAATTTGCTAGACAAAGCTTGAAAAAATGGAGCAAACTGCAAAGATCTGACTTCCAAAAACAAAGAACAGTGATCTCAGCAAGTATGGAACAAGTGGTAACTCAGAAGAATTATCTCAGTAGAACTTCTACAGAAGGAAGAAACATTGATGAAACAGGAGGAGGAGATAGATAAGAATGAGGAGGCATACTGGAAATAGCGGGCAAGGGTGACATGGCTAAAGGAAGGAGATAGAAACACTAAATTCCTTCACCATACATCTACTGCTCGAAGTCTTCATAATAGGATGGATGCCTTAACAAATGGCCCGGAGAATAGGCAAACAACCATCCCAGGTATGCAAGATGTAGCAAATTCTTATTTTAGCTCCTTATTTTCTTCAGATCAAAATCTTTTTGTCCATCATCAGTAGGAAATTCTAGCTAGTATTCCTGAGATGATATTTCAAATCAGAATGAGGAACGCCTAAAAGAAATAACAGAGGAAGAAGTCAAAAGTACTATCCTTGCTTTGCAGATAGGAAAGTCCCCAGGAGCGGATGGGCTTCCAGTAGAATTTTACAGAGCTTTTTGGGACATAATAGCGAAGGATCTAACTAAAGCAGTGGAGGAAGTCAGAATCAACAGAAGAATCCTCAAAGCCACCAACCACACCCTTTTAGTCCTTATCCCAAAAGGAGGAGAGGCGGAGGACATTGCCAACTATAGACCAATAGCACTCTGTAATGTGGCCTACAAGCTCATAACCAAGCTGATGGCAAAAAGGTTAAAAAAGATCTTACCAGATATAATATCACCAGAACGGAGAGGTTTTGTGTAGGGTCGGTAGATTCTAGATGGAATAGTGGTGGCCCAAGAATCCTTCCATACTCTTAACCAAAAAGGGAAGAAGGGGATGTTTCTCAAGCTAGATTTATCCAAAGCCTATGACAGGGTCAGATGGAAGTTCTTGGCACAAATTCTAAGAAAATTTGGCTTCAAAGAAGAATGGATATCATGGGTGATGGAATGTATATCCTTGGCTTCCTTCTCAGTGCTCATAAATGGAATCCCCTCCCAACCTTTCCAGGCATCCAGAGGTATCAGACAAGGTGATCCTCTTTCACCATATGTATTCATTCTCTATGCAGAAGGATTGGGAAGACTAATAAGAAAAAGGAAAATGGAACGAAGCATTACAGGAATCAGTATCTGCAATGAGGTGGACCTTACCATTTTCAATTTGTGGATGACACAGGAATGTGGGGCGAAGCATCACTACAAGAAGCAATCAACATCCGTGATCTCTTGGATTGCTATATAGCAGCGACAGGCCAATTGGTAAATGAAAAAAAATCCAAAGTGGTTTTCTTCAATGTAGCTAAAAGAGTAAGAGAAAGGATATCCCATATTCTCAGATTCTAGGAAGCCCATATGCCCCTAGAATACTTAGGGATCCCCCTTTCAGCAAAGAGGTTAAAAAGCAAAGATTGGAAAACTATTAAGGATAAAATCCATTCAAAACTAGCTCATTGGACAAACAGATGGCTGAGTTTTGGAGGTAGGGTAACTCTCCTTAAATTTGTCCTTCAAGCAATGCCTGTGTATCAGTTCTCTATCTTGCTGCTTTGAAGAGTGTGTTGAAGGATCTTGATAAAATCATGCGGAAATTCTTATGGTCAGGGGCAAAGGGAGATCAGAAAATGGCCCTAGTCAGCTGGGACAAAGTATGCAAACCAAAGAACCAAGGAGGCCTGGGAATTAGAGCAGCAGAAACAAATAATCAGGCTCTCACTGCCAAATTATACTGGAGATGGATATCCAATTAGGACCAAATGTGGTGCCAAGTATTATCTTCAAAATACTACCCAACCCACCTAGTAGAAGAAATTCCCCGTCTTCTAGTCATGGGGGAAGGTTCAGAGATCTGGAAAGCACTGAGAAAAGGAGCCCCAATCATTAAGCAAGGTCTATTCTGGAAAATTGGGGATGGGAAAAATGCAAGATTATGGGAGGACTTATGGGAGCACAACCCACCAATAGATAATACTCACTCTCATGTAGTAGGCCTCAAATTGGATTTGCACAGCCATGGATGGTATCAGGTATTCCGTTATATCAAACCTCCACATCCAGAAGGGCCTAGAGCCAAGTAGTGGAAACCTAAGGAGGAATGGCTGAGTGAAGAGTGGGAAGCAGAGAAAAGCGAGCTACAAAATATTTTGGAAAACGAACAGTGTTTAAAAAGGAATGAACCAGATAAGATAGCATGGGGTCATGGAACTATGGGAAATTATTCAGTGAAGGAGGGCTATAAATTTATAACTTCTCCCAACCACCCAATACAACAACCCCTTGGTCAAAGCTGTGGAAACCTAAGGGATGGATAATGATAAACTGTTTCTCTTGGCAGATGGCCCACAATAGTATCTTGACCCAAGACAATTTGCGTAGAAGAGGATTTATTGGGCCTAATAGGTGTATAATGTGCAACCAATATGAGGAAACAATTTCTCATCTCCTTTTTGAATGCACTTTTGCCCAAATAGTGTGGAAGGAATGGTATATTACTTTTAACCAAGTGGAGGTCCAAATTCCAACCATGGATACTTTCTGGATTATTGGAAAGCCAACAAATTCAGAACAAAGGGGATAAAAACTGCATGTGATTTGGGTTTAAGATTTATTTGTTGACAAATCTGGCTAGAACGAAATGGAATAACTTTTAAGGAGGAATTCAAACCGACAGAGAGCATATGGAGCACTATAGCAAGAAAGGTGCTTGAAACTATTGATGCAAGAAATATGGAGGCCTCTCAAATACACACAAAGGAGGAAGAAATTTGGGAAAAACTGAGGATGGGGACAACTCAGGACAAGGACAGCACAAGAAGTACAAGAAGATGAAGAAAAACAAATTGTACCAGAGGTGGATGAGAAGAATAACTGTGAGCTATTACATGTATCTATTTATGGGTTACATAGTGCAGAGAAAGACAAATTCAAAGCAACAGAGAAGCCTAAGGGAGATAAAGGAGAGGCTGAGCAAGAATTGGGGAAAACCCCTTGTGATCACCATGATCAGGAGGATTTTGCAGAGACAGAAAGCATAAGCTGATTTGTATCCTGGCACTGGCCAAGAGAGGCAGGTTACTAGGAAAATAATGTAATAAGGGTTTTTTTTTTAATACAATTTTTTTAACTTTTCAATAAAAAAAAAATCCAAATTAACAGAATTAGATTAACACCTTGACTAACAGAAATGACTTCTCATAAGCACACATTTAGACATGAATCATTCCAATTTGCTCTAAGTTAGCAATCCAAATTAACAGAATACACTAACCATAGCAACAGTAGCAGAAATGACTTCATAAGATAATAATCAACAAACCATGTAGACGCAAGTTTGAGGCAAACATCCCAAGTAATGCTCTTTTCATTAATTGCAGGAAATGTACAACAGTAGCGCAAGCAAACACTTCAAAGCCGACCCTTTGAAATGAGGGTTCAACCTCTATTTATAGATTTACAGTCTTTACATTTTGAGCATTACAAAGAATTTTCAGGGTTCTTGATTTTCTTGCAACTTGCTTATCATTGGTGACATCCAGTTGTGTTGTCTTGAAACAGTTACAATAAATCTGAAACAGATTCACTCTCAGTTGTCCCCTCTTCTTGCAACATATTCATAGTTGCAGATCTGCAACCGAGTCAGTTGGGTAGTGGGTTCTAGAAGCTTCTGGACTGCAACGTTTCATTTTTTTGACGATTCAAGCTTCCATGGCGTCTGGTTCGATCCCTTCAACTTACTTTATCACACAACCGCGCAAGAATCACGTTAAGAATTTGAGTTTTAGAGCAAGATTGACGTTCACCGTTGATTTAGAGATGGACAACTGTAATCAACTGATGCATGACTTAGCTCGCGGCCGCGACTCGGCCTTTACGTTTTTGGAAACCACACATGATTCTCACTTTTGGTAGCATTTGATAGATCTAGGCGTGGAAATGGAGAAAATCATGGTTTTGAGACTTGCTTTCTTTTGGACTATTTAACCCACGGCCATGGGAAACCTTATTCGCTTTTTCACCTTTCCTTGCGGTCGCACATGATTCTGGGATCTAAAGCCTTTTGCCTGACTTGACCTCGATTATGAGGAAATCCGTGGTTTTATGAACATCAGCGAATTCGGGCTTATGCTTACTCCTTTCTCTTGGCCGTGATGCTAACAAAGTGGTTTTGTCGGCCGCACCTCAATTTGCAATCAAGTCCATTTTGGTGAATTCTACCGCGGATTCGCACAAATCAGCGGATTCGAGCTCTGCTCCGACCATCACACTTATACTTCCAAGCGCTTTTCTTATTTCCGTGCCTTTAACAAAGAAGAAATGGCAGCTGCGCTCCAAAATGAAACTTGGCTCACTTTTGTCATTCTTACGGATGTGTGCTTTTTAGCGGATTCTAGCTTTCTTCTCCGCACTTCTCTCAGCCGCACGGTTAACAAAGGAAATCTGACGACCGTGGGGCAAAACGGTCTTTGATTCGCCTTAGCCATATTCATTGCGGATTTGGGGAAATTAGCGGATTTGTGGTCAAGAATTCACATGGTTGCGCGCCTTTGTTGCCGGACAAACTTGCTTGTCTTTTACCACGGAATAGGGAAAAATCGCGGTTTTGCGTCATGCTCTGAACACTTATTATGAAAATTTTGGGCATTTTTCTGTGATGTAGCCATTTTGGCCTACATTGTTGGTGCCTCTTGGGGAAGCTTGCTCGCAAGGTTAAAGAAATCAAAGCCTTATCTATTAGGTTTATGGAGTCTCAAATGAGAAATGAAAAATGAAATAACATATATGGAGGAAAAATAAAAGAGAGTATGAAAATGAGATGGAAAAGATATATGAATGAACGAGTGCAGGGAATAAGTGACAAAATAGAAAATATGGAAAGGAAAAGGGAAAAGAAGGTGTTCATTGATTGTTTCCAATTTCGCTTCCATAGAACAACTACCCTTTTCCAAAATTCATCATTTTATTTTGCAAAGGATAACGGTTCATATGGAAGAAAGATAGGAATCAAGATATCTCTTTTGTTCCATGAGGGGCTCAACTCTTGCTTATATAATAGAAAAGATCATGCCTTCATCATGCTTTTGCAAGGTCATGTGTTTTCTGCCCTTATAGGAACCTGTGAAAACCAGAGTCATGCCAAAAGCACCATCCTACTCTTCTTGTTGATCTTCTTCTTCATTTTCAGCTTTGTCATCCTCTTCCTCCAAAACTTCTTTGTTTGTATCTCCCTCTTCAACATCTATCACTTCCTTGGCTGCAGGTTTTTCTTGTTCTTCTTCCTGCACCTGTTCTTCTGATTGGCCTTCTTGATCAGTTTCATCTTCTTCTACCTCATCTTCACTTATATCTTCCTCGCTCAGAAGTTGAACAATATCTTCAAGAGTGTTGGAGGCCTCATCCCAAACTTTCTGAGGAGTTTTAGGTATTGCTAATATTTGCCGATGAACATGCTATAACTTGGCAACCTTTTCATAGGATGGTTCAGAACCGCCGTTAGCAATTTCAGTTATCACATCCTTAACCTTCATCAAGTCTTTGATCAACTGAACTACTTGATCTTGCTGAATCGGTTCAGGCCATCCCTCAATCTCAGATTCATCTTCTAAAACCGAGGCAAAGTTGGCTTTCAATTGTTCTTCTCCAATGAATTGATGATCTTCTCCCCAAAAATATGGAAAACCATGCCGCTTAATCTGATTAAAGGATTGCAGAGTTTTATTCATCTTAGTCTCCAACTTATCCACCAGTTGCCATCCCTTTGTTATTAATCTGTTCTTAATTAGGATATCTTTGGCAATGTTTCTAGCAAAACACCATTGTCTACTTTGAATGACTCTTGCTGCAGCCCTGAACTTTACTTTTGCCAAATCACAAATTTTTTTCGCTGTGGCTGTCTTATGCTGAATCTCTCCTTGAGCAGTCTTAAGAGCCTTTTTAGCATTTACAACCACTTCACTGGCATCATCCAGGAAAATGAAGACGGGCTTAGCTTCTAAACCCTTTTGTTGTATATCAGACCAAATCTCCCTCCTTATCTGCTTCACTTTTTCCTTAGAAAATCCTGAAGACTTGGCCTTTTCCAATTGCAGCTGCTATTGCAATTGACTATTTTGTTTAGTCAAGGTCTTAGTTTGCGCTTGAGAACTTTCAGCTTGTTCTTTATAATTGACCATATCTTGAAACTTGTCCTGCCACTTCTTCACTTCATTCTTGAGGGCCTTTTCTAAATTCTTCTGCTTCCTGATTGAAGTTTCTAATTCTTCCACTTTCTCCTCCAGATTTTGAGATTTTTCCTTATAGACATCGCCTTGCAAATAGACAGTGTCCATGTGAGCCTTGGCAACTACAAGCTCATCCTCCATAGGTAATTGCATAATATCCTCTATCTTTTCTTTCAACTGATAGTCATCCAAAGTCATTTCCTTTTCAGGCTTGTTTACCTTAGGAGTGATGGTCAACTTTGTTCTTTTCCGAGAAACTGAATCCACTACAATAGTCTTCGTCTTGTGGTTGCAGCAGGAGTTGTTGGGGAGGTTTTCAATGATGATTCTAGTGGAAGGGGAGTATGAACATCGTCTAAGACGGTGGAATTTGGAGGTAAAGGAGTTGATATTATCGCTTCTGCCATGGAAGATGATGGAAGAGGGGAAGATAATTGCTGTCCCACTGGGCGTGCCAAAAACTGTTGTGGCTTAGATTGACATCAAGATGAACTTGAACTGTAACTATTATCTGCAATGATTTGATAGGCGAGCACCCGCTAATCACAACCCAAACCACACATTGGAAGGGTTAAAATGCTTTAACCCAACCTCTAGAGTAGGCTGGTATACCTTGTCAACGTACTGAATGTTGACTATCTTTTAGCTCAAAACATTAAAATATTAGGGAGAAGCTTCAAGTGGTAAATAAGTGGAAAGAGTCAAGGTAAGAAAACAAAAGGGAATCCGGATTGGTACCCCTCCTCCATTTCCTCCAGCTCAAAGGCAAGGCATTGTAGAGGCAACCCCCTCTTCCAAAGGTAAACAGGTAGAATCTTTGTTTCAACCAACGACCGAACAACTCCAAACATATGGAGTAGGTGCTCAAATGATGCAAAAACTAGGTAATGAGGGAGGAGGACTGGGAAAAGGTGAAGCAGGTCAAACTGAGATAATCCAAGTACCTAAAAGGCCTGATCGTCTAGCCCTAGAGGCACACACCACAGATAAAGAGGAAACTACAGGTGGAATGACACTTATTACTGGTGCCCGTCCAGTCAAATTTACAAAGCCTATTCCTCTGGAACAACAATCTCTAACAGAAAAGGCAGTGGCAGTACATCAGCAACAGCAATTGGAGACAGCTGCTGAACAGAGTCCTTCCCCCATTGTTGGTAAGAAAAAAGCTACAGACACACTGGAGGAGACTAATAAGAAAGTGACTAAAAAGAGGAAAATGGAGCAGGTATCTCAAACAACTGAACAGTCACAGCTTCCACAAGAAGAGCAACCTGATCCAAAACAAACGACACATAGTCTCCACCAAAAGACTTAGGTAAGGTTTTTGTTCTTTCTTCCCCTACTCATTCTACTCTAAGGTCCCCAAAGAGTCTCCCTTCCCTTTCTGAAGAGCATGTTGAAAGATCCCCCTCCTCAAGTTAATACGTCTCCTTCATGATTATCCACACCACCCCCATCAAAAGCTCCTTCCCCTCCATTATTTTCCATAGAAACTCAAGTCTCATCTTCTCCCAAAATGGCTACACGACCAAGCTCATGGTAACATGCACTTATCCAATCCATCTCAAATCCAAGGAACACAATTGATGGATATGAAATAAAGCTTATTTTATTAAGCCAAATGTAAAAATTTTGACTAGCATTTTGAACTTCAATCATTGCTGGAGTCAAATGGCTAATTGTTACCAACGAAGAAATATAGATGACACTAGGCTCTAGCAATTAAGCTTTGAGAATCAGAGCTTGAGCAAGCATTTTTGGCTTTGCCCAAAAGTGGTTCGTAACAATCTTGAACTTCCTATGAAATATGAGTTTCAACGTGCCTCTAGCTTCTGAAATCTTTAGGTCTTAATGTTTTACGATAAGCAAATGGACACTAGCTGAATTATCACAAATATCTTCCACAACTTCTGCCCTGCCAATATTCTTTCTAGACTATTGAATCCTAATGTCCAATGTTCATTTAGAATGACATCTGCTTTCAGACTTATTGCCTCTCCAGTGTCAATTTTCCTCTTAGTTTTTAGACTATCGAATCCCAATCTCCAATGTTCATAGAGAATAATATCTACTTTCAGGATTCTCACCTTAGACTTCGCATGAGCATTCAATTTTCCCTTGTGAAATGCTGTTATAAGGACTAAAACATAAGACATGGACTTCCAACAACTTTAGATTGTTACTTTTTAAAATCATTGCATAAAAGACAAATCAATCATATCTTGCAAAAAGTAGGTAAATACCTTTAGTCCTTACATGTCCATACATATTCTTTCCATTTAGTCCTTACATGTCCACTATAATTGGATTTTTGTTTTTAATTTGATTTTGGTAATTTTTACCTCAGTTCTATTCATTTGTTCAAGCCATAATTGAGAAACACGGACTAGGTACAGACACAAGGAGGCAAAATTTTGACTCAGACTTAGACTTGGCAAAAAAATCGACAAGAAACCCTTAAAAAACGCAAATTTTCATTGTTTTTTTTTCCCATATATGTCACAATTAATTAACATTATACACATCCAAAATTAATCTTCTAAGCTATAAAACCTTAAAATACACATGAAACATACATCAATTAAAGAAAATTTAATGCCAAGTAATATTTTTATATTGAATATCATATTAAAAGGTATAAAACGTCTCAAAATACCTCATTGGCCCGCCACAACCCATCTATCTAGTCTAGCAATGGCTTTGCTCTTTCCCTTAGCTCTGGTCCTCTCTCTTTGTGCCTGTTCTTGTTGTTGTGCCTTTGCCCGCATCTCGCTCTATATTCTGGAACTCATTCCATGTAAAGAGAGGCTCTTCATGCTGCTTTGGCTTTGTGATATAGTTAGGCCATCGATCAATCTCATCTAAATCAATCGCCTCAAAATCTGACCCCATTATTTGTTTATGGTGTAGGCAAAGGTTGTAGTGAACAAACATGAGGTCATTCAACTTCTGTTGCTTGAGTCTATTGTGCTTCTTGGAGTGAATGTGCTCAAACATACTCCAATTGCGTTCACAACCCAAATCGCTACATGAATGACATATAACTCTAATGGCAAAGCATTGGAGATTAGGTCTATAAGCACCAAAGTCCTCCCACCACAAATCTATAAAATGCCAATATTTTTTTTTTGAATTCATGTAAATTGAGATTTTTTTAAATTGGTTATATGGGATTGAAATAGGCCACACTTGTGTCACAATGTGACCACATAGTGCTATTACAACAACTTGGCTATTATGCATGTATTTGTTAGTCAAGATTTGAACTTGAGTCTCCTCGAAAGTCAAGGAATTTAATCGATGAAGCTCATGCTAGGTTCAAAACTTGCCAAACGATACATGGATAATTGCCAAGCTGTTGTAATACCACTATGTAAGTCATGATGTTATACGGGTGGGGCCCGTTTCCATTCCATATAACCAATTAAAAAAGAAAAATGATTGAATTTTGAAGTCTATTCATATGGTTTACTTGGCCTTTGATTTGTACTTCCTTGAATGCATTGTGGTTTGGAAAAGGTAGCCCTATGAGATCTTGTAACTTCATAACTCGTCCATTATCAAATTGCAAATCCCCTCATCAATTACCATCATGGTAAGGCACTACTAAAGGCCTGCCATCACCTTATAGTTAGTGTCAAATGAATCGCCATGAAAGAATTTGGTGTTGAGGTAGAAACCTGTTGCATGTAGTGGCATATGGAGCTGAGAAGTCCATTGACGATCAATTATTTCCCTAATGGGATGCTATTTGGACTTTGCATAATTATAAAATGGGGAAATTGCCTCTTTGGCCCTATCCATGGCCTCATATAGATAGCCCATGGGTGATTTTTCACCCTCAACAAGACAAACAACCCTCACCAAAGGCTCTGCCACCTGAAATCAAACGACATATTTTAATTTTTGTTAGTTATTTGCAATTTGGATTAGAATCTATAATTTGCAAATAAAAAAAGGAACTTGTACCTTAATTGCCTCTTGCATAACTGTCCAGAAGCACCTTCTGTCCCTTATTGGTGCATCAATATTTTTCACTCCTCACTCACAAATATTCTCTTCAAGAGCCCCTTTGCTTCAAACAAACTTTGCAATGTGATGAAGTTTGTGGCAAAATAATTGTCACTCCAGGTCGTACAAACTCGCTGTTAATTAATGAACTGCCTCATCAGCTAGAGGACCCATGTATTATTGTAGATTAGTTTTGTGATACGTTTCACCTTGTCTACAACCTCAGTCACCCCAGGTAATTTCCCAATGTCTTTGAGAAGCAAATCAAGACAATGGGCTGCACATGGTGTCCAAAAAATGGTATCGAATCTCTCCTCCAAAATCCTTTCTGCTGCCACATATGCTGCTGTGTTGTTCGTGATAACTTGTACAATGTTCTCCTCCTTGACCTCTTGCACAACCTCCTCCATCAACCCAACAAGCATTTCAACATTTGTAACATGTGCCAATGCATCCATTGACTTGAGGAACACTATTTCTCCAATAAAAGCAACCAAAATATTGATCAATGTCTGATTCTTCCCATGGGTTCACCCATCGGACATGATTGTGCAACTCCTTTTTCCATATTTGAGAAAATCTGAAAAAAATCCCGATTTGAGCCCATTTTTTGCCGATTTTTTTCCAAAAAATTGTGATATGCATGAAAAAAGCTTTTTTTCAATGAAAAATTGCATTTTCTTCGTTTTTTTCAATGAAAAATTGCCAATTTTTCCCGATTTTTCCTGATATTTTTGCCAATTCTTTTTCCATGCCAATTCCGATTTTCTCAACTATGCTTTTTTCACCATAGTCTTCGCTGTTCATCAAGAAAAAATTACATATCCTCTATGATTCATTCTGGAGAGGGCCCCTAAAATCTTTATAAGTGGGCACCATAAATCCTGGGTCACAAGTGGTGAGGGCATCTACGATTCTATACCAACATGGAGACCTCACTACACTAAAGGGATTGTTGGAAAAATACCAAAAGCTTGCACAAGCCTTCCTTGCAGCTGTGCTTCTCTTGGTTCCATGCAAGCATGCCCTCGAGCATGTGTTGTGACCTTGGAGTGGTATGTTGGACAAAAAAGGTTGAGGTCCCACTTTCTATATCTGCTGTTGATGGTGTACCGTGACACCACTGCCTAGGACCTATGCTGCTAGCCTTTATAGAAGGAGGCTGAGGAGGTGGAGAATCCATTGCTTTGTTTGTTCATTTCCTCTTGTATTTCTTCTCTTGATACTCTTCTAGGAGGGCATTGCATTCCCTCAAAACTTCATCCTCCACTTTTTTACATGGCGATACATCATGGACACTGAACCTTGCCAAGTGGTATTTGAGGCAGTTTATTCCTCAAAAAATTCTGGTGTCACAATAGTTACAGTAGAGTACCCCCTTCTTTGCACCCACACATGTATGCTTCTAAGTTGGGTCTCTCTTCCTGGTCATTTTCAATGCAGCTACAAATGAAGACAATCAACAAGTAATTAGAAACTCTAAAAAGAAACTCAGGTATAACCATTGATGGCTGAAGCTTCATTATTTAACTTAACTTCAAATGCTGGGTGGCTGTTAGATTCTTGAAATCTGCAAACTGTTGCTGTCTTAACCTCCTCTCACTTTTTTCTGTCACTGGAAACAGAAAAAATGAGTCCAAATAATAAATAAAAAATAACATAAACTAAAACTATGCCCGTTTTTGCACGCTTGCTGCACAGCTGACTTTTTTTCTTGGGTCTCAAGTCTGGTGAGTTTTTGAAAAAGCTTGGTGAGTCCAAAAAAACTTGTGAGTTGATCCCAAATGACTTGTTTGAGTTGACTTGGGTGCGAAATCAACGTGTTTTTTAAAAAAGTGCAAAGTTCAATAACAATGGTTCAAGCAATATACAACTTACTTGAAATCAACAAATTGAAAAAGTATTCATTCACTTTAGTGGGATATGGCTAGGACTTCTCTCTCTCTCTCTCTCTCTCTCTCTCTCGGGTAGGATACCAAATACATAACTCTTTAGCTATTAACCAAATTCGAAATGGAGTGGATGGTTGGCAAATTCGATCATTTGCCAAGCTCCATACCAATGGAATTGTCTGGGAAATTGGCTCAACTTCGTTAAGAAGAGCTTGTCCCTCGGATCATAAGGAAGATGTGGTCATTGAAATTTGCATGCTCTTTCCCTCATACAAGGTTACTAGTATGACTCAATTCCTGTTTGGATAGCAATCAATCTTGATCTAACAAGTAATCTTGAATTTTTCTTACAGCCAGGAAAATATTTGGATTGTTTGTTAAACACCTTTGCATCCCCAAAGTACATCTCTCTTTTATACGAATTATAGAAAAATAAATGGTTTTGACTTCCATCACTTGTCTTAGAGAGGTTGTATCGAAGTGTAAAAAAAACATATGCTCTTTTTACAGAAATTATTGTAGATGATAATCTTGTAGTAAATCAAGGAGTCACATGAAGGATGCTATTCTTGATGTAATCTTGGGCAAGCATATGGCTTCTATATTTTGTTACGTTGATTGTTTTGGTGAATGTTGTGTTGAGCAACTAGCTTTGTATGATTAATTAAGTGCTGCAATTTGGTCCCATGTCTAAAACCAGCTTGTCACCTTTGCCTAAGGAGGCAAATAGCATGCTGAGATATCCCATGTACTTTTTGTACATTATAAAAAGGAGCACTAATCAAGCTTTCCATGGTCAAAATAAGAATGCAACAGTTTCAATCAATTTTGGGTAAATGCCTCCTTTAACTCTATTTACTTCATTGTAGAGAAACTCAGACTCGATGCAGACTTGGCAAGGCCAATTTTTGACTCGGACTTGGACTCGGAAAAAGAAAAAACTTGAAGAAAATGCAAATTTTCATTAATTTTTTTTTCATGCATATCACAATTAATTAACATTATACAAATCCAAAATTAATATTGTAAGTGATATAACCTTAAACTACACATGAAACTTACAAAACACACTTCAATTAAAGAAATTTTAACGCCTCCAAAATTGAAATATTCTTGTATTGCTTATGACATAAAAAGGTACAAATCACAAAATGTGTCAAAATGCGTCATTAGACCCACAACAACAGTCAACTAAACTATCTAGCATCTTGCAATGTCATTGCCTTTTGGCCTAGCTGAAGCTCTAGTCCTCTCTCTTTGTGCTTCTGCCCATGCCTCTTCTTCTGCCTTTGCTGCTAACTCCTTTACCATACTTTCAAAATCATCCATTGAAAAGAGAGGCTCTTGTTGCTTCTCCTTTGGCTCTGTGATCCATTTAGATGATCGATCAATCTCATCTAAATCAATGGCTTCATAATTTGATCCTGCAATTTTTGTGTAATATTCTTGTATTGCTTATGACATAAAAAGGTACAAATCACAAAATGTGTCAAAATGCGTCATTAGACCCACAACAACAGTCAACTAAACTATCTAGCATCTTGCAATGTCATTGCCTTTTGCCCTAGCTGAAGCTCTAGTCCTCTCTCTTTGTGCTTCTGCCCATGCCTCTTCTTCTGCCTTTGCTGCTAACTCCTTTACCATACTTTCAAAATCATCCATTGAAAAGAGAGGCTTTTGTTGCTTCTCCTTTGGCTCTGTGATCCATTTAGATGATCGATCAATCTCATCTAAATCAAGGGCTTCATAATTTGATCCTGCAATTTTTGTGTGGTGGAGGCAAAGGTTGTAATGACCAAATACAAGATCATTCAACTTCTGCAGTGTGAATTTACTGCACTTCTTGGAATGAATGTGCTCAAACATACTCCAATCATGTTTACAATTTGAAGCGTTGCATGGTTGACACAAAATTTTCATGGCAAAGCATTGAATATGGAGCGTATATGCACCAAAGTCCTCCCACCATAAATCTAGAAAATGCCAAGAAAAAACAAATTTAATAATTTATGTAAAATTGTAAATTGAGGTTATTTTTGAAAACAAAATCAAAAGACAAAATCAATAATAATTTGATCTATAAGGGTTACTTCGTCTCAAAGTTGCCCTTCCTCGAATGCACCATGGGTTTGTGAAAAGGTAGCTCTCACATCTCTTGTAATCCTGTAGCTCATCCTATATCATATTGTGAGTGTTCGCATTTGGCACCATTCGGGTAAGGCATTGTTGAAGGCCTGACATCACCTAATAGTCAATCTCAAATGAATCATCGTAAAAGAATTTGGGGTTGAGGTATCACCCCACTGCATGTAGTGGGCTATGAAGTTGAGAAGTCCATTGCTGGTCAATCAGTTCTCAAATGGGATTGTATTTGGGCTCGGAATAATTGTAAAATGAGGCAATCGTCTCTTTGGCCCTATCCATGGCCTCGTATACGTATCCCATTGGCGATTTTCTCCATCAACAAGACGTAGAACCCTCACCAAAGGATTGACACCTGAAGTCAAATGAGAGATCTCAGTTATTGTTAGCAACTTAGCTATTGAAATTTGGATTACAATTCAAAATTTGCAAATGGAAGGAAAAAAACAACTTAGTCTTGTACCTTGATTGCCTCATTTATAGCTGTCCAAAAGGGCTCTTCAAACACATAAATGTACACCTTCTGACCCTTACTAGAGAATCGATATCTAGTAGCATCTTCTCCATTCCACTCCTCACTCACAAACATCCTCTTCCATGCCTTTACATTTAAGAGGTTTTGCAATGTAATGAAGTTTGTGACGAACCGTGTTACTCTAGGCCACACAAGCTCTCTTCCATTAGTGAATTACCTCATTAGCTGGAGGACCCATGTATGGTGTAGATGAATTTCGTAATACATTTGGCCTTATGTACAACCTTAGGCACCCAAAGTAATTTTCCAACAACTTCAAGAAGCAAATCGAGACAATGAGCTGCACATGGTGTCCAAAAAATCGTGGGAATCTCTCCTCCAAAATCCTTCTAGCTGCCACATATGCTGCTGCGTTGTCTGGGATAACTTGGACAACATTGTTCTCCCCTACTTCCAACACAACCTCCTCCAACAACCTAGCAAACATTTTGGCACTATTAACTTGTGCCGATGCATTCACTGACTTGAGGAACACAAATCCTCCTGTAGAAGCAACCAAAAAATTAATCAGTGTTCAATTCTTCCCATCGGTCCACCCATTGGCCATGATCGTGCAAATCCTTTTTCTACATATCCTGCGTTGCTCTTCAACCAAGAGCTAGATATCCTCCATGGATTCCTGAAGGAGAGGGCCCCTAGGGCCCCTAAATTCATTATAAGTAGGCGGCTTATATCCTGCACTGCAAACTGTGAGGGCATCAGCCATTTCCCACCAATATAGAGACATCACCACATTGAAGGGAATGTCGGAAAAATACCAAAAGCTTGCACAAGCCTTCCTCGTGGCCTTGTGTCTTCTAGTTCCATGCAGTCATACCTTGAAGCATGGGTTGTGACCCAAACATGGAACATTACATGAAAAATGACTCCTCTATCCCACTCCCTGGGTTTGCCACAGATGGACTCAATCCACTATGGTGCTGCTGAAAACGGCTAAAGGTGCTGCTAATACCCTCTGTACAAGGCCAAGAAGGAGGAGTAACCATAGCTTTGTTTGTTTTTCTTTGTAGTTCTTTCTTCTCTTTAAAATGTGCTAGGAGGGCATTGCTTTCCCTCTGTACTTTAGGTTCCACCTTATCACATAGCTTGACGTCATGACCAGCTATCGTCGCCAAGTGGTATTTGAGGCGGTTTATGCCTCCATGAATTTTTTCACCACAAAAATTACAATAGACCTCCCCTTTCTTCAAACCATCTTTCGCATACTTCCAAGCTGGGTCTCTTTTTCCCATCATTTTTATTTCAATGTGGCTGCACGTGGAAACAATAATCAAGTAGTTAGAAACTTCAAAAAAGGAAAAAAAGCCCTAGGGTTTAAGCATTAACAGCTGAAACTTTGTTCTTTTACCTCAAATGTAACTGTTGGGTGTTTGTTAGATTCTTGAATACTAGAAAAAAATTTGGGTTTAGGATGCAAATGAAATCTCTGTACTCTCTCTGGAAGTCGGAACAGCAAAAATGAGGCCAATTGGAAAAAAAAGGTATTTATGCCGTTTTCCTGTCATTCTGCCACCGCAGCCGAGTTTTTTTCTAGGACTCTTGTGTAAAAAACTTATGAGTCAAAAAAAAACTTGGCTAGTCTAGAAAAACTTGTCGGGCCAAGTCAAAAAATAGCCGGGAGGGCTGACTCGGGCACGGACTCGGCGAGTTTTTCAAAAACTCACGAAGTTTTGTAACTGTGGTTTACTTAATGGTATGAGTTAGGTTGCCGCCTGAAAAATGATTCCAAAAATGCACTCTTACCTCTTTTTACCAGATTGAGGCCTTCATGTTTGTCATTCACATAGTCATATTTTTGTTTCTAACATGATATATGTATATAGATATTGTTTTATGAGCTTTTAAGTTCTACTCCTATTAAGTCAAGTTACAGCATGTGTGAGGTGTAGTAGTCTTTGTGCTGTCTAATTGGATCTCTGTGATGCATGGTGTTCTTATGGGCTTGTTTCTACAGTGACATGTTCCTCTTATTTGAAATTTTTTTCAACTATAATATCCAAATTTTCTATTTAAGCTATATGAATATGTCTGTTTGTGTTTGCACCCGTGCACACAATTGTATGGGTTTCATGAATGCTGTCGTATTTGACTTCTTTGGAAAATTCATAAATGTAATAGCATTGGGATGAGATAGCAATGATTTGAGTGGTTTGCATGGTTCATTAATTAGTGATTACGAATGTAAAATATGGAATGTGTTAAATTTTACAAACATACTTATCTGCATTTCCCTAAGGACTGACATAAGAATTAGCAACGTAGTGTTTTTGGTTTAATGATATCCGTTTTTCTAAACGGTTGCTCTGGTAACTGTTCTTCAGGTTGTTGATACTATGACTAAAAGTTGTGTAATATTGGTGGACCAATCAAAAGTTGTGTCTGAGCTTGGACTCAATTTCCCTGTGCCGGTAGGCATTCTTTACTTGGGGATCTTTCCTTCATTAAGCAGTGACATTAAGTTTATCATTTTCTGTGTTTTTATAATTGAATGCATCAAATGATCTGTAAAATGATAGTTTATTTTTAATTGAACACAAACTTATATGGCTAAGGTTGTAGTTCTAGAAAAGAAGCTCAAGTGGACAATAAGTAATAGATGATAAAAATAATATCCTTATCAGGACATTTACTTAACAAGATGGAGTGCAAATTATCTTTTACCTGTTCGTTTATTTTCAATTAAACACAAACTTCTATGGCTAAGGTTGTAGTTCTGAAAAGAAGCTCAAGTAGACGATAAGTAATATATGATAAAAATAATATCCTTTTGGACATTTACGTAACAAGATGGAGTGCAAATTAGCTTTTACTCATGGAAAACGCAGAAAGTCATGCCTTTTTGAAATACAGCTAGTGTCATTTGTAGACAGGCTAAATCATGCACTACAGCTGTCAGTTATATGATGTAATATTTTCATCACTTTGACTAATAACAGCCAGCAGGATGTGTTGGATAAAACAAACGTGAGATCAAATTTCATCATTATGTTATGGTAGCGTTTAGTTGCACAAACAGATATACTAAGATATTGAACATTCTTATGATAAAGGCATGGGGAGCTTTGACCTTTGTTCAAGTATAGTATATAAATGCACTATACAAAACATTTGGGTATCAGGATAGAGTGCAAATTAGCTTATGCTATTAGAAAAAGCAGAAAGTCACATCTTTGAGGTACAACTATCATCACTTCTAGATAGTTGAATCATGCAATACGATATGATGTAATATTTTTATAACTATGACTAATAAGGCCCAATGGCATGTGCTGGATAAAATAAATGCAATATCAAATTTCACCATTATGTTATGTTAGCATACAGGAGAGCAAATAATGAAACTAAGATGTTAAAGTGTTGCCCTAGATCTTAACTTACACCAAAATAAATGGGTCCAGTTTCTTTGGTTTGTGTGAGTGTTTTAAGAAATACGGTACTGAGAGAAGAGGATATTTGGTTTATATCCCAGTACAGCATGCTGGGTCAGTTGCTTCATAGAAAACCCTTGTTTTGAAAACACATGTTAAGCAAGTAATAGCCTTAAAAGGTTTTATGGACTCTCTTTAAAGATCAGATGCATAGTTATAAACTTATAATTGAATCAAGTGCAAAGAATTATTCTATAATTTTTTTTTTCCATTTACATGACGTGTTAAGCATTGATTGGAATTTGGTATACAAATTTCTTTGGGAGTTTGGATTATTTTGCTTTGGTCAACTATGTAATATTGATTTGTTTGTAACTCACTAATGGTTTCATCATTTTAGGTTGAAGTTATTCCTCAAGCAATATCCCCTGTTCTTCGGCAGCTTGTAACTCTTGGAGGAGGTCAGGCAGCACTCTCTTACCTATGTTTTAAATAATGGAAATGTGTGTTGCTTATTTGCCTTGCCTTGCAGTTCAAGGGATTAATTTTCAAGTAAATGCAGTTAAATTTTCTCACCATTATGAAATAATTTTATGCAGCAAAAGGAGAGGTTTGTGGTAGCGATGCTTAAATGTATTGAAAACTAACATCTGTTCCTATCCTGCAGTTCCTGAAATTAGGAATGCTCTGAGGAAAGATGGCCCTGTCATTACAGACCTTGGGAATATGGTGGTTGATGTTAGGTGCGGACTTATTTCATTACTATTCTTCTTAGAGCTTTGATTTTAAGCTTATTGGATAATGCGGAGACACATTATTTGGAACTCAACAGTTTTGCCTCATAGTTTCAAATTTTTTTTTACATGTTTACATTTTGCAACACACCATACATTCTTATAATGTTTGCTCTCTATGTACTCATTTCTAATGAATTTAGCTTTCATATAATTAAATCCTCAGAATGGATATTACAGAATACAAGACTGCAGTTGAAATAATTTGCTGTTAAAAATGGCGATAATAGTAATGTGTGATGTCTAGGTAGTAGTGTATCTAACATCCTGAGATAAGATAATTTTATTGGTGTCCACAAATGGCCAAAGTAGGCCTATGAGACTCATTGGAAAGAGCTGTTACAAATTACACTGCACTGTAGTAACCAAGAAGTATTACAAAAGCAAGCTAACTAGAGTAAAGAATCTAGTGTAAAATACACTGAAGTGGAACAAAAGTATAAAATAAAATTACAGCCTCGAGGGTTACTCAAAAACGATAAACCCTGATATTCTAAAAGTAATGAATAAGAGAGAGCTAGAAGTAGAGATACAACAAAGATAGAAAGGAGCTTCAATGTATCCAAGTGCCAACATTAATCTATAGTGGGATGTAAAGGAGAAGCACATTCCTTGTCATCACCATCTCAAAAGGGCCAACTGAGGATCTAATGATGCTCCCAGGAGAATGGCCAGCACTAAGAGGGCCTGGCTGGATAATCTTGGGAGGACATTGAATTGGACCCCTAAAGACTTTTTTAGCATCCATGGTTGTGGAACCTATGGAATAAGACAAGAAATTGGTAAGTTGCGTCTGTCTACAACTCCTTGGTATGTGAGGGGCTACCGAAACTCGATGCTAAAGAACTGCGGTCTTGTCTTGCTGCAAGCAAGAAGAAAGAACTAAAGCCCTATTAGCCACTCTTGTATGCAAACAAGGTTACATAGATCTGTCATTCACATTTTGGATTGTTGTAGCTTCAAATGAGCACTTATTACTCTCGACCGCAGAGATGGAGTGAATGAATGAGGTAATTAGTCGATAAGTAGTCTATCTTTCCTATAATAGTTGACATCAAAGAGTGACAGCTTCCCTGAGATATAGAGCCAAGCATCTTTGGTCAGGATAGTTGAAAAAAGTGGCAAGTGATCCACCTGACTCTATACTGCAATTTACCTCCCTCAAGTTTCATAATAAACAAGACACTTGAAGATGAGATGTTCTTTAGTCTCCACCTCTCCAATGGAGCAAAGATGACATACCTTATCCTCTTAAGGATTATGGTGGTCCGTCTCCGCTTGCAACTGATGTGAGCATACACTAAGCTGACCAAAGGAATCCAAAGGCTGTGTGTCCAATGCCACTGGACATAATTAAGACAGACCCAAGTGATCTGAATATATGGTCGATAAACATCATTTCTGATTGCTTGATTAATTACCCTTTTACTAGGAAGAAGGCAAGGAGGAGCATTTCAAGGGAAATTGAATGGAGGTAATTGATCTAAGGAGATGCCAATTGTCTGAAGAAGAGAAATGACTTCTGAGTACCTTCCACGATGATGATCAAAGTGCTCCTAGAGGTAATGCATTCTGAGGAGCAAAGTGCTAAATATAGGTATCTCTTTTGGCTTGAGGTGCAGTTACCCATGGATATAAGACAATGAAGCTTAAAAATTGTTCTGAAGATGCTCTCAAGGCGAGCACTAAACTCAGCCTGAACAATACATTGGGGAATAGTTCTTTTACAGCGAATAAGTTGCTGAAGCAAAATAGTTTGGACCCTCTCAATGCAAGCTCAATCAATGTTTCCTAGACTTGGACCCCAAATCACAGGTCCATAAAGGAGTGTGGGTCTGATGATGCAATCAAAGAGGGGCATCTTTGTAGGTATGTCTTGGAAGTGTTATTGGAAACATTGGCGTTCCAAGACTGAGAGAGATGCATATCCCTTGCAAAGATGTGACTGTGAAGTTGGCCAAAAATTAAAAGGAAGGACCTTTTAATTGAACCCCCAAGTAGGTGTAAGTAGTGGTGATCTCAATCGACTTGCCTTTATACTGGGATATTTAGTGCTAGCAATTGTAAGAATATATACGAGTACAAGCACATGCATATGTGTGTAGGCATTCATCCACACGTGTTTTTGTACATGTGTTTGTGTACACACATGCATGCGCCAATACTCGCATACACATGTGCATGTGTTTTTGTGAACACATGCATATGCCTGTACTCACATATATATTTTTACAATGTGTAGTCAATACAAAAGAAACAAAGATAATTAATTCCCATATATCAGACTTATTTGCTTTGGACAGTCTGGTAGAGAGATTCATCTACATGAGAATATTTGTTAATTGGGATCTATCTTAATATTTAGGATCCGAGTGTTTCCATTAGGTTGGTGTGATTCCGTAGTGCTTTAGGATTTCTACACACGGATCTTATACTTAGTGCTTTACTATTAGAGCCCCCTTACTTTCTACATTTCTTAATTTTTAGGGAGTAACGCTAATGCTTGCTTGGCCTTGTTGCTATACCTGGTATATCTTCAGCTTTAATATTAGTATAACTCCTTCATCAAGAAAAAGAGAGAATGTCGATGATGTTAATCACCTCTTATTCATATGCAAGCTTTGTGATTTGCATTTTTTTGGAAGTCTCTAGAATGTAGAGTTTGTGTAAAAGTTCTCTTTTTTGTTGTGAGATTCATGTTTGTCAATCAATTGTCTCTTGTGATTCGCTTATGATCCATGCCATTTTGCATTGCACATAGTTTTATGGCTTTGAGTCTCTCATCTATATCAACCTGGTTTTAGGAGAACAAAAGTTTGATATGAAATGTTATTATTATGAACATGCAAAGCTGCAACAATTAGTGTTTAACGTGCACCAAGATTTTGTGTTTTGAATTGTTTTAAAAGTTATATAGCAACACAATCAGAGACATGGTGATGCTAACTTGAAACTGGACTTTTTGTACAAAAAGTTGTAAAATGGAGAATGCGAATGCGAACTAAACCTTTTATGCTAAGATACGGGATCCGGATACGTTCGGGTTCATCCAGACCCGAGGAGAACCCGGACAAAGAAATCATCGAATTCGCTTCGCTTCGTCGAATAGAAAGATTTTGTCACAGACGTAATGCAATAGTCACAGGACCAAATGCTTGAATGTGTGTTGGAACCGTAGAGATAACTATGAAAATGTCCATGTCAATCTCATTGTATGTGTGGTCGAAAAGTGTAAATGACTGTCGCTGCCGTGTTCGGCTAATGGCAGGATTGCACTTGTTGTCCACATGTCGAGATTGCATGGATTTGGAATATTAAACGACAGATATGGAGATACTGTTGTTGCAAGGTTTTATTTGTTTGACATTCACTTGTTCCTTTTCATGGTATGTTTAGGTAGCTTTCAAATTTTCTTTATTTTCTATTTTCCACCTAGAAAATTTGATTTAAATTTTAAGAAATAAGTTAATTTGATTTAAATTTTAAGAAATAACTAATTAGGTAATATGTCCCACATGCATATCTTGCGAGGTCATCTCCGCGGAAATGCCGCACCGCCTAACATTATTTGACCACCAATATTAGCGTATTCAAGCGATTAAGATAACTTCTGAAAAAAGTGGAGGCATGATTGATATAAATATTTATAATTATTTTAAATTAAAAAAATATTATTCATTAACTGATGCCTTTAATATACTATATACAAAATCTTGTTGGTTTAGAAGGGAATATTTTAATTGGAGAATTGCAATGATCCATCCCCATGTGTTTATTAAAGGTTTTTCCCACAACTCTTGTGCAACAACATTTATTCCCGTGAATGTTTGAAAATTGAAAATTTCATGCATATGGACAATAGTCAAAATAAATTAAATATATTGTTCGGTCTCGTTGGTAGTAAGACCACCAAAAAAACGATAAAGTTGAAAACGTTGGCGCAAATGCGATGCTCGCATTGAAATTTGATTTTTTAAAATGATTTTAACCATTTTTTTATAATTGAAATCCTAAAATTTATATTTATTAATTAATTGCTATATCGTAACAATCTTAAAAGTATAAACTATATAAAGTTGAAACCATCCGACAAATTGCAGGCCTGGCTTTATCACTCTTTAAAGATGCGATGCTACTTCACGAGCAAAGCATTTATCACTGTATGTGGAGGCATAACAAATAAGAAAACCGGATCTACAAAAAGTCAGAATTTAGGTTAAACAAGGAAGTAAGGAGGGCACCACATCGACGGTTTGCAATTATTCAAGATTCACGATCTCATCGGACGGTTCGTTATACACCAACACAAAAGCGCCTACCATTGGTTGGAACACTATGTCCCTCTCTCCCCATTAGTCCACGTCATAAGACTAAGATGTCAATCCACGTTCGACCTTGCATTTTATTGGTTCACGTCGGCAGTCAATAGGCATAGCGTGGCGCGGAAAAAATGAAGGCAAAGTGAAATCGGCCTCACGCTAAATATATTCACACGTATTGTCTATATATCTTTGCAAAATTCAAACAAGACTACGATATCAGGAGAAAAATATCTCTACTACGATCGGCCCACTTCACACCTGGATCGTCGCCTGCTCCATATGACCCTGCGGTGGCCCCGGTGCTAGCCTATTCGGTATGTTTAGCTCTTCCTTTATCCGCAGCGTGCTAAACCTTCTCTTCGTGGGCTCCCCCGGTCCAAGCATTTGAAAGTTTTTTTTCCTCTCACAACTTGCTGCCATTTTTAATTTTTTAGCTGCCACTGCTTATTTCAGGTTCAAAGTTCATCAAGTAAAGGTGTAAACTCATTGTTATTGCATTCCTAAGCTAATACAAGTGCCAGAGGTGACTGAGAAGCTTGCAAAGGACAAATTTTTAGACTTTCACTTGCAGATTATAAATTAGAATGGCAACAAGTGCAAGCTCTGTAGGCAAGTCCCGATTTAGAATTGATCCAAAAGCCCCACTGTGGAAATATGTCACTATGTTAGAGCAGATTTCAGGGGGTGGGGGCTACGTATGGGTTTGTAATACCTGCAATGTTCGATATAGCAGCTCATACAGCCGAGTGAAAGCTCATTTGTGTGCCATACCTGGCCAAGGCATCAGAGCTTGCCCAGGGTCAAAAGATGCACCAGTGCCAACATCTGTGATCATGCAATATATAAAAGAACAAGAAGACGCAGATGCTTTAGCTGCCTTACAATCAGGTCATCCTTTGGCAAAGAAAGGATCTCGATCGAAGAAGCCACCTACTGCCCCACCTCATGCTTGCAGCCTAGTTGTGGTTGCACCCCATCCATTTTCAGCCACACCTTCCACACATGAAGAGGATTCTTCTCTTTCACGGAAAAGAACAAAAGGACCGTTGGAGAAGGCATTCCAAAATGAGTCTAGGGACATTGCAGATCAGATGATTGCGCGTTGTGTGTATGCCAACGACTTGTCTTTCAATGTGGTTAGATCACCATATTGGCAAGATATGGTGAAAGCCATTAATGAGGCTCCAAAAGGGTACCAAGGCCCAGGTTATGAGAAGGTGCGCACCACTTTGTTAACAAAAGAATTTTTTTTTGTAGAAGATTCATTGCAGCCCGTCAGAGATTCATGGGTTGAAACGGGGTTGTCCATCGTTTTTGATGGATGGAAAGATACAAAAAATCGTCCTTTGATAAATGTCATTGCAATAAGCCCCAAGGGGGCAATGTTTTTTAGAGCAGTTGATTGTGAAGGGCAAGTGAAAGATGCCCAATTCATTGCTAACATTTTGATTGAAGCAATCGAATCGGTGGGCTCTCAAAACGTTGTCCAAGTCATAACGGACAATGCCAAAAATTGTAAAGCAGCGGGGATGTTGGTGGAGGCGAGGTACGAGCATATATTTTGGACACCTTGTGTTGTCCATTCACTCAACTTAATGCTGCAAAAGTTGGGGAATCAAATTGAATGGATAAAAGAAATTTATGTCGAGGCCGAAGACATTCAAATGTTTGTGACAAACCATCACATGTCGCAAGCTATCTTCAGGCAATTCTCAAACTTGGAGGTGTTAAAGGTAAGAATTTTGTATGATTATGTTTAGTTTGTTTTAAATTTTGAAAACATTTTTGTTTTGTTGTTTAATTTTTTTATTTATTTTACTAGGTTGCTGAGACTCGATTTGCCTCGCACACAATCGTCTTGAGGCGACTTGTGCAAGTGCGAGAGGCATTGCAAAATATGGTTATTAGTAACCTTTGGAGTATATGGCGGCAATCAAGCACTGAGAGGGCACAAAAAATAAAGATGTTGATCCTCAATGATGATTGGTGGGGTCGTGTTGATTACTTGCTCAGTTTCACTGAGCCTATCATAAGCATGATCCGATTCGTAGACATGGATCAGCCATGTTTAGGAGAGGTATATGATGGGATCGACTCAATGATTGAGAAGATCAAAGCCATCATCAATGCAAAAGAGCAAGATCCCCATGAGACATTTTTCAAACAAGTGCAATCATTTCTAATTGAGCGGTGGAACAAAATGACGACTCCATTGCATCTCCTTGCCTTCGCATTGAGTCCCAGATTTTATAGCAGTGAAATCCTTTCTTTGCCCGGTAGAGTGGCACCATATAAAGATATTGAAGTTAGTGAAGGGTACAAGGCAGCATTCAGAAGGCTCTTTCCCGATCCTGAGATTGAGGACATAGTTTCAGCTGAGTTCGCAGACTTCATTTCCTCTACAGGACATAGCCTTAGCGCTTGTCGTGACAAATACAAGAAGGATGCCCATATGTGGTGGTATTTGCATGGGCAAACAACCCCAACCTTGCAATCTCTTGCAATCAAAATATTATCACAGGTCTGATTTTAAATTTTAAAATTAAAATTTATATTTTCTAAATTTTGAACTCTATTTTTATAGGTATAATTTCAATTTTTTATTTTGCATTGGTTTTGAAAAAATTTCACTTGTGATTTTCTTAATAGGTTGCGAGTTCGTCTTCATCCGAGCGGAATTGGAGTACATACTCCTTTATCCACTCGCAGAAGCGCAACAAGCTGGCAGCAAAGAAGGCTGAGGAGTTGGTCTACGTGCATTCCAACTTGCGCCTTTTATCACACATGCAATCAGACTACAAGGAAGGGCCAACAAAGCATTGGGATGTTAGGGCAGAAGATGTTGATTTAGATGCTTCCCACTCCCATCGTTTATTACTTGACATAGAGGCTTTGGCTTCGCCAAGCCAACCGAGTGGTGTTGGTGCTAGTGCCAGTGGGAGTGGGAGTGCTAGTGCTAGTGCTAGTGCTAGTGCTACTGCTTGTGGTTCTAATGAACCACATGTTGATGTTGATGCTTCCGATGAAGACATTGAAGAGGAATATATTTAAGTTCAATATGTAAATGATGTTGATGTTTCTAATGAACCATATTTAAGTTCAATTTGTAAATGTTGATTTAGTAATTAATATATGATTTTTATTAATTTTTGTACGGCCGAACCCAAAACGAACCCAAGACAAAATTTTTTTTTTGCCGTACCAGCGAACGGGGTTCTTCGAACCCGAGACCGAACCCAAAACGAACCGGTAACTTAGCTTTTATGGAATGGAGATAGTGCCAATGCCCTTCATGATGGTGAATAAGGCCGTATGATATTTTTTAATTTATTTTTTCCTTTTTCTTTTTTATGTATATTCAAAGTTTTACAAGCAGGATAAAGAAGACACACATTGGTTTCTTCTTCCACACTTTATGGATGAGACACATGTCATGCTTGGTTTTACCTTTTTAAGAATTGCCACTGTACTTATTATTAAATGAATGCGGTAATTAAGGTGTATTTGATTAAATATGATGGTCTATGATTAGAGCATTTGATATATGAACAGTTTCTGTTTTCATGCAAATTTCTACATTCATGCTGAAAATATTCATCATAACATTCACTCTACAGTTCAGTTCTAGATCCGACACTCTTCAATTGTTAAGTTTAAAATAACTATAAGATGTTCCTTTACAAACAATCACAATGTGTTATAGAGACCCCTTACATTTGATAACCAAGATATAAGCTGCATAACAAAGTTGTTTTCCATTTTCCATCTTACGTTTTTTTAACAACTTTATTAGCTTTCAATGTCTGTTAGAGATCTGGTTGCACAATTTTATTGAGCCAAGGATCTCTTTTAGATGTGCATATTGAGCTAAATTGAAAATGAGAGAGAGACAATATCATAGGCATATTTATTTATCAAAATAAAGTTCTTTGTCTAGCAATAGTTTTTAGGATGTCCTTAGTTCCTTACTGTTCACAACTCACTCGTCTACTGTTAGGAGGTGCAGTCACTATCCAGAGTTTTAGTCAGCAAAAGCTAGGCAGCAGAGGCTGCTGCTAGACGTCTAGGCAGCAAACGTCTAGGCTGCTGCTAGACGTCTAGGTAGCAGACGTCTAGGCTGCAGACGTCTAGGCTGCTGCTAGACGTCTAGGCAGCAGAATGTGCCAGACGTGTAGCTGCGGAAGACGAACAGTTTTCGGATGCTTTCCCTTGGGAGTGGAAACGAACAATTTTTCGGAGGCTTCCTTTGGGAGAGGAAATGAACAATTTTTGGTGTCTTCCCTTTCTTATCTATAAAAGGGGAATGACCCCTTGCATGAAAAGTATGTTGAGAATGTAAAATATTGCTGAAATCAATATAAGAAGTTTCTATTGCCCCGTGGTTTTTCCTGCACATTGCGGGTTTCCACGTAAAAATCTCTGTGTTATCTGTGTTACTGTTATACTTAAGTCATTGTGTTTTCTGCTTGCAGGTAAAATCTGAAGTTTTTAACTAACATTTGGTATCAAAGCCTAAGGTTTTGTGCGAGTGGGAGCTGAAACAATGACAGGAGGTGTAACCAAGTTCGAGATTGAGAAATTTGATGGTAGGAACTTCGCTCTATGGAAGATGAAGGTGGAGGATTTGTTGGTTTAGAATGACCAAGCTCTAGCCTTGAAAGGGGTCGCGAGTAAACCAAGCAACATGAAAGATGAGGAGTGGGCAACGCTGGACAGGAAGGCGGTCTCTACAATCCGTCTCTGCCTTGCAGACTCTGTCTTGTTCAATGTAGTTGAAGAGAAGACCGCGGAAGCCCTTTGGCAAAAGCTTGAAAAGTTGTATGAGGACAGAGCTATCACCCTACTTTGTTCCCTTCCAGACACTTGGGATCATATGGTGATGACCATCAGTAATGCATCATCAGTAACTCTAAAATTTGATGATGTGGTAGTCGCTTTGTTGGAAGAAGAGTTGAGGCGAAAAACGTCTCTGGAACCCTCAACCAATGAAGCCCTATCCGTGAGAGGTCGATATTTCAAGAGGAGTAGACAAAGTAGATCACAGTCCAAATCTAAGTCTAAAGGACGTAAGCAGAAAGGGAAGTGCTGGCATTGTGGGAAGCCAAGGCACTCAAAGGACTGTTGGCAATTAAAAAATGAAAAGAATGGTGAAAAGCAAATTTAGCCATCAGCTGAGGCCAGTGCAACAGATTCTAGAAAGACAACAACATGTGAAGCTTTATGTATTAATAACAACAGATCTGTTTTATATACCTGGGTTTTGGACTTAGGTGCATCTTTCCACATGTCTCCCCATAGAGATTGGTTTGACAAATATCAACCATACTGTGGTGGAATGGTCTACTTGGGTGATGATCATCCTTTAGAAATTGTGGGAAGAGGGGACATAAGGATCAAGCTGGACGATGGTAGAGAAAGGATGGTATGTGATGTACGACATGTGCCCGATTTGCGGAAGAATTTGCTCTCAATCAAGATGATGGATAAGCTAGGGTATTCTGTCACTTTCGGTAACATCTACAACAAAATTACTAGAGGAGCTCTTGTAGTAGCAAAGGGAGAATCTTATGGGACCCTATATCGTTTATTCGGTGATACAGTGACAAACCATGCCGCAACAACAACTTCTGTTCAGGATGCAACAATGCTATGGCATCAACGCCTAGGCCATATGAGTGAAAAAGGTTTGAAAATTCTGCATGGCAGAGGTATGCTTTCTGGGATTAAGTCTTGTAATTTAGACTTGTGTGAGCACGGTATTTTTGGTAAACAAAAGAGGGTTCGGTTTACTGCAAGCCTTGGTAAGAGTTTTGATTTTTTGCAACTTATACATTCGGATATATTTGGACCAGTTCCCACTCAGTCCTTAAATGGTGCTCTCTATTTTCTGACTTTTATTGATGATTATTCTAGGAGAGTGTGGGTTTATTTTCTGAAGAAGAAGTCAGAAGCTTTGCAGAAATTTAAAGAGTTCAAAGCACGAGTAGAGAAGAGTTTGGGCAAATCGATTTTATGTCTTAGGTAAGACAATGGGGGTGAATATTGCTCAAATTTGTACGCAGGAAGGTATTAAGCACCAGAAGACTGTACCATATACTCCACTGCAAAATGGTGTGGCTGAGCGGATGAATCGCACAATCATGGAACGTGCAAGAAGCATGCTCAGCGCATCCATGTTGGATAAAAAGTTCTGGGCAGAGGCTGTTAATACAACTGTTTTTTCTTATTAACAGGTCACCTACAACTGCATTGGATGGACAAATTCCGGAGGAGGTTTGGTGTTGTAAGCTAGTTGATTACTCTCATTTGCGTACCTTTGGCTGTGATGCGTTTGCCCATGTGCCTAAAAAAAAAAAGGTCCAAACTTGACCCAAAGTGAAGCAACTGTGTTTTTCTTGGCTATGGAGATACAATGAAGGGGTATAGATTGTGGGATCCTACTGCCCACAAGGTAATTATTAGCCGGGATGTTATTGTTGATGAAAAATCTTTGCAAAGGAAGGAGGTACAACAAACTCCTAATGTTGTACCAGTTGAAATAGATATGAACGAAGATGAATATGAAATTCAGCATGTTGAAGTTTTTGATCAGCATGCATAACAAAAAGTAGAACAGCAAGAAGAACAACAAGTAGAGCAGCCACAACGGTCACAAGACCAAGAGCCACAATCAACAGATCATTGTGTTAGAAGATCTACACGTCCACAAAAGTTTTCGGAAAGGTATTCTCATGTTTATTAGTCCTCTTTTGCTTTGTTAACTGATGATGGTGAACCTAGTCCATTTCAGGAAGCTAGAGAGTCTGAGAATGCAGAAAAGTGGAGGAAAGCAATGAAGGAGGAGATTGAGGCACTTCGCAAGAATAGAACGTGGGAACTTGTGGATCTCCCACCTAGAAGAAAGGTTGTTGGAAACAAGTGGGTTTACAAAGTTTTTGATCAGCATGTTGAAGTTTTTGATCAGCATGCATAACAAGTAGAACAACAAGAAGAACAACAAGAAGAACAACAAGTAGAGCAGCCACAACGGTCACAAGACCAAGAGCCACAATCAACAGATCATTGTGTTAGAAGATCTACACGTCCACAAAAGTGTCCGGAAAGGTATTCTCATGTTTATTAGTCCTCTTTTGCTTTGTTAACTGATGATGGTGAACCTAGTCCATTTTAGGAAGCTAGAGAGTTTGAGAATGCAGAATAGTGGAGGAAAGCCATGAAGGAGGAGATTGAGGCACTTAGTAAGAATAAAACGTGGGAACTTGAGGATCTCCCACCTGGAAGAAAGGTTGTTGGAAACAAGTGGGTTTACAAAGTAAAGAAGAACAACGATGGTTGTTGGAACGCTATAAAGCTCGCTTGGTGGCAAAAAATTATGTGCAAAAGTCAGGTATAGACTTCAATGAAATTATCTCTAGTTGTGAAGATGACTACTGTTAGAGTTTTACTTGCACTTGTAGCAGCACAAGATTTAGAACTGGAGCAACTTGATGTAAAGACTGCTTTTCTGCATGGTGATCTCGAGGAGAAGATTTATATGGACCAACCCGAGGGCTATGAAAAAAGAGGCAAAGAGAATTTTGTTTGCAGACTGAAGAAATCTCTGTATGGGTTGAAACAGGCGCGAAGGATGTGGTACAGAAAATTTGACACCTTCATGAAGAGCCAAGGTTTCCGCAGGAGTGAAGCTGACCATTGTGGATACTATAAGAGGTTTGGTGATGGTAGTTTTATTATTTTGCTGTTGTATGTTGATGATATGCTGGTTGCAAGCCCCAACATGAAGAAAATCATTGATCTTAAGGCTCAGTTGGCTAGGACATTTGAAATGAAGGATTTAGGAGCAACAAACCAAAATTTAAGGATGAAGATACACAAGGACAAAAAAGGAAGAAAGATCTGGTTAAGTCAAAATTCATATATAGAAAAGATTCTGCAACGCTTCAATATGCAAAATGCAAAACCAGTTAGTACCCCACTTCTTTCACACTTAAAATTGTCTTCCAACCAGTGTCCTAGAACAGAAGTAGAGAAGACAAGCATGTCTTGTGTACCGTATTCATCAACAGTAGGAAGCCTTATGTATGCTATGGTGAGCACCAGACCGGATATTGCCCAAGCAGTGGGAGTAGTCAACCGGTACATGTCAAATCTTGGTAAGGAGCATTGGAATGCAGTGAAGTGGATATTTAGATATTGAAGAGGCACTTCAGATTCTGCTATTTACTATGGATCGGAAAGTTTGCAAGTTAAAGGTTTTGTGGATTTTGATTATGGTGGAGATAGAGATGGGAGAAAGTCCACTACGAGATATACTTTCACTCTTGCTAATGGAGCTGTGAGTTGGGCTTTTAAGTTGCAGTTTGTGGTGGCTTTATCAACCATTGAAGCAGAATATACTGCAGCAACTCATGCCAGCAAAGAGGCAATTTGGCTAGAGCGACTGTTGGGTGACTTCAAGGTAATGCAGGAGAAAATTACGTTGCATTGTGATAGCCAAAGTGCTATTCAGCTAGTGAAGAACCCAACATTCCATGATCGCACAAAACACAGTGATGTCAAGTACCACTTTATAAGAAATGTGGTGGAAGAAGGTAGGATCCTGTTGCCGAAAATCGATACTGAAGTGAACCCTGCAGATATGTTTACAAAGCCGGTCAAAACAGAGAAATTTGAGTGGTGCAGATTTCTCTGGGCTTGCTGAAAATGTTACAAGGGCAGCATTGGGCAATTGGCACTAGATGAAAAACATTGGTAAAAGAATTCTTGCATACTGACTTCAAGTGGGAGAATGTTAGGAGGTGAAGTCACTATCCAGAGTTTTAGTCAGCAAAAGCTAGGCAGCAAGAGGCTGTTGCAGCAGATGTCTAGGAAGCAGAATGTGCCAGACGTGTAGTTGCGGAAGACGAACAATTTTCAGATGCTTTCTTTTGGGAGTGGAAACGAACAGTTTTTTGGAGGCTTCCTTTGGTAGAGGAAATGAACAGTTTTGGTGTCTTCCCTTTCTTATCTATAAAAGGGGAATGACCCCTTGCATGAAAAGTATGTTGAGAATGTAAAAGATTGCTGAAATCAATAAAATAAGAAGTTGCCATTGCCCCGTGGTTTTTCTTGCACATTGCGGGTTTCCACGTAAAAATCTGTTTTTTTTGTGTTACTATTATTATTGTCATTGTGTTTTCTGCTTGCAGGTAAAATTTGAAATTTTTAACTAACATCTACCTGCCTACCTTTCTTTAATTCTGTTGAGCTCTATGTACCGGAGGCATTGGTGAGTATGAGATTGGTATGATTGTCCTAGTCAGTGCATACAATTTCATGTTGATTGATAGAGTTATAACCTGTTGTCATGGGGAGGAAACTGTACACTAGGGAAGGAAGGAAACATGAGTGTGAAATCAATATGTTGTAGTCAGTGCGGACAAGTCCATGTTGACATATTGAGAGAGTTATAACCTGTTGTCATGAGAAGGACATTGTACAGCAGTGAAGGAAGGAAACATTACATGCGCCCCCATGCCCCCAGCTCAATAACTTCACACCCAAAAATGATTTCAAAGAAATAAATTTTGCGTTAAGTCAAACGCTTGATGAAGATATCAATACCTGGGTCTTTGTGGGGAAGTAACTCAGATCATTTACTCTATCCTAAATCAATTACTTGATATAGTGCATGTGAATCTTCATAGTGTCAGTGCGTTAAATGTGCATCTGGATTATGAGCAATACCAGCGCTGCTTTGATTGTTGCACTAGAATGTAGAAAGAATTTTTTTTTATGGAAATCCAAGCTGCGCAAGCAACTTCTCAATCCAAACAATCTTCTTGCCAATCCTAACATGCTCATGATACTGAGCCTTACTAGTAGAATGAACAATCATGGACTGTTTTTTGTTGTTAGACTAAGTGGTAGAATTTGAACTGACATTAAGCATAACCTTAGGTAGAATTCCTATCATCAACATCTCCAGCCCTAGCAGGGTTTGTATGACATGACCAATTAAAGAGCCTCCACCCTAGGGAAAACAATGAATGCCATAATGCAATGTATCCTAGATGTATGTAAGAATACACTTAACTGCATTCCAATGACTTTCATGAGGATCTTGCATGAAGTGAGAGCATATGTGAATAACAAATATGATATCTGTCTGACAATGAGACAAGTAGAGAAAACCAACTGTCTGCTTAAAGTTATGTTTTTTCTTTTTTTGGAATTTACATGGTGGAATTGGTAGCTGCCACGAATCCGGGCAGGCTGTCCGGCTTTTTATGGCCGCCACAGTATTCTGCGCTGTCCGCCCCGAAAGCCGCCACACAGATCTTCGCGCAGTTCGCCCCTATAACCACCATGCCACAATCATTTTAAACCTTTTACGCCGCTGAAAGCACCAGGAAAGGGACAAGCATTCAGTCCGGCGAGGCCCGAGATTTGAACCTTGGACCTCCACCCCCTTATGGGGTTTGGTCGAACCAATTGGTCTACACCTCGGACCTTTATATAAAGTTATGTTAAATACAAATGTAGCACAATTGACAATTACCTTGACTTCAGTCTACTGAATGTTAGGTGTTGGTTTACACGACCGACTATAGTTTTGAGTCTCTTTGTGGTCATTAAGGTCCCTGTGTGTGTTTGTATCTTCAAAACAAACAAGCAAACAATCAAAGCAAAAACTATTTTAGCGAGATTTCACAAGAAAGGACAATTCAAATATCCTAGTCCATGCCCAAGTTTGCTCACATCATCAACATGAGGAGAGAATACAAAGGAGTCAAACTCATATAGTCTATGAGCTTCATGAAGAATACTAGAAGCAACAATATTGAACCTACCCATCTTTGATGTCTTTGGTAAGCACTCTATCTAGTCAAATAAATTCAACTTGCTTTTCATCTCATTATTGTAAAATTTGATGAAGGGAAAGCAAATCTGAAGAAACTTGCGGTACATATGTATGTCATTAAATGTGTCATCATGCATTTCAACATTGTCAGTACATGAGGACAAGTTTTTTTTTTTTTCCAATTGTTTATATGGTATTGAAACAGGCCCCACCCGTATTACATCATCACCACATAGTGGTATCATAACAAAGCTTGGATATTATCCATGTATCGCTTGGCAAGATTCGAACCTAGGTCTCCTCCTTAAATGTTGAGGAATCTAACTAGTTGAGCTAATGCCACTTGATTGAGTAATTAAAGTTTACATGGGTTTTTATGAGGGGTCCCGGTCCCCTTGTACCGGGGTTTGAACTTGGGTCTCCTTGATGAAAACCCAAGGACTTACCACTATGGTATCCCTCGCACGTCTAGTACATGAGGACAAGTTATGTCCTACAGATATTTGCTTTTTGCTTGCTTCATGCATAAAAGAAAAGAGATTTTTATCACTTAACATGTGATTTAATGTTCTTGAATAAAAAATTGATTGATTGTGTGGAGGTTCATATGCATTCGAAGAGAAACATGTAGTGGGATGAGCCACACTTTTACCTTTATTATGATGTTATGCTTTCATGGCTTCCTCTCAAGTGCTTGGATCTGTAAATGACCTCCTTTACTACAATAGGAGCATTACTCTGCCTTCTTTTTACTGTCATTAGTATGCGAAACTGTAGAATTTTAGGAGGAACTTGTAGAAGATAGTTTTTGCTTCCCCCTTAGGACCGTGAGTGAATTCATGATCCTTGGCATGGTGATTTTCTTGAGGGACCTTGTTTTTACAACAAAAATTTGCTGTTTGTATCCATTAGAGTTTAATTTACCTATGTAACTCAACTTATCTGTCTTTTCTAATTAATTGTGTGATGTGTCAAACAAAGATGCAACACATTCCTCTCCTAAAGCAGCTTGTAGTAAAAAGTACAAAGTGGAGACAGAAATGGGATGAGGCCTCTAAATCTTGATGAAACAGCATAAACCAGTTGATCGTCATACCTAGTAATTCTGTATTCCTTCAATTGGGTTCTTAAGTGCTTTACCTTGGTAATGGAGCCTTTGATCCTTTCAAAATGATGTGGATCAAGACGATTTTCAAGTTGATGTCCATGGAAAATGTTTGGTTTTCCAAAAAGAGATTCAAGTTTTTCCAATGCAGAATGTGGAACATATCTTTACTTCTTCACATCGATTGAGCCACTTATGCTTCTAGTCATTATTAGAAGTTTCTTTTTCAGCTCCTGAAACTAGGCAAAGCAACCTTCAATACTTTAAAACATCTTGCATGCAGTCAACCTTTGCATTATAGTTGCTGTTAATCAATCAAATTTCAGAAAATCAGTTTGAATGGCGTTTTTTAAAGCTGACAAAAATGCCCAAATGGAAAATCGCAAGGAAATCATACCAACTGTACAAAATCTGAGTGTGCAAATGCCCTCTGGAAGTTTTCAATTAGGGATGCAAAGGAGACTCAACTGAAAACTCAAAAAGGAAAAGAAAATAGCAAATTTTGGAGAAACTAGTTGCGCTAGCCATGGAAACAAAAGATCATGCAAGTTTGGAAGAAATTGCCTGAACTGGTGCCTATATGAGGAATTGTGGCCTTCTGAAGCTTAGGTACCTGAAACTGCCTCCTGATCTGTGAGGGGGCTTTATTTCGTATCTCTGCAATTGGTGGATCTGAGAGAAATAGAATATACCTAGATTTAGGTTTTAAACAAATGAAACACATCCATATGATCAGATCTGGCCCAAATTGCACCAAAATTACAGAGAAATGGGAAATTAACAGTGGATCTCCCAGGGCTTTGATTTGGCAATGTAGGTAATTGATCCGAAATCTAACAGCTGATCTAGATTCTGATGAGTTGTATAATGCTGTGCTATGGATCTTGGTCAAATCAGAAACACAATTTTTTGAGGGTTACATCTCAGAGCTGATAAAAGCTGTGTAAAAACTCCAAGAGAGAATGCAAACATGTTTAAACAACAAAAGATGAGGACTAACAAGGATGTGTTCTTTGCATGATGAAGAACCTACAGATAGTGTAGCCAAGGAGGTGAGAGAACTCTCTTGTGGACAGCAGGAGCCACAAAATCCTGTGTGGCATTGATGAAGCTTTGCTAACCTTAGCTCTAATTTTGTGGAAATGTATGAAAAACTAGGATCAAAAGAAACAAAGCATTCACAAAACAGTAAATAACACACACAAGTTTTTCAAAGTTGGTGCATGATATCCTTGCTTATAGTTATTTAACTTACTTTCAGCAGCAGAAGGGCAATATACTACAACTCATATAATCTATCAACATAAATTTTCTCACATCAATCAGGTCAATTGCATCAATCTCAGACTCACAAATGCCTCAAATATGTGGATCTCAAGAGCATTTAAGAAAAGGTATGGAGGGAGATGAGTGAGTTGTGAGAAGAAAGAAATTTTATAGATGTCCATGGGTGACCAAAGTTGGGCAATGGGACTCAAATACCACACTTGGTTACAATAGTCTGGAGGGAGATAAGATCTTAAAACACATCCTAAAGGCTACTAGAGATAAGGTTGGTTGTATCAAACTTATAAAATTTACACGAGAGCATTTGCTGTATGGCATATATGAACCACACATGGCATCCATGTCTAGACCCATATCATAGCACTTAGACACAAGTTTTGTTCACTTGTTTTGATTGAACTTTGAAAAGTTTGACTAGTTTTCTTTGAAAATTTGAATTTTTAGCTTGTCTTTTTATTTTGTGTGAATTTTAAGCCTTTTTATTTATTTTGGTTTACAAACCCCACAAGTGTTGACCTCTTCTTGTATCGACCTAGATTTACCCTAACCTTCTTAAACATTCCATGTCAACTCTTTAGAATAAGAGAAGCTTATATCAACATGTTGCTCAGTTTTTGGAGACTATGCATTATGCAAAGAAAACTTATCTAATACCTTTTTGGATTTGTGATTTGTAGCCACTTGATTGCATTTTTTTTTTGTCATCATAGGCCAATCCCTGAAAGTCCTCTTAAGGTTTTGTTGTGTGCCTTTATTTTCTGGTTATATTTTTTTTTTCAGTTAATCTTTACTTAATTTTTAATGGTTTGCGCATTACCTCGTAAATTGCATGAAAATGTTTTATCACCATAATCGAATCAAAGTGCATTTTAGATATCTATTGTTATTTACATAAACTGAAAGACATCTTTCAAAATGCCTTAACGAAAAGAAGTACTCTAAGAAAAATGTAAGGCAAGTTATATGCAGTTTTAAACAGTGAATTTCATAATGTAGGTCACTAGGATTGAGTTCAGTATTGTCTTTAATGAGCAAAAACTTTCAAAAGGAATTGTCAGTGTTAAAGGAATTCCAAGTATATTTGCCAAGTATGTGGATATGTTTATTTATTTAATTATATATATATATATATATATTTGGGTGGGTTTTCCATCTCTGAGCATTGCATCTTTATTGATCTGTAGTTTTTTTGTTATCTGCTTTTATTTCTTTGCTTTAGATGTTTGGGTTGAATCTAAGTTTCCATCAACTGTGAACTTTAGTTTAAAGTTAATCTGCATATGGGACATGATTTATATTTGAGTGAAAGGGTTGATTTTATTGATTTGGAAGCTTGAAAAAATTGTTCTTTACAGATTGTGGCATTGAAAGTCCTGTAAGATTTAATTTGAAGTTTGTAGACCTGGTGAATATGCTCAAAACTAGTTTCCTGGAGAGTACTTCCTTGGCAATTGACAAGTTTGCCCACAAGCATTATTGGTTATGGTCGTCCCATTGTCCTGTGGGAATGTTTATTTTGAATCCATTTTCACGTTGTATATAATCACAGCCTACTATACTGTGGAAACCTCACGAATTATCTTAAAATGCTTCTAGCAAACCTTCCAGTCAATTAGAAGCTATGTTCCATGAAGTCTCCTAGACGGGGATGGCATGAGATAGCAGGATGCGTTTCCGGGACATTGGGACTTGTTTTATGGACACCGGAACAGATTTTTGGGATGTCGAGATGTCTCTGAGATGACTCTTGAACCCTGGCACACATCCCCATAGAACATAAAAGAATTGAATAATTGTGACTCATGTTAGAAAAATGAGTGGCTATGTTCTTAGCTTTGATGAAGTGAATAGAGAAAGTTCTAGAATGTCAAGATGCTTATCCTATGACCTAAGCTTCTTGTAAAAGCTAATCTATAGTATTGCCTTAATGTAAATTAGGATATGGTTGTTTTTTAAAAACAATTCCTCAAACTGACAAGCATAAAGGAGAAAATAGGGCTGTACTATTGGGAGAAATGAATCATCTTAGCAAAGAATATGAATCATTGGCATTGATGGAGCTGGCTAGAATGTAAAGCTAGTTTCATAATGGATTTGAGAGAGTACAAAACCCTTCCGAATTTTGCAGTCTGGAAGCTGTTGATACAAGTTACAATAAAAGCTGTTAAAGCAAATTTGTCACACCAAAGTTGCAAAAGGAATTAGAAATGGACAGTCATAAAATGAGTCATCCAATTTAGTAGAGCTTATTATTTGAATAACTAATGCTGGTTGTTCCTTACAGCATGAAAACTAAAACAAATCCTGCTTTCAGAGAAAAGGAAGGAACATTGCCACTACCATTTCTTCTTTGGCATACGGAAAATGCATTTGATTGATTGATGCTCAACAAATGGCCCAATACATATTACAGAGCATGTGATATTTGTGGACTTCTGCTGGAGCCTGAGCTTTGCTAATACAAAGTTGACTTAAAGATGGCTTGTGATCATTTTTGAAAGAAAACATATCCCTGTAAAACATCGAATATTGAAATCATTGACATTTTGCAACAATCCACAGGTTTTATTTGCCACAGATTAATCTGTGTCCTTGTAACACATGGCACTGGGCAAATAAATAAATGAAGAATGCATATATTTAGCATGCAAATGCTAACTCAATCGAAGAGGGGAACAACATTGGATAAGTGTTATACTAAATTTCTAGGACAAGGAAAGAAGCATGGTCGTTGGTGAATAGGCACAAATACCATAGTGATGCTATTTGATATTCACCATTGTGAATTGTTGGAAATCAGGCCTTTCTTTTGAAGGGATTTTTGCAATGCTTCCTGCCATCTGTCAAATCATGAATGGCTCACCAACATTATTCTAAGAGAGGTTTTTGATGCCTGCTAGTCTCTTTTTAAGATAAGAAAAAAGGCCTCTATCTTAACTGCAGGTAGCCTATGTTGTCTCATTGGATTACAAGACCGCAAAATGAACTCATAAAAATTGCTCTGTTATGAACATTTTTAACAAAATAATAAATTTTGGAAGGAAGGGGCATTACTAGCATTGTCCTGAGCGATGTGCTCGAGTCTCAACATAACTTATATCGGTTTATTCTTTTTGGTTGTCCATCGGTTTGCATATTCTCTGCTAGTTTGGCTAAATTTGAAGGTCCTTGAGGAAGAGTTTGCAGAAACTACCCATTAAGTTTGCAGTCATTTCTGCTTATGGTGCTTCTGAGCAAGCCATATGTGAGAATTTCAGAGAAAGCAATGGGGTAATATGTGTTGATTTTTGGTTATGGCAGCATGGTATTAATCTTCCAATTTGGAATGTCTGTCTAAAATCATGAGAATATTTATAATTAAGCCTGTTGATTTCAGAATCCCTTGGGTTTTTCTCTCATTGGTGGGCAGTGGCACAAGTGTATCAGCTAATGGGTTCCTTTTTAGCTTTGATTTGTGATAATTGTCATACTTGTATATACATTTTTCTATATCATTATCTTTTTTCAATAGATATTGTTTGGCAATGTCTTGTATCTCGTTTCTGTCAATGCGGCTTGGTAGTAGTCGTCATGAAATCCATGAAGAACTTATATATTAGGGGTTGTCAATGTTAACTATTAACTACAATTGCATTGTTAGACCATAGTTTATTGTTTGCAATAGTGTTGTTTGATATTTGATTGCTTTGATTTAATAAAGAACTGATATCTTGATAGTCTTTGCATTTTCTCATCTTTTCCTAATTTCATGTTTTAAATCTCCTCCTACCATTGAGATGGTATAATATTTTTTTATAGCATGCCAGCTACTTCATTTTCTTTGTCAAGTATATTGTTCATCTTATATTTGTATTCATGGATTGGTGACTATTAGCATTGCTGGTTATTTGCCAGTTATTTTGAATAGATGAACAGTAGGCTTTTATTAACATTGCAAGCTTATTATTTTTGAGATTGGGTTCCATGATTTGATGGCACGGATTGTTACTAGTAGTTCTTAGTTCCATTAATGGAGTTTATTTGTCTATTTTCATGGGTTGTATTTTTACTCTTTTGTAACAGTCTAATATAAATTCCCATTCAATTGCATCTATGTAGATGGGAATAGCATGGATGGGTTTGAGAGCATGAAGATTGGTGTCTTGCTTTATCTTTTCTTTACTGTATAAACTAGATTGTGTCGATTTTGAGTCTGTTCCAATCCTTGTGACTTTTTTAGGATCTTTAGTAATGGATTTACTATTGTTCACAATCTGTGTACAGATTTTCTATAAAGCATGAGTAACGCTACAAAATTTCATACTTCTTAGACAGTTGTTGGTGTATTCAGTCTGAAAACTTTAGTTTTCTATGTACCTACCGGTATGCCTTCATCAGAGACAATACCCTAGGTCTTATTTGGAAAGGTTTGGATATTCTTTGGCTTCTTTTTAAGGTTATAGGTGAAATTTGTCAGAACCATGTGTCCCTTTGTTCCCGTGTAATATTAGGATGTCTGCTAAGAAGAAATCAATGAATTGAATTACCTAAGTATGTCTAAAGAGGTTCAACATTTCTCATGAAGGTTATGATGCGTTCCTATAAGCCAGACAACAATGCAAAGAAATTTTCTTGTAAAGGCTGTCATAAGAACTTGTTTCACGAAAAAGAGCATCAGCAATAACATTGAGGTTATCAAGGATGTAGAAGTTCATACAATTGTTGTGTAAACGGAATTAAACTGGTATGTTGAGATGTTGTAATAGTAGGTTGTTTGAGGATCCATGGAGTCATTTCAGTTTAAATTGTGGTCAATGCATATTTTCCTTAATGTTATAAAATATTGTCCCGACTTTACAAGATATACCTCTCTGTAATGTTTTATGATGTCAACATCAAATCGTGATCAGTAATTTACTCAAATAGGCCTTACACACACGACCAAAATAAATTGTATTTAATTTTATTGACCGGTTTGGAGACAATTTAGCACATAATGTCTTTGGTATATGAATTTTGTTAATAAAAATTTGAACACCTGGCAAAGCCTGCTAATATTCAAATTTTTATGTTTTTCTAATTTCTATAAAACTGGTTTGGTGGTGAGGAACTGCTTTTTCTTATCAGCATTTACTCATCCCTATTGATCTCATTTGAGCATTTAAGCTTTTTCATGATAAAATTTCGTGCCTATGTGTTGTTTGATATTTAATTCTTTCATTTGTCTATTCATTTTATCCTTTGTTTTTCATGATTTATTTCCAATTTCACAGTTGTGAAAAATTCATTTATTTCTATCTATAAATGTTCAGTGTAAATCATGAAATGGGGAAGAAAATAATCTATGGATTGAACTTGCACCTCTAGAAGCCTAAGGTTTCGATTATTATTTTGCTGAAAGAAACACATGAAAAGGGCATGATTGAAGTAATGCGTTATCCCATTTTATTTAAATCAAACTTTGGTTTTGTATCTATTGAGTTCTTTTTTGCTTGCTTGTTCTTTGCATATGAATCAACTTCTAGATTTTGAAAATATGTACTCCTGTCCATTTTTGATATGCAGTTTTCCAGAGGGCATTAAAGACCCTGCAAGCTTAGAGCAAAAGATAAACCTGATACCTGGTGTTGTTGAAAATGGTAAGTGTTATTTAGGTGTAAATTCTTGTGTAGCAAAAAACTGACTTGCATTTGTAATCTAGTCAGATTTCTATATAGAATGATTCCTTATGTTTTGCAGGTCTTCTCACGGGAGTTGCAACCTCTGTCTTGGTTGCAACACAAGATGGGGATGACATTACAGTTGTAGAGTTAGATGAATTTGTTAATAGTCTGAGAAGCGTTAATGCAGTACACTCCGAAACATAAAAGATTGGATGTTTATGATTGTTGTAGTGGTTAACAGGGGATTCTGCAAGATAAGCATAAACATATAAATTACAATGTTAGTTTTGGTTGATGGATGATTGTTGTAATCTGATGTTTAGTTGGACGATTTTCATCATCCAAGAACCAAGAAATCATGTTGCAAATACTGCAATAAAGTTCAAAATAATTCCACAAAGCTTCTGCTGTGAGATTGTACATGAAGACCCAGAAAGCTTCATTTGAATTGTTAGACACCTGTAGCATGTTGCCAAGGTGTCGAACAGAATCAATGCCCATCGAGACTGAATTCTGCATCCTTTTTTTTGGTGTAGATAATAATTGAATTAGCTTCAAGTGTTTGAATGTTGGGAACTCATCATTTTGAATTTATAATAATTTTTTAGAATACTTGTATGATTGTATTTATCCGATTTGGTGTACACATGCAAGGAATTAGAATATACTGAGCAAAAGCTGCTGCTTTTCATTGCTTATAAAATCGAGAATAATTGGCAAAGCTCCATAAGATTTATTGCCAGCTTTGTTTAATTCTGAAAGGGCATCCTATTAAACATTATATCAAATTAATACTTATTTTGATGTATTTTATATGTTTTTATAAGTCACTTCCAAACGCATGAAAATCAATGGTAAAAGTATTGGTCATTCCCAACTGCATGAAAATTGATGACGTTTGCTCTAATTAATAGCTTTTTAGAACATTTTGACATTTTGAAAATTCTGTAGCATGTGCGTCAGTATGGCTGTGAGAATCCCATAGTTACCAGGTTAAGTTTGTTTGAAGTGGGCCCAGGCTCAGTCTGCTTCAAACTTTTCGGTCCAATTGAACCAGTCTGGTTCTGTTCGATTATTTTTTATTTTTAGTTTTAAAATATTATTTAAAATTGTGCATATCTAAAATAAATAAAGGGCCAAACTTTCTTTTTTGGCCCTTTATTTGGACCGAACTTTTGGAACATGGCAACTTTGATATATACACGTTTTTTTCTGCAGCAAACTGAACTTCTCTTGAAATTCCAAACTTTCTTTTGTGGCCCTTTATTTGGACCGAACTTTTGGAACATGGCAACTTTGATATATACACGTTTTTTTCTGCAGCAAACTGAACTTCTCTTGAAATTCCAAACTTTATTTTTTGGCCCTTTATTTGGACCGAACTTTTGGAACATGGCAACTTTGATATATACACGTTTTTTTCTGCAGCAAACTGAACTTCTCTTGAAATTCCAAACTTTCTTTTTTGGCCCTTTATTTGGACCGAACTTTTGGAACATGGCAACTTTGGAGAGCCCCATTTCAGATGTCTAAAATTGCTTATCTTAATATGAGAAGACAAAAAGCTGAAAGATCCAAAACATGATTTCTTTAATGCGATTTCATTTATCACAAAAGAGTTCAAAATGCAACTACATTTTCTGTTCTACATCACTTGGCACTCTTTGAGACACTTGGGAATTTTGTCCCACTAATGGAGCTGGTGCAATTTTGGAAAATACTAATACCAAATAAAATGTTGGTGCCACATTATGATACATAAAGTTGACATAGTTTCAGGATTGATGCCAACTTGTGTAGAGAGTATTGGTGCCAATGTCTCAAGGCAGTTCAACTAGCCCAACTTCTTGCAAGTTAGGTCAAACATAGGGGAAGTCATGTATAAATAGTATTTAATTGTTTAGAAAAATGTTTGGGAAAGTTCAATTTGTCTTTTGTTGAATTTAGCATGATCAAAAGTGAACTCTTAAGCAAAGCAAGGGATTCACTAACAAACTAACAAATAAAAAATGGGTTGGATAGAAACCGCAAATATATGGATAATACTAATCTCATTGAAAAAGGAACAAAACTTGATGCCATTTACGGGTCCATGCCATTGTGTCTATACAACCTAAAGCATGGAAGCATTGTTCCCAAGACATCATAAGTTTGTAAGTCAAGGATAATTGGATCGATGTGATGGCCTATAAGATGAAGCATAGTAGAGAAAATTGGAATCGGTTTTGATAAAGAATTGGAAAAAACTAGTAAAAAAAATCCTTGAAGACAATACAATGTTTCATTAAAAAAAGTATTTTTTTCATGCATATCACAATGAATTAATATTATGCAAATCAAATAATAAAAGTTTAAACTACACATGAAAGAGGCAACTTATCAAGTTTAAAGCCTTAAACTATACATGAAAAAGATAAAACACATCTTACATAAAGAAATTTAAATGTTTCCAAAATTCAAATATTCTTGTATTGCTTATAATATAGAAAAGGTGTAAATTACAAAATGTGTCATGAGTCATGACAAATACAATGTCTCAAGATCTTTGGATGTTTTCACCCTTTGCCTAAGTAAAAGCTCTAATCTCTCTTTATCGTTGTGTCAATGCCTCTTTTTGTGCATTGGTTGGTAATGCTGGTTACCACTTGTGTAAGGGTTCATTGGGTAGCGTCCCTTGCGGGGTTGAGGGGTAGCACCCTTCATGTGTACTTTGTTGCAATATAGGGCGGGGTTGAGAGGCATCATCTTTGTAGGATTTGGGGCAGCGCCTCGAAACCATAACAACAAAACCATTAATACCTTACCTATTTGAATTGAATTTTTCAATATACAAGCATATCATTTATGGTTTTAAATATTACTCCTATATACAAGCATATTGAGCAATAAGTTTGGATTGATAGTTCAACATCTTTTTATAGAGAATTTCATCAGTTAATAATGTGTAGCATTGTTGTTGGTGGCAGTTGCTGGCTATCGGATTCCTTCAAGCCGCAATTCGTTCATTGTTAGGATGCCCTACTTGTTTGGGTTCGTGTGGTAGCCGATAGGCATACTCCTTTTTGGTTAAATAAAAGACAATTGAAAAAAAACACTTTTTGGTTAAATTGGCCGTATCCTCTACATGTGTGATTGGATGATTTTTTGAAAATATCGAAATCGACATCACCAAAAAATTACCGATTCTTCGATTTTATCATTTGTCAAGTCAAATTCATGGTGATTTGACTCGACAAATGATAAAATCAAGAAAACATAGGGGAATCAACGATTTTGGATGATTTTCGCTACTATGAGATGAAGCTCAAAGGGCCTTAGAAGTTGGATTTGCACATTTTAATTTCAACTTAAACCAAATTGAAGGGAATGTGGAGAGAAAATTTTAACCTCCATGCTCTAAAAGTCCATGGAGACAATACCTTTCACAATCAACTCAAATGTGATTTGACTCGGCAAATGATAAAATCAAGAAAATATAGGGGAATCAACCGCTACTATGAGATGAAGCTCAAAGGGCCTTAGAAGTTGGATTTGCACATTTTAATTTCAACTTAAAGCAAATTGAAGGGAATGTGGAGAGAAAATCTTTCATTCTCTCTTAATGTGAAGTTCATTTAATTTGAGCATTAATCTAAGCTTGAAGAACTTGGCTTCTACTAGCAACTTGGTGAAAATGTTAGCAATTTTAACATCCATGCTCTAAAACTCCATGGAGACAATACCTTTCACAATCAACTCAAATGTAATGACAATCAATATTAATATGCATTGTTTTGTTATGGGCCATTGAATTATATGTTGGATTGATAGCACCTTAATTAACACAAAGAATAGTTGGTTTTTGCTATGCAAACCGAGGCTCCTAAAAAAGGTTTCAGATAAATGTAACATTTATAAAAGTGTTGAGTGTGATATAATACTCGATTTTTGAAACAAATAGGGTTACAACATTATGTTTTTTACAAGACCGCATAATGGGTCCTTTGTCAAGGTTGAATAGGTGTGATCATTTTTATCTTTAATGTAATATCTTTGGTGTAGTCTCTTAACTCCAAGACACTATGTAGGGCATATGTTTGGTACATTGTAAAATTCTCTTTGTAACTTGCATGTGATTCTTTAGGGGATCCTACCATGATTTTGGAAGCTACACTGACAACAGAGCCAATATCATGATGACTATGAGACTAATATATAAGACTACCAACAAGTTAATATATAAAGTGGCATTAATTTGGGAGAATTGATCTTTAATAACTTTGATGTCTTCAGGATGTGGAGTTTTGCATGGATTGTGATCTTCCCTTTAAAAACTCATGAAAGAGATCGAAAGCATATTTTGACTGGGAAATGAATATGCCATTCTTGCTTTGAAGTACATGGTTGCCTAGAAAGAAGTTTAGAAGGCCCAAAATAGGACATCTCAAAGGATTATTCATCTTTGTCTTCATTCTAGAAATCAATATGATGTCACTTTCATTGAATATCAAAATCTAATCTTGATTTTTTCATACCATGCACTTAGGGCTTTCTTAGTTGACGGAAATGACTTTTGAATCCCAAAGTACAACCTCAAAAATTGGAACTTAAGCAAAAAAAATTAGTAGTTTTGCAAACAATAGAAGGTTACATATATACAAAAGACAAGTTGTGGAATTCTAGAGGTACAATGTATCACACATGAAGATCAATGTATTACCTGCATTTGATTAAAATGTATTGGACAAACAATTTGCCTTATCATTGCAATCTTCATGCTAATACTATAATACCATTTTGACAATTATGATTTGGTACCCATTACTTCATGTCGATAATCTCTCCAATCAAATGCTAAAGGCTATTGTATTTTCAAAAAATTAATCTGTGATCTGGGTACCACCAATTGAGACAAGATCACTTTTAGGACATGATTGACCACTATTTGGATCCTAATTTTGGTGCTTAATAAGTGCTTGCATCGAGCTAATAACCTCTTGCAGGATCAAGTACAAGTATTGACCACTTAACTAGGGGAAGTACTTGGGCTAATATCTTCCATAAAACTCATTTTGAGGGCTACCTCGGGAACCTCAGAGTAACTTGTTTGAGTGTGTTGCCAGTGAAAAGGGTCAACGATCCCATACCTCGTTTATTAGTATTTTATCTTAGGAGTATACAAAATGTTGTTGTTTGGAGGTAAACCCATGGTTGCTTTCTCAGCAAGTATTCCTTGGTGGAATACTGTTGGTAATCAGAGTGGTACTCACTTAGACAACCTCTGTGGCCAGTGATATTTACCTTAAGCCCCTAGGAAGCCATAATGTAGGGCATGGTTTGTCATCATATATTCATCCATATGGTCATCAATGATTTCAATAAATTTTGCAACAATATTCATAGCTTCAGAAGAGCACACAGGTGCAAGTGAGTGTAAAAAATACCTAGTCCATAGTTGGTAACAGGCTGCCAGACTATCCATAAAAAAAGTTTGCAGTTGGTAATAGTCTGTAAAAAATAAAATAGTCCACAATTTGGTAGCGGTCAATGCCAAAATACCTAGTCCTCAGTTTGGTAGCAGTCCATAAAAAAGTTCGCAAAGTAGTTTTCCACGATTTATTAGTACCTAGTTCACAGTTTGGTAGCAGTCCGCAGAGTAGCATCTTGCAGTTTGGTCGTAGTGTTTACCTAATCCACAATTTTGTGGTACTCAATCCATAGTTTGATAGCAGTTAAAAAAAAGTCCGCAAAGTAGCCATTATCAGTTTTTGAAAGTACACAATCTACAAGTTAACATTTAAGCTGAGTGCAAAAAAAAATAAAAATATCCATAAAATAGACCATTATCAATTGCTAGAAGTATATAGTTTGCAAACCATTAACATTTGGTAGTTTGGGTGCAAATTTAATTGTTATTGAAAGGAATAGAAGATTCTTGAGGAATTTTAGTTTTGAAAAATATAAGTTCTATTTTTTTTGGGATTTGAGGTCATGGAAATAAAAGAGCTTTCTAAGGAGGAAAAAAAGGAATCTTGTGAACAAATAAAAGAATTTGGTGAGATATTAAAGAGACTGAAGCTATATAGAAGAAATAAAAAAAGAGTCTAAAAACCGTGTAGAAGAAAAAACAAGCATTATAAACAAACTATAGAAGAAAGAAGCAAAAATAAGGCTTATAATGTGCAAGTGGAATGAACCACCAATTTTGAAAATATAAAGTTGATAGAAGAAAAAAATAAGGATAATAATGTGCAGGTGGAAGGAAGCATATCTTCATTATAAACAAATTGAAAAATTGTACACATAAGGAAGAAGAAAAAATAAGTGGAAGGAAGCACTAAAGGCTATGTAGAAAATTTTGAAAATAAAAAAATAAGGATTATAATGTGGAAGCGAAAGGAAGCACTAAAGGTTGTGTAGAAAGTTTTAAAAATAAAAAATAAGGACTATAATGTGGAAGTCGAAGGAAACACCAAACGCTATGTAGAAAATTTTAAAAATATGAAGAAGTTGATATAAAAACAAAATAAAAATAATAAAGTGCAGGTGGATGGAAGAACATCTTTTGTGTTAGAAGAACATCTTTTGTGTTAGATAAGCCAAGCAATAATCAGGAAGAATTGTTTGAGCTAAAAAAATCTATTTTGTAGGTTTATGGCAACATCAAAAGAAAAATGGTTGTTACTTCTATAAACCTTAGTAGCAAATGTAATTTTGTTAATATTGCTTTGGCTAAAATGTTGTAGGTTAAAGCAAAGAAAATCAAAGATATAAGTCTCGAGGGTAAAAAAATTAAAAAATTTCAAGATTTGAAAATTTCTATAGATAAATATGTTTTACATTAAGCTTTTAATGCTATTGAGATGGAAGATGTGGATATCGTTGGATGAATTCTTTGAGTATTATTATTATTTTTTAATTTAGCGAAAAACCCCTTGCGGGACCGCCTTGGTCTAAGAAACCACGACCAAGGATAATAATAATGTCCAAGTGCAAAAGATGTTAAATGAAATGTGCATGAAATTAATATTTTAAGGGGGATGGAATGTTAGGTACTCAAGATAGAATTTTGTACCCATTGTGCACATTTTGTAAGGGGGATGGAATGTTAGGTACCCAATATAGAAATTTAATGTTATAATATTGTACTTAATATTATAATAAATGTAATTATCTCACATGGATAAGCAATAGTGGTAGGTAGTTGAATATTATATAATGTAAGAAAGAGACTCATATTGAGATATAAAGAGAAGAGTATTGTTTGTGTTTGGATGTCATATTGAGAAATAATGAGGAGCGGTTTCCTTCCAATAAGGAGCATTTTTACGGTGTTGCCCTACCTCGAGGGTTTGATATTTTGAACACATTGGAGTTATTTGCATATTTTATGTATTTGAGTATTCTTGTGTGGATTATTTATTTTGGTTGTTTTATTTAATATTTTTGTAAATTGTTATTGATATTTTGTGGATGAGAAAAGAGGTTTTTAACAATTGGTATAAGAGCAAAGTAGTTTCTTAACAAAATGTCTTGAAAAAATTGTGGAGTTCTTGGATAACATCTTGGTTTATTCTTAGAATGTTTATGAACATGGGAAGCATTTAATATAGGTATTGCAATACTTTTAGAATTTGAAGTTGGATGCAAAGATATCCAAGTGCTCCTTCCAATTAGATATCCAATATGTAGGGCATGAAATTTTAGAAGAGGGGATTTCCATGGTTCCACCCAAGATTAGAAAAATAGTGGAGTGGCCAACCCCAACCAATGTTCTCAAGGCACAAAGTTTTATGGGTCTCGTAGGATACTACAAAAGGACAATAAGAATTTTTTCTAAGATTGCAAAACCCATCACATCCATACAATAAAAAAGAAATTGGTTGTAATTGTATTGTGATTGTTGGAGTGAAAAGCCAATCTAGAGGTGTATCTGGTGTTATGTATAAACCAAATATTCAGACCATGTGTAAAAACATGTTGTATATCAACTTGTAATCGTAAGGTTTTGTAGGTGTATGTCTGATGATTTATTGGATAGGAAACATGTGTGTACATGTATATGTGGGTGTGCCATGTGATGTGATTTTGATTAAATTAGGATTAAATGCTTATGTTTCTAAAGAAATAAATTTATAAGGGGACCTTATTAATTAACGAGATTGAGAATATATGAAAATTAAATGCGACAATGGTGTTATATGGATTGGAGGGAAGGATGAGTTTGAAGGGACGTGGAAAAGAAGAAGAGCTAGATTTGAAGTGTAAGTGGTGAAGAAACCAAGATGCGAAGTGGAGGAAGGAGAAGGAGATATGCAGGGGAAAAAGAAAATAAAAGGGGTTGCATGAAGATTTGGAGGAGGAAAGGTTGATTGCATGTAGTAAAGAGGATTTTGTAAAGGTGCATATAAGAAGGGGAAGTTGTGCCCAAAAAGGAAAAAAAGTATTTGCAATATTAGGTTCTAGATGCCCTTCTCATAATTTAATTAGGATTAAAGATTGAATGAAATGGTAATTTTAAACTTTAATGTAAATTGTTTGTAATTGAGTACCAATGCTTCATTGATTTCCATATTATATAAATATAACCAATGCTTTTCATATCCATGAGACTTACTTATGAATAAGATTCATATAAGCCCAAAATATGCGACTGACTATAATGCTTACAAAAACACATGGGGCTCCAAGAGGAAAATATAATAAGATGATGATGTTGAATGTTAGGGGATTTTATTTTTATGTAGGGGATCTAATTTGTATGTGGAGGATTTAAATATTGGGATCTGACCTGTATGTAGAGGATTTGAATGTCAAGGATATATATGTAAGGGTTTTGAAGTTGAATATGGCTAGGGAATCCATTGATCAATATGGATCTTGGATTTCCAAGGAGATTGTGTAATATGTGTGGACTTTCATTTGGTTTATGTGTGTGGGTTACTTGCTCAAGATAAATATGTGTACTTTCATTTTGTTTATGTGTGGGTCACTCATTCAAGATAAATCTCCATGTACTTCTATTTTGTTTATTTATGTGGGTCACTTATTCATGTCAAATGCGTACTTTCATTCTATTTATGTGTGGGTTTCTTGTTCAAGCATGTAGCTTGAGCCATGGTGGTGGAAGGATGGGTGAAACAAGCCCCTCCCCCATATTGATGGTGGCTTCTAGGAACAAGTCAACCTTAGGATTTGAATATTTGTTTCCCTAATGTGCACCAGATTTTGAATAAATATATGGTATAAACCATAAGTCTCAGATTTTTTATCACTTGAAATGGTAGTTTCAGTTACTGGTCCCTCTGTATGATTTGTAAATAGTTTTTTCAACATGTTGTAACTAATTTGATCGTTCTATTTTGTATTCTATAAGAACAAACTTCTTGTAAGAAATATTGTTATGTGATTAATCCATGAAAACCCATATTATAGATATATTATCATTGTTGGTAAACTGATGTGATTGTATCCATATCCTACTATGGAAAAATAGAAGATTATCTAGAGATCTAATCTTCATGGATATGAATGGAAAAGGAAGAAAAGTAAAGATCTTGCTGTTTATATCTTACTATGGTCATAGTACCAATATAAAAGTTGGCATAAGGTTAAATAGGATGTTTCTCTATAATCACATTGCAATATTTGTAAATAATTGTAAGAGAATGTTTTTGCCCTCTTGATGAACTCAAATATAATTCTTGATCTTGGATTTACATTGTAGAATGATGTCTTTATATGTTCACAACGTCAAGTTGCATTTTTTCTATTTATAAATATAATGAACATAGTTATGTAGTCGAGGAATTACATGTTCTATCTTCTTGTCCTAAGAAGTAACAATCTACTATTTTTCTTTTATTATCCATATTTGAAAGAGAATGTAGTATGAATACCTGTGACTTAAACTATATTGGAATTAGAATAAGAAGGGAAATTCAAAAATATGTTAGAATAAATAAAGTAAAGCAAATTATATTTATTTTATCCAAATATTTAATAGCCTAGTCTTAATTGTTTTAGTTTAATTTAGCTATAGACCATATTTTACATCTACTTGTTTCCTTTAATTCTTCTTATTGATAAGTATTTGAAAAATAATTGTAATGAATTATGACTGTTTGGAGACAAATACTACACTGATATCAAGATATTTTCCAATCCATAGACAAGTGATGGATCTTCTTCTTTAACACATTTGGGTAACTGCTCCATATATATTTACTCATACAAATCACCATGCAAAAATACATGTTTTACATACATTTGATAAAATCTCATCCATGCTTGGTGCTAAGGATAGGATGATTTTGATAGTGTTCATCTAGGTCAATGGTACAAAGTATTTAATATACTTAATCCCTTCTTATTGAGAGAAAATTTTGAAAACAAATTTAAATTTGTATTTGTCCACTTATTTTAAAGTGAATTTTATCTAATAAACCTGTGTATTTGATGATATATTTTTCATTGAGATGAGGAACTAATTCCCAAGTTTGGTTATTCATTGATAAATTATATTCCTCATTTATAACAACCTCCTATTACTCGGGTGTTGTAGGTGAGTTGGAGAGGAGAGGGCAATCCTCCAAGGGAGGTCCCAGGTTCGAATCTCCACCCTACCAAAAAGCTGAATTGGGTACCCAAAATCCAAATAATGTTGGTGCGGGTAGGGCTAGGTGCAACCCCCGGGTGACTTTGACGGTGTATAACCCCCTGTTCGTGGTCTCTTAGACCAAGGTGGCCCCACAAGGGATTTTTCGCTTAAAAAAAAAATAACAACCTCCTATTTTTTTAGTTCCTTAGTTTCTTCCTAAGTTCATGTTTTATAGATATGGATTCTGTTAGGAATCAATTGTACAATAACCTCAAATTTAAAATGCACTAATTTTTCCAAGAGCATATTGAATTACCTAGGTGCATGATTACTTTTTAAGATATTTTTCTTTGAACAAAGACAAATAAATTTGTTTATTGTCTTTAATTTAGCACTAACATTGACCATGTACATGGATTTTTGAACTTTGATGAATCTCCCAAAATTATACTTGCTTGATTCTCAAATGAATTGAATTTTTACTTTTATAGATGCATCTCATGCCTAGTTCTTGTATAATTCAATGCCTAGACAACTCACAAACAACCCGACCATTTACACTTCTTGATGGCCCCATCCTTACTGCTTAAAAAATCATCATTCTTAGTGCTTAAGTGATTCATTATATTCATCTTTTGGAGGGCATAATGCTTAGAGGGATTAATGCATACCTTCCCACTCAATTATTGGACAACCTACTTGATTGGTGATTGGATGACCTTAAGCACAGAGGACCAAATGCATGGGTAACCTAATTCATGATCATTCCCATATGTGAATGAATTACCTAGGCACATAATTATTTTTTGAGATATTTTTTCTTTGAACAAAGATAAATAAGTTTGTTTATTGTCGTTAATTTAGCACTAACATTGGCCATGTACATGGATTTTTAAACTTTGATAAATCTCCCAAAATTATACTTGCTTGATTCTCAAATGAATTGAATTTTTCATTTTATAGATGCATCTCATGCCTAATTCTTGCATAATTCAATGCCTAGAAAACTCACAAACAACCTAACCATTTTCACTTCTTGATGCCCTCATCCTTACTGCTCAAACAATCATCATTCTTAGTGCTCAAGTGATTTTTTATCTTCATATTTTGGAGGGCATAATGCTTAGAGGGACTAATGCATACCGTACCACTCAATTCTTGGACAACCTACTTCCTTGGTGATTGGATAACCTTGAGCATAGAGGACCAAATGCATGGGTAACCTAATTCTTGATCATTCCTATATGTGAGTGATCCAATCCTAGATTTTCATCCTTTGGAGACTTATTATAATCATATGCCTATCTTTGAATAATTTAGAGGTTGAGCATCACTCTTTTATAATATTGGATGACATTACACTTCATTTTCTATCCTGTTTAACCTTGAATGACTTTATGTTCAGACATTTAACTTTGACTTTGATGTCCCTAGACGACTCCCATGGACATTTCTTTAATAGTTTCCTTAAACAACTCAGCACCCTAAAGTCTGATTATGGATGATTCTTGGATGTCCTTTTGGTGGTCTCTCTATGAGTCTCATATTTTGTGGCCTATAACATGGATGTCTATCCTTATATGATTCTAAGCTGGTCCACCTAGGTTTTAGATGAGTGAAATCCATACGCTTTACCTATCCTTGAACTATTGAATGCTTAGATACTTATCAATAAATGAAACAATATTTAGAGATATTATTTTGAACAACCCTTTGGTCAAATGTCCAATATTAATATGGATATATTTTAGTAGCTCCTCCTTCTAGTGGCTTTCATGTTTCTCATTTGAAAAAGGCCTCACTAAGGATGTACAAGTAATTTACTAAAGAAAATTCTACACCACTTGAAAGATATTAATGATTGACGAAGTGTTTATAGATGATCTCAAGTAGATCCACTTTTTATTTCATTAAATATGTCTCTATTAATTATTAACTCTATGTTGGATGTATGAATACACACAAAATTTAGATATTTTAGAATATTCAATTATGATACAAGGATGGTTTTAAAGATATAAATTTTAATGCTCCTAAATTCTCAATATGAGATTTGTGACCACTAAGAATCAATCCATTTAACCTATTTTTAATTTAAAGCTACATTGACAATTTTTTTTTATCCAATTGTTATGAATGAAGCATGCGCTAGGAAATTTTATGAGTATCCTTTTCTTTTTGTAACATCATTCAATTGAGGAGTATATGTTGTCATTTTCCATGTGACTCTATTATTGATTAAAAATGTAATAATACTAATATTTTAAGATTCTAAAAATAGAAAATGAAAAAAATCTTTTACAAGTTATTTAAGGTATCATTGCACACTAATTTAATTCGAGCCAAAATATTTTTTACTTGTGCATTGTTCTATGGTTGACAATTATTCTATAATAGGATGAATATTTCCATTCTATCCTTATATTTGTATAGTGTGTTTAATTTCCTTTATTACTTCCATGTCCCTATTGAAACTAATAAAATAGAAATACTCAATTCCATCATCCAAAAAACCAATGAGTTAAGGTTCTAAATCCCTATGCTTTTGATCATTCCTATGGATTCTCACTTTTATCCTTTTGTATTAAATTGAATAGCGATAATGTTATTACTTCATTTCTATGCCCACTTGAAAAACTTTTAAATAATTAATGCTCTTTCCTTTTTTGTCCTATATTTGGACCATAATTAATTTTATTTACATTTGATGTCCAATTAGGGTCAGTAAACACTCTTATGTTTATAAAAAATCCTATCTACATCCTTATTTTAGGAAAAATAAGTTTATTAATGCTTTTCTCTTTGATTTACAACTATAAAACTTATGGAATTCCATATGTTATTATCATACATTATATATTTTGTTTAAAGGAAGGAAATCAAGACCTTCTAAGGTGATGCTGAGCTAGCCATTGTTATCTAAGTATTTTTAGAAAAGGAAGATAAATTATATTTAATACTTTGAAGAAGAGATATGATATCAAGTTATTTATGTTATTCAATTATAGTAACATCAACTCTATACAAAACTCTAGTAGTAATCTATAACTTAAAATATTATGTAATTTGGTATTAATTTAAAGGCTATGCATTGTTTGTTTTTAAAATTAACCATCATTTCCCCTTATCTGTCAACAATAACACATTCTGATGAAGAAAGTGAAATACATTTTCCATGCTAGAACTTAAATACTAGGACCTTCAAACAAAAATATTAAAAAATAGAACAATCATACAATTTTCACAAGCCTTTAAATCATACTCATGATTACACTCAAATTTTTATTAGAACGAAAAATTACATAAGCTTGAAGCCAAATCTATGATAAAGCCATCTATATTTGTACACCCTAACATGCATTTCACCTTTCCTATGATGAAAATAATATCCCATGAATGTAAAAACCAATGTATTATCCTGAGATAATGGTGCACAAGTCATCTTATTGGACATTCTCTCTATCCAACAAGGATAGTATTTAAAATTCTTGATTCAATTTTCAATTTTACCTTAATATTTCATAACTACTTAAAGTCCATTATTTTATCCACACATGGAAGAGAAATAAATGATATATGAAGTGTCTTATGATTCAATTTTAGGGGTTCTATAATAATCCCATAATCATGCCACCAACATAGCATCCCTACTTATATATTATACGTTTACATTCCATGAATACTTTCCATCCCTATACCATACAACCAAATTTTTTTATACATGTTAATGCATTAAAAAATGGCTGTTACAAGTCCATATGGTGGACACTGACATCATTATTTATCTCTTCAACTCTAGGATTTTATATCACCTTAAAATACTCATTCTCTCCTAGTTGTATTTCAATCAATCACACTTTTGCGAAGAGAGATATACTTTCATTATTGAGTAGCAACATAACAACCTCCATAAATTTAATAATCTAAGGATCAAAATTAGATTCAACTATGGATCATAACTACGTAATCATTTTTCATGTATTAAGAGAATGTCTAATTTAGTCACACACTTGCATTATGAAGAGAGAAGCTATAGTATTTCATTATTCATTCAAGCATTCTATTAGAAAAAAACTATAGTCATATACTCCTCAAGAATGGACTATGCTACAATATTCCATATATAAAGGAGAGAAATGCTACAACCATAACTTGCATCTAGAATTAAAAATAATGCTATAGTCCTTTACTTGTATACATGCATTTGATTAATGAAGAGTTATTCACACGTGCGCACACACACATACACACACATATGTATGCGTGTGTGTACATGCAGCACATACGTGCACATGTATACACACACATGCATGCACACACATACATATTCACAAACACACACACGCACACACACACATACGCATATGCATAGGCGCACACACACACACACACACACACACGAATACATGCGTATGAACGTGCACACACTCACACACACATGCACACAAACACAATAAATAAAGATGATACATTCACCTATAAATTAAGAATAGATAAGCTATAGTCACAACTTGCTTTTAGAGATGGGAGTGCTACAACCCTTTACTTAATATCCATTCCTTAAGAGGGGAAATCTATAGTCACGCATAATAAAAATGTTCATAACATTCAAGTATGAAAAAGAAAAAATGTTGCAATCACAAATTTGCATTTAGGGATAGAAGTGCTACAACCCTTTTTATAGACATCCATATATTATGATAAAAATATACAATCATGCATACATTATAATTAAAATGCTATAGTTATTCAAGTATTACAAAGAGAAACATACTATAGTCATTGAATTGCATTTATATATGGAAATTGCTATAGCCCATATCCTGACAACCATGCCTTTGGTGAAAAATACAATCACTTGTCAACCCTATAACTACTTCCCTTCAAGGTGCCATACATAAGTATAATGCTTTATAACATGACTTTATTTTCATATTTTAATGTGATTCTATATTCAATCGTATATTCATCATTCAATTCTTTCAAACTTTAGATGGATTCCATACAAAGCACTGCATTACAAAACCCCTCTATTTACTCAAATAAAAGAAATAACAAGATTAAGGTTTATAAGGCCCTCTAACTTTACAATAAGAAGATAAAGGATGAAAGTTGACATTTTTAATTAGATATAGGCTCAAGTATTAGGTTATTCATTTAAAAACACTACAACAAATTTACACTCAAGCCTTTCTAATGCAGGAGCATCCAGTGGCAGCAGAGCAATCTTGCATCAACAAAAATTATTCTAAGTGTTTGCCTTGGTGTCGCGATATCGCGACAGAAAAAGAGACACGATATCGCGACATGTCGCGTTTTCGCGACTCAGCCAGGAGAGAGAAGGTGCGGGGCGAAAATGTCACGATTTCACGACATGTCGCGAAATCGCGACCAAAAGCAAGAAAGATTAGAAGCACGGTGAAAATGTCATGATTTCGCGACATGTCGCGAAATCGCGACCAGAAGCAGGCAAGAGGTGAGGCCGATGAGAATGTCGCGATTTTGCGATCGTCGCGAAATCGTGACCTGAAGTAGCCGAAGGATGATGCCGAAGAAAATGTCACGATTTCGTGACATGTCGCAAAATCATGACCAGCAGTAGGAGGGAGAAGACGCCAAAGAAATTGTCACAATTTCATGACATGTCGCGAAATCGTGACCCGAAGCAGGCGAGAGGTGAGGACGATGAAAACTTCATGATTTTGCAACATGTCACGAAATCACGACAGTCGCGAAATCACGACCAGGAGCAGCGAAGAGAAGATACCGATGAGAATGTCGCTATTTCGCGACATGTCACGAAATCGCGACTAAGAGCAGCCGGGAGAAGATGCCAATGGGAATGTCGCGATGTTTCGTGACCATCGCAAAATCATGACTAAGAGCAGCCGGGAGAAGATACCAATGGGAATGTTGCAATTTCGTGACATGTCATGAAATCACGACCGTCACGAAATCGTGACCAGAAGTGACTGAGAGATGGTGCCAGCGAAGAATGTCACGATTTTGTGATGTGTCATGAAATCGTGACCAAAAGCAGTCGAAAGATGATGCCGAAGACAATGTCGCGATTTCGTGACATGTCGTGAAATCGTGACCAGCAGCAGGAGGGAGAAGATGCCAAAGAAATTGTCATGATTTCGTGACATGTCGCGAAATCACGACCAGAGCAGAAAGGCGGAGGCATCTGAAGGCAAATGTCACGATATCGTGACATGTCGCGATATTGCGACCAAAAGGGAGAAGGAGCGCAAGGAAGTCAAAATGTCACGATTTCGTGACATGTCGCGATATCGCGACAAACGGCTGGTTCATGGTTCAAAAAGGCACGTGTTCCAAGGTGATGTTTTTGAGGTGGTCAAGGGTCTCATTAATGCATGTTTTCGTATCCGGTAAGTTTGCTGAACATGACGGCCTCTCGAATGCTACGTCCAGAGGTCAGAAATGTCAGACAGTTCTTTAATGCATGCTTTCATGGCGGATCAGGGTAGTTGCCAATTATGGGAAGAAAATTGAAAACTCGGTGGAGAGCCGACTGGGTAGGTTCAACGGAAGTACTCTCCCGCCTTGTCATTAATTACTGAGAGGGTCGTTGGAACCTGGATAAAGGAACCTAGCTGGTAATGAGACAGGGATGGGGAGTTTGAGATTGGGAGAAGGAAAAAGGGAAAATTACGCCTATGGGCTATATTGTAACACTGTTGTGAACAAATTACAGAGGAATAAAATTGGGTTTTTTTGTGTGAATCTCGGATCTCCATCACTTTCAAAACATGTTTGTTCAAAGATAAGAAATAAATGAATGGGTGAAACTAATGGTTAAATCACTATGTAGATACAAATTATATACTATCTTTATGTTCAATCCCACAAAAAATTATATGATTTTGAACTTCTCATACTACTATTATTATGATACATATTTCAATTTTTTTTTATAAAAGTGTCTCAATACTGGGTCATTATTAAATTTCCTTGACTCAGGTTATAAAATTTTATCATCTTTTGATCAAAGGACAACTAGGGTAACCACTATTGTTTGAAGAAATTAAAGGATTGATCCCAAGTGATGCTTTCTAATCTTAGATATTTCTTAGTCTTTAGATTATTTTACCAAGATGTTGCTTCACTAATCAACCAATATGCTATCCAAACAACTATAGTTTTCTCTATGAAATTACAAAGTTCAAATTATTTGGTCATATTGATGAGCCAAGCTTCATCTGCATCCTAATGGTTTTTCCATCATACTTTATGAGAATGATCTTATTTAAAGCCTTAGATAATTGCATCTCGACATGGTTTTTTTTGTACATAGGGTATTCATCTTCACCCTCTTTCACTTGTGTGGATCCTAGTTTATCCCTCCTATCGTCTTGATAATTAAAAGGTTCCACATCCTCAAAATGAGAATTTTCTTTCCTCTTTAGCTTTCCTTGGCCTTTGTTTTCTAATGCGAGAATTCTTTTCTACATATTATTCATTAGGACTAGGAGATAATCTATTTTAATTGTTCCCTTACTTTCTACAATTGAAGACTCTACTTCATCCATTTTCTTGATCAACAATTATGCAATTTAGCATTAGTGAACCGATTAGGCCCTAGGTTTTTCCTAAAATTTGATACCACATTTAACAATACTAATATTTTATGATTCCAAAAATAACATATATATATATATATATATATATATATATATATATATATATATATATATATATATATATATATATATATATATATATATATATTACAAGCCATTTAAGGTATTATTGCACTCTAATTTAATTTCAAGCTAAAGTATTCTCTACTTGTACATTATTCCATGCTTGAAAATTATTATAAAATAAGATGACTCTTATCATTTCACCCTTCTATTTGTATAGTGTCATTAATTTCCTTTATAACTTCTATGTCTCTATCAAAAATGATGAAAGAGGAATACTTAATTCCATGACAAAAAGAGCTAGTGAGTTAAGGTTTTAACTCCTATGATCTTGATCATTCCCATAATTATTTACTTTTTATCTTTCATTGATCCATGCATGTGACCTTTTTGGGACATGACTTTATGCCCCAAAATACCCAAAAATATATTTTTTGATCCTAACCACACCGTCATAGGCATAACTTTGTGCTTGAGTATCCATTTTGATCCATTCAAGAAGTGCTGAAAACTTTAGAGGGAGAACATAAATTTTAGTAGGTAAATCTATTATAAGCAAGTTACTAGCAAATTTATGGCAAACAATACTCCAAAGACCCTTACAAATGCAAAATATATTTTTTATTAGGGTAGAAGGATTTTTGAAAGAGGCCCTAAACCTTTCAATAAACTGTTACAAGAATATAAGCCCCAATGCTTCTAAGAGAAACATAAACATTACAAATATACATATTTCCATGCCCATACAAACAACTAAAAAATAAAAAAGCAACCCACACACAACTAATGAACACATTAAACACTGTAACAAATAGAAGCAAAAAAGAAGAGGAACAACATGGATCATATATCTCCATCCTCCTTCACATCCTCAATATGGGACTTGAGAAGGGTAATCTTATTTTTTAGGTCCTTCAAAGCATTATCCACATTACCAACCAACCAGTGATTTAGTCTCCTCAAAGTTTCATTGAGGTCCTTCAAAGTGACATAGTTATTCTCTAAACCTTCCATTATGTGCTTCCTTAGGGGCTCACCATCCAAGTTCTTTCCAAAAAGACTAGGGTTATACATATGGTAATTCTTAAGGGAATTCCCACCCTCCAGTGGAGATAATTTTATAGGTGCCTTCCTATTAACTTAGTCAAATTTTTAGACTCAAAATTATCCATATTTTGGTTAGACAGATCCACAACTTTCCTTTTATCTTGAGTTTTTAACCCCACTATTTGAACTTGTATATGATTCTATCGTATGAGTAACATATTCCTTTTTAACTTGTTGAACCTTTCCCATACACATAAAGACTCTTTTTCTAGTTATTGACGATGAGTACTTTGGGTCCTCTCTAGTTCTTTTATTTTTACAACCACCATAAGAAGCAATATTTGGCATCCTCTGCCACCAAAGAAATAGCCCCAATGCAAAACATCCTAAAAACAACAATCAATGCAACACATGGGCTTCATATCGAGAGAAACAAGGGTCACAAGATGCACTATGGACAACATGAACTGCCACATGGATAAGATTTATGGGAAATACTCTTCGAATCAGCCCTGCAAGTCTTCTATCCTTGGAACTGCAAAAGCACTACCCAAAAAAAAAAACAAATTGGGCTAGATTACCCATGTCAAAACAACCTGGGAAGATACTCACTTGTTGAATGCAAAATAAAATATTCACTAAAATATTAATTTTCTATTTTTATATTTTTTAAGCCAAAATGCATCTTTAGCTATATTGACATATTAGTAGAACATAAAACAGAAAAGGATAAGTCATATGTATGCAATTTTTGTTTAATATGCACTTTGTAACTCAATGGAAGGTGAATCACAATATTTCCATATTAGTGACCTTCTAACTCATGGAAGGTGAACCCCCATATTTTCATATGGATGACCTTTCATATTCAATATGGTGGATTTACCATACACTAATTAATTTATAAAGAGATATGCACCATTGAGTCTAGAAATCATGAGTAATGAATGCAATGTTATAGTCTCACATCTCTCCTAGATCTTCCTTGCCAAGTACTTTATTTATCAAGCAATAAAATCATTATGCTAGTTTGCTTACATATTTTTGTGTTATGGTTTGTTATAATTTATTATTTCTAAATCACACTCTTTATTGATATTCCTTTAATTAGAATTTTGATTTTTGAAATAGTCAAAATTATGAGTTTTGGATTAGTGGTATTAGAGTAGCCTATCTTTTGAGTGTTTGTTCATAAACATGAGATCATGATATCAAAAATTTGGGTATTAGACATGATATCTCTATCATTACCTCCCTTGTCATTCCAAATTATTTCAAGTGATAACTAAAATGGATAATATGAGATAATCTCTCCCTCCAAGGAGATGTTGAATGAAGCCCTTATGAAACACAAGAATGAGATGATATATCGATTTGCTCAAATTGTTCAATGACTCGTTGGCACAAATTCTTTAACCTAATCTATACAACTTATCATTGCCCTCACACCATTCAATGCTTCCACACCATTATAGGCATAGATGAATTTTGATATTCCTACTTTTGAAGGAAAAAATAATGTTGATAAAAGATATTGGATCAATTATCTTCACATTTCTCTATAAATAAATTTATTGACAGTGAGAAAATTACTTTTCACTCTTGAAAATTTTATTACTTATTTGGAATTGATGGGAAAAATATTGTACCAAGGTTGCAAAAGAGAATGAATATTAAGTGATACTCACATGGGATTATTTCATAGAGGTCATCAAGGATAAATATTATCCTATGGGAGCCTATGAAGACTAGTAAATATGATGGCAATAATTGTGTCAAGGTAAATATTAGTCTGTTCAAGATTATACTAATTCTTTCCATTCCATGGTAGAAAAACTAGGCATTCAAGATGCTAAAATTAATCAAATACTTAAGCACTATAGTGGGCTACAATTTTTCAATATGGACCTCTTCAAATTCAATATATTGGAAGAGGCATACAATTTTTTTATCAAATTGGAGCAAACACACAAAAAATAGAAAAATGATAAAATAACAAAATCCAAAATACTAAGAACCAACTAAATAAAATCTAGAGTGACTCTTTATAGAATCAAGACAAAATAAGTCAACCCAAAAATTAGAATTAGAATTAGAAAAAATACTCCGAAGAAAATAATACCCCAAATGCTAAGACTAGAAAATAGGACAATTATCAAGAGCAACAAACATTTTAAGGAGTGTTGAGAAATTAAGTTATTTTTTGCTAAGTCACAACCCTCTAAATTTACTACACCACTACCTCCATATCTATAGACCAAGGAGAGAGGAAAGTGGATCACGAGAGTTGAACCAAATGTGACCATTACCACCACACATGCTACACTAGAGGAGTTACAAGACAAGGAATACTTATTTCACTCATAAGTGTTGGTCAAGGGTAAGCCATTACATTTTTCACTTATAGGAAAAAAATCTAATTTTTGCTCATATGATGAAGGATTTGAGTTTTCCTATTACACCACACCCACAACCATAAAATATTGGATGATTACAACAAAGGAGATATATTCATGTCACTTAATAATGCATCCTCTCTTATGATATCAAGTCCTTAAAAGATGAAGTTTTGTATGATGTTGTGCCCTTGGATGTTTGTGATGTAATTTTAGGTCAACCATTTATGTGGAAGAGGTATGGTGTTTATGAGTATAGGACTCAAAGTGTCATAATCATTATTAGAGGTGAGTTCTTCTAGATACTAGAGGTATCTGCTCATACCTATGTTTCCTTAATCCATGCTAAATAATATAGAAATATGATAGCTAAAACAAGGATAATTACTCTATTAATGATAAAAATGTAAAGCAAAAGGAGGATTATTTCTATATCAATCATATGCTATGCACTATATTGTAAGAGAATATGATGACATGTTCAAGTCACCATCTAGGTTTCCACTATGAGGTGAAGCATTATATTAATTTAGTTTTTAGTTATCTTTTGTATAGTGTGCCTATTTATCATAGATGAGTCCTTGAAAGTGATTAAATTAGGAGGTAAATATAATAATTAATTCAAAAGGGGAAAATAAGACCAAGTGCTTCATGATGTGGTAGTCCAATTGCCTTAGCTTCATATAAAAATGGAATGTGGATACTTTTTATTGATATAGAGATTTGAATAAAATCATTATGAAGAATAACTATACACTGTTTTAAATAGATGAATTGTTGGACTAGCTTTATGGTATAAAGTTCTCCATCAAATTGATATCAAATACAACTATCATAAAATACCCATATATCCCACTCTTAGGTGTAAGACTACATTCAAATCCAAGGGGGGTTAATTTTAGTCGTTGGTTATGCCTTCTAGCTTGATAAATGCACTTTCCACATTCATAAGGATGATGGATGACACCCTACGTTCCTACACCGACTCATTTGTAGTAGTCTACTTGTTAGGAACCTTCAAATAAAAATAAGTGTAATCCATAATAGATATGTAAGAATTAATGGAAATATGAAAATGAAATAACACAAACGCTTAAGAAAATAAGTTATTAGATATATAACAACTTATATTAGGCAAGAAGAATGTAAATCATAGGCTTCTTTGAGAAGGCAACCTCCTTGGAAGTAGAGCTTTGATACAATATAAAATACTAGATGATTCATTCCTTTCCATCCCTGTCTTATATAGACTCCTCTTTATAATAAGTAACAATTATATCACTATAATAACTCCTACTTACAATAAAGTAACTATTATATCATTTTCCTACTTACATTAATACTAACACCCACTTATAATAAGAGTAGTAATTACATCATAATAGGCCCAAAAACACTAAGTGCCCAAGGTGCAATGCTATATAATGATAGTTATGTTAGGATGGGGTTATAACATGCTTCACCCCTTTGAGAAGATTTATCCTCAAAGCTTGTGATGAGGAAACTACTGCTAAAGTTGATGGAGCAGTTCCCAACTAGCATCATATAGCTGTAATCCTTTCCATCATACTAAAACATTAGTGAGTGTATGACTGTGAAGTGTGCGCATATGGTCATCCAAAATACTCTTAGGTCCCAAGATAATTAATTTTTCTTCATCCAAATGGGGTAGTGTTGATGAGACATGAAAAATTATATGTATGGAGGAGGCCAACAATTTTATTATTAGGAGACCAATTAAAATGTCATCTACAAGAATTATGGAAGGAGCTTCGAATAAAATCCTTGCTTTGGAGCAATCAACACTTGCTAGAACAAAGCATGGAGGATAAATGCAGTAAATTTTGTATTTGTAAATTTTGGGAAAAGTTCATGGAAGTTGGATGAATTTGTATGGATCAATGATGTGCGTTTTGGAAAGATATTTCTAACACTTTTTGAATAACTTGAAATAGGCAACCGAGGCCAAAGTTATGGTCAAATTATTAAACCACAAAGTTCTAGAATGTATGGGTCAACGTGGTCAAAATTGGCTATAACTTCCAGAATTCAATGAGTGGGTTTTAAATACCAACACTCATTTAATAAAATGGACTTTATTTAAATATCAACACTCATTTAATAAAATGGGTTGTATTTAAATATCAACACTCATTTAATAAAATGGGTTGTATTTAAATATCAACACTCATTTAATAAAATGGGTTGTATTTAAATATCAACACTCATTTAATAAAATGGGCTGGTTTTAAATACCAACACCCATTTAAGAAAAGAGGCTATATGCATTTAATTTTTCACAACACATTGTTGCAGAGTTTTTCGCACAATATATTATGGTAGATTTATTTTTCACAACACAGGATGACAAATTTATTTTTTCACAACATATTGTGGTAGAGTTTTGCACAACACATTGTGGTAAATTTTGCAGATAACACATTGTGAGGGTTTTATTGCCACATATGCAATGGGAGAACCATGAGGTAAGAGTAGAGATTGGGGAGAACAAACTAAAGAAAAAAACCAGTTGAAATCAGTAAGGATTTGTATTAGCTTTTAAATTTCAATAACACTTCATCCAATTTATTTGGATTGTGGTTTTTTTCCATTTTGAATTTTACGTAAAAATCTTGTGTTCTCTTGCAGTTTATTTTTGTGCATGTGATTTATTTTCTATAATATCTAAATATTAATTATAATTTGATAAGTAGATTAGATATCACATACAATATAAAACACACACTCTAAGCATGTATATATTTTACTAACTGAAGCTAAAATATTAAGCATAATCTATGATATATTTGAGAAAAGAGTCAAGTTTTGGCTCTTTACGGATCAATGTGAAACTAATGTTATGAAATTAGAGGAGATAGAAATATATAAATATAATAACCTATTATATTATGCACAACATGATTATTGATTGTTACTCTTTATTATTAATATTTGGCACTTTGTATGTTTGATTATGCTATTTGAGGAGGCTTATTTACTATACTTTTCTTATATGTAAGCCCCATTGTAACCTTTAGGTAGAAATTATCCTACATAAATATTACTAACTAGAGAATATGAAAGGTATACCTTATATGACTAATAATTAATGGTGTAAGCTGGCATATTACTTCTATTAGTATCCTTGGAGGATAATAGGAAGATCCACTTAATTGGATTATAGTATGAATATAGAAGAGAAAGAAAAATTTAAATTTAACTAAAATTACAAGTTGTCTATGCATTTAATATTGATTGTTGATTAGAATATAAATAGTCCAAATACTTTGATATTGTATTTATACCTTATTTCAATTCAACTAAAGCATTGATAGATGTAGCATGCCTAGTCAACCATAAGTAAAAAATGCAACAATAATCTAGTAATGACAATTTAAGGGAAATATACGAAAAATGATACATTATTTATTTATATTTTAAAAAGAGAACCTACATGTAAGATAAATTTTGCATTGAACTATTATCTTTAATAAAAGGTATACGTGCACTAGATTATAGTAAATCTAAGGGTCAAGTTATTTTTTCAATATCATCTTAGAGTCAAAGGTACAAAGTAGCCATGAGATGGATTAATCCATGTACTTCAAATGTTTGTTTCATATAGATTTGTTCCTTATATCTTAACAACAATTAGCAACACCATTGTCACTATTGAGAAGTGAGTGTTTTATAAGCACAAGAACCTATAACTTTAAGGTTTTAATGCAAGATCTTACAATTAGAATAATACCATCCATAGTCATAACCACATAAAATAGTGGAGGATTAAGTAGTACCTATTTGACATAGTAACTAGGCACCAATACCCAAATTTACCTATCAATGTTGGCATTCTAGAAGGTAGAATATACCAATAATTTAAAATTTTAAAATTTTTCCTATACACTAAGTGGGAGAAAAATGTAAATATTTTCAATTTTGATGAGTATTAATATATTACAAAAATAAAATATTTTAGAGAAGCAACTAATCAATGAAAACTTAAAGCAAAATAAGATTGAGAATAATTTTAATTGGTAGAATTAATGTAGAATTTAACCTATAGCCCATTTAAAAATGATAAATAAAGGAGTAATTATGAATATAATTTGAAACATGAGTGAAACAGTCTCAAGAATACAAATTCATTTAGTACCATAGATCTAGAATAGATATTACACTAGATTTGCTTCAAGGACATAAGTATCCCCTTTTGTTAGAAAGTCTAGGTTAAGTTAACCATAATTGGTGGATATTTACTACAAAATATTAGAGCTAGATTGGTTTCATGGATATAAATAAGTGAATGTGAGCAATCTTAGGGTATTTTTTCCATTAGTCTCTCTTGATATTTTAGTTCATATCTCAGGACTTCCTTTACTAGGATATCCAATTATTATTTGAGTTGAATTAAAATAATATGGAGATAAAATGGATTCCTAATGTAAGAAAATATTTTTGCATATGAAGTAAAATAAATATTTATATCTTTCTCATCTATATTTCTCTCTAATATACTAATATTATGTGTAGGGATATTTTTATATGACTAATGCATCAATAAACTAAAATGTTATAATATGTCTCAAAGGGTACCAATAATATATTGAAGTGTACATTGGTATAATTTGCTTATGAGACATGCATTTATTATATTATCTCTCTATTAGTATAACCATTAGCTACATGAGATAATAATATGAGCAAGTAAAATCTTATTTTTCCATAGCTATGTAAAACCATGCACAAATATTTATCCCACCAAAACTATGCATTGTTGAAATTAAGTGATATGAGATGCTTCTTGAAGATAGGAGTACCAAATTATACTAGTCATCTTGTGTACAATATGGCTATACAAAGTTTCTACTTAGTTATTTTGCTTCTATGTAATTATGGGTATTTATATCTACATCTTGTATTTCATAGAGAGCATATTATATATCACCTTATCATGTATGTTAGTATAGCTTTTTATTTCCTTTCCCTTCTAAGAAATATTGTATCATATTGTATATTAATATTTCTTAGATCCATCCATATCTATAAGTTGTTTGAAGTAAAACCTATACTTACAATATACTACATGTGTAGGGAACAAAATGATATTTAGCCTTGAAAGAGATGATTACCATTAGTAACTCATAATATAGATTTTGGCACTCTCTATGGGACCAAGTATAAATTTAGCTAGATTATTTGGTCAATATCCCATATGAACATGTCTTATATTTAATTATTTATTCATAATGGGTTGAATCTATGAAATATATACTCCTCATCATTTGGAGGACATCTTTCGCTAGAGAATATATCAATATCAAGGATTTATCGCAAATCATGTGTCAATTACCATGATTAACATGTCTCACTCATTTCCATTGTGGACTACTTAAGGATATTCATCTTATATGACTCAAAACTAGGAACCTTTAGTAGCAACCAAAATGCTTCCCATATTTAGTGATGAATATAAAATGATGACCTATAATAACCTACATGGTTTATACAAAATAACATTACTTCATAACAAACACCACGAAGAGCAATTGTTCTATGTTATAGTTTAGTCCCTAATATTTAAAGCACCCTATGATATCAAGGATTATGGGTTGATAGCAATTTTGTATTTATTGGAAATTATCCATTAGTTCCTATTATATTTTGAGAGAAAATCAATCCTTATGCCATCTTATTATAATTTTGTAAAAGAATCCAATGTCCTAATGAATAAATCATAGTCTATGCTTTAGTATAATATGGGATGAAATAAAGCTAAATTAGGAACAAGTCTTTGTTTATCATATAAAGGTATTATGACTTTATCTAGCTTAGTTTATTGAAATATCTAATTAGACATCCTTTCTAGAAGTTTACTTTGATGTTATGAGAGTAGAGAAGATGCTCATAAAAGTTGGAACATGGCCATTTAGTGCACTAGTACTAAAAGTGAGTCAAGAAGACTTTCTATTATCATTTCATACTCAATAAAAATGCTCACTATCAATTTTGTAACAACCCAAAACTACTGACCCATTTTTTTTTTAAGAGCAAACACAAGCAAAGGTTCATAAGGGAGACACCATATTAATATTTTATTGGAATATATTACATTATTTGGTACATGCCAATGTACCACATTGGGTACATCTTTAAATTAGGAGTTTGCCTTAGATTAAGGTTTGAGTATTTACTTTATGCAATGTAATAAATTCACAAGTGTTAGAATGTACAATGATGTAAATGTGCATGTAGTCCACATGTACATGAGTCATGGGTATATGAAAGGCCAAGGAATATATATTCCTATATATAGGCCTTTGATAGAGTAAAGTAAAGGATCCTAGAGGATGATAGAGAGAAGCATATAGAATAGGAAAGTAGATACAATGTAGATCTTGCATGAATTTTTGGAGTGTTTGAGACCTCCATTATATTACATTGTACTATTTTTGTGAGCTTTCATTAATGGCTATTTTATGAGTTATTATAGAATTTTCTCATATATTTTTCTTGCATATTATATTGCCATTATCATATAGTTAACATTGCTTGCTCATTTTATATCTTGTGGTTGCATTTCCTTAAATATATCATCAAAAGCTAACATATTTATCTCAATATTCAAGGCTTCACCACTCAGTGGATAGGAGTGGCCAAATACCACATTTACTGGGTTCACCTCACTAAACCTACATATTTAGAAGGACACCAAAAATAGTTTCTCAACCTTTGCTTTACTATCATTGGCATAGGACCATGTGATTACAGTGTAGGGATTATCCTTTAAGATCCATAACACTTAAAGGAGGACACCTATTCCCTAACCTGAATCTAAGTCCATATAGGTAGGTTATTAAAGTATAGAGCATTGGTGCTTAGTTACCACACCTTCATGGGATAACTAAGGTTACTTCCACTTTGATGATAACTAATACGATTACCTGATCCTACATTATCAAGGTATCACAACTACTAACTTGTGAACAACAACGAGTTGAGATACACCCAATCCTACTCATTCAAGGTGTTAATATTCACAAGTATTTTGGATATTGTATTCACACAACTCCTTCCATATTCATGAGTTTCCTAGTTATTACATTCTCACAACTCCTTCTAGGCCTCATGGCTTACCTGGTTATTGCATCCATGCAACTCCTCCTAGGCATTGGGTTAAATTATTGACTTAGTTCTGCAAGAGGATCTAACCCTCCCCAAGGAAAAATTATTACAAATAATTCTAGCACTTTACAACATAATTCTAAAGTAAATTAACATACACTTCATCATATCAAAAGCACTTCAAGTTGAACCATAAACCATTTACTTCAAAATGCTAAGATAGATAAACTACGATGCCTATTAATTAAAGTCATTTGCTTAAAATTCAAATGCTTGAAATAAGTTTCAAAAGATGCTTTCCAAACTTATGAATAAATCAAGTATGCACATAGAGTTACATAACTGCATGACATAGAATTCAATACTATTTAGACAATTAGAATATTGCTAAAATCATTTCAATATACAAAACCTAAAATATCATAAAGTCAACATAAACCTCCAGTTTGTACAATAATCAAGTTTATAAATCCCATGAAACAATACATGCTTTACAAAGCTTTTGTTTCTTTTTCCAAAATGATCATACATTTTAAAAACCACAAGTCTTCCTCCATATATTTCCAAGCCATTCGTAGCATCTCCTTTATGGGGGTTCACCTAATGCTTATGAGGAATTCCTAGGGATCACGAAAAATTTCTAAAAGAATGCAATGCAACTATATCATACCATTTCTTTACTTTAATGCAATCAACCATGCTAAAAAAGGATCAAACCAAATCAAGGAGAATTCCATACTTCTTCATATGATGATCTCCTAACCCACAAGAGTCTCGAAAATCATTAATATAGTTTCTATTTCAAAACTAAAAATCAACGATTTTAGCCAAAGAGAAAACCCTTGCTTCTCATTTTAATGATCTCCCAACTTACTCACAAGTCTTCAAGAGTCATTCTTTAGTTTTTATTCAAAAATCAGCAACAAAGAGAATCACTTACTTCTCTTTTATAATGATATCCTAACTTACAAGAGTCTCAAAAATTATTATTATAGTTTCTATTTCAAAATCCACATTTAAAACTTAAATAATACTCTCCTTCAACCAAGTAATAATTCATACTTCATTACTTTATATAACCTAATATGATTATAAGTCTAATTTCACCATCCTCATCCAATGACAAAACCAAAACTAAACTATCTTCATAACTAACAAATAACTAACTAACAAGTATCTATCTTCATAAGTCTAATTTTACCATCCTAATCCAATGACAAAACCAAAACTAAAATATCTTCATAACTAACAAATAACTCAGTTAATAAAGACTCAATCATAGTGGAGATACACATTTTTCATTGTAAGAAAAAAGCTTCCTAACATTACAAGAACAATATACTCCAATTTATATTCTTATTAAGTAATAGGGTAATAAAAATTTAAGAAACTAATTTCCAAAATCATAAACCATTAAAACAAATAACTTAAACAATATGATAAATAAAAAATCACAAATTGGAAAACCACCTAAGGCACAAAAAAAAAATTAACACTCAAATCTCTAACCCTAACACCACTATCTGAGGTAGCCTTTGCTCAGGGTGGCGTAGGGAAAGATAACAACATGGGATGCAAGCAAAAATGGTTACAAAATACACCAAGATGATGATAAAAAATTCTTAGATTGAGACAACCCTAAGCTTAGTAAGAAGCTACATCATGAACACCCTCTATAGATATTAGGACGTTAACACATAGGTGCACTAGAGCATTAATGCAACAAGCCACTACAACAAAGCTAAGCATCCCAAATCAAATGATGACTATAAAAGAAAATACAAGGGTGGACCAATCTTAAGAGCATAAAGGCAACAAGTGCATCAAAAACAAAGAACAATAGGTGTAACACCATATGTCTCATAGGAAAAGTAAGAAGAAAATACCACAAGGGATACAAACTCTACAAAAACTAAGCATAAATGAAAGCAAAGCACAACATATAAAATACAAGCAAGGAACCACCTGGTTTGAGCTTCCTTCATGTATTGTTCAACTTTGATGATGTGCTTGTTTAGATCCAATTCTCACAAATTGTCCTGCCCAACACTTCTAGCTTCTTCCATCCAACCATCCTCCACCCCAACACACTGATTTAAGGAGCACAAGGAAATTTGGGTGCCATACTGCATGGAGGTGTTCAAAGAAAATTTTCAAGAAGGCATTTTATTGTAAGCCTCATGTGCACCACCTCGAGACATAATAAAGAGCCACTCAAGCATAATAAAGTGGTCTAATAATTTTTATTTCAAATAAAATATAGTCTTAAATAATTATTACTAATTACTTAACTAAATTAAATCAAGCATTAGAAACTAAGCTTTAATTCAATAGTTTAAGAAATATTAAAATCTATCATTTATTTATTTCACAATACCCAAGTATTTAAATAAACAACTAGATAATACCTCTTGAATCTAAGGTATAAACCTAATCCCCAAACAAGCATACCCAAATCAAGCATAAATCCATCCCAACAACGTTTCACACCATTTTTTTATCCTTAAGTACGCAATCTATTTTAAGATAGACAATTGGTATCATCGACCTTTTAAAGAAGACTTATTGCAAGCAACTTCAAAGGTGTGAACATGAAAGTAAGAAAAATGGCATGCATCTATATGAAAGGGTAATTTGTTACCCTAAGTTTTTGATGATCAATTCATCATCGTTATTTTATCAAGATATTCCTCACATTAGGTGGTTTCCCCATGGTCTTCCACTAGAGAGAGGAAGAGAGAGCACTTGCTCTTACATCCAAGGTTTCATTAGCAATACCATATTCAATTCTCATATGAATGTAAATTATTCTTTCAAATAGATATCATGAGATGTAATCATGCCAATAAACATTCATTCTAATCATACTTTAAAGTTTACATGGATTTCAACCAAGGAGGGTTGCAAATTTGTACTCAATGATTTTCCACTTGTGTACACCTATGAGGATTTTATATCTCCTATATAAACATAGGAGGAGAAGTTGAAGAATCTTGAGGAGAAAATTGACAAAATTATTGAAGACATCATAAGATTATCTAAAAGGATTAATTACTTAATTAATACTAATTATGAATATTCATATAAAGGGATAGGGAATCACATAGCTCTCAAATATGTTCTTCGTAATGACATGCAATGAGACTTGAAAAAGATCCAAGTGTAGTGGACTACTTCATAAAATCCACAATAGATATATTAATATCATGTCCATTACATGATGAAGGGTTTATTACTATTGCAACATCCTCCCATTGGATGACAAACATTGAATTTTCCTTCCTTATAGTGCCTTGGAATAATAGGAGCAAAATTCATGATGAGAAGATTCAAAAATATTATTGGATAGTTAGGAAGATGGAGAAGATACAATAGATAATATATCTAGATTTTCTTTATTCATGGACTAGGTGAAGGAACAATATAACAAAAGAGCATAAAACAACATGTAGATGCCCTAGAACAAGAGATACAAACTTAATAACTAGAAGATCCAGTTATCTTATAGGATAATAAAGATGATTTAGATATTGCAGAAAATAAGAAGACATTTTTTATTTATAAAATCTAAGGGTAATGCAACTTAAAGAACTTAATAATGAGAAGCCTATATAACAAAAAAAAAATTCATTTATGTTATAATAGGATGTTTCTTCATAGTTTTTGGAGGACCATCTCAAATCAAGACCAATTTTCTATAATCAAACAATTTTACTGATGAGCAACAATAAAAATTATTGAATTCAAATTAATTTGAGGGTTTTATCTTTACACCAATTTATATACTAGAATATGTAATAGAATATAATCCAAAGGATGTGAAGATCTCACATTTGAATTCTTCTAGGGAGCATCATAACCAACAATCAAAGGATATCGTAAAGGAGAGCCATATTGAAAAATTCATATTCATGCATTTCTTGTACTTAATATCCTAACATGGTGCGATGACTAGTGATAAAATAAAACTATTTTATTAATCCCACAAATATTTCCATCAAACATAACTACTATTCTATCCCTTAGCATGTACATAGTAAGTGATGCTTTGCTTTCAAGTAAGAGATCTTTACAAATAACATGGTACTCTCTATAATTAACTTTATGGCCAATGAGTAGGTTGGCATCAATCTAGGTTTGAGTATCATAGAATGCATGTTGAATTTTTATTCACTACCTTAAAAATTTAAATTCACACTCAAAATTAGCTATTTAAAATATTTATAGAGCATCCATTCAAAATGATTCAAGGTTGAAAACAAAGATTTTTTCCATGGCTAAGAGAAGAAATAACAATGAGGGACAAATGTTTAAAATTTTGCTTCATCATAATTTATCTATCCTATTCATTTAGAATTGATCTCGTTGAGAAAATTGGATGTTTGTAATTCAAGTTTTCTAGAAATAAATTTAGAGTTTCTATATTTTTAAGTGAATCAAATGTTGAGGATATACATGTTCTACAAGGATTATAGGATTAATACATATAGTAGAAAATATATTGTTAATATTCAAACAAGGATGACCATTTCAAAGTGTCAATAAAATCAAAGATAAAATAAATCAATACATTCAAAAATTTGGAAGACTACCTTCATATGATGATCTAAATCTTGTTTGAACTACTTGAAAATAAAGTGAGGTTACATTATCAAGCAATATGTTTGGAAGACTTATCATCCCAACTTAAACTTAAAGGTCCAAAGTGTGCATTATATGGCCTAAAATATAGAATTAAAATATTTGTTGCATATGTTCCTTATCAATTAATAGTCATAAATAGCAAGTCCATCACCTACCAATAAGTAAACATATTGTAAGCAAAAAAACATATACCTTCAATATTTTAAAGTAATGCCTTCAAAACAATATTTTTCAATTCTTAGCATATTTCCTAGCTACCTATAGTCACACCATATTAGTTGAAGGAGGATTAAGCAATACCTATCCAATGTAATAGCCAGGTGTCGATACTAAAATTTACCTATTAATATCAATATTCTAAAATGAATGCACCAAAGATTTAATATTTTAGATTTATTCATACAAAAAAGTGGAAGTCAAGCACAGATTTTAATAAATCCTACTTACCCTAAGAAGTAATCATATCTGATAGAGAGCAAAGTAGCTAGAGTAATGATGAATCAATGAATATCTATTAGCAAGATTAAATTTAGAGGATTTTCCTAGAATGAACTAACATAAAATTGACCTTGTTGTATTCTCTTTATAAAAGGGTCAGGGTCCCTTTAAAAACCCCTTCCTCCAATCGATAAAAAAAAAATTGACCTTGTAGTTCAATAGACAAAGCAAAATAGAAGAGTAAGAACAAATTTGACTTGTGAGAAGAGTTGCAATAGTCCTAAAAATTTGAAATTGTCTACTATCCAAGTTATAAAATAGTCACAAGGCTATATACATATTGATAATTTAAGAAAAAATAATTACCAAATAGGTAGGTTAAGTTAACTATAGTTGGTAAAAATTTACCACTTAGGCTCGGAATCAAATGAGTTTTATAGCTATAAAAAAATGTTTGTATAAACATTTTAGGGGATTTTCTCCATCATTGTATCTATACCATTTTTCTTAGATCTTGAGCCTCTATTTACCAAGATATCCCATTGTTCTTTGATTTACAATAGAAGACTATGGAGATCAAGTTGATTTTTGATTCCATAGTCTTCTATTGTAAATCAAATAACAACAGAAGATCTTACAAGCCTTCCAAGCCTTTATCAAAAATAAAAAATCAACATAGTATTTATCAAGATCTTACAAGCCTTCCATCTAAAGTGGGTTGGAAAAAGACAAGGAAGAGGAAGGGTTCCTCCTCCATGAAGTACTTTAAAAATCAAAGAGGGTTAATTGCTTTTTTTTTGTAGATTAGTTATCAAGGGAAAGGTCAAGAAGGAATGAACATAGACATAGCTTCAATAACACAAAAAAAATATTTAACTATTGAGAATTTGGCTGTGGAATAGGGGTGCTTTTATGGTTGATGATGTATAGATTTGGATGCTATTTTATTGAGCTCAATTTTCGATTTTAAGTCTAAGTTATTAAGATTGTATTATTGGGTTTATTATTGCATAGTTTTTTAGGATGTTAGCTGGTCATGCCTTACATGGTATTTTTAGTATGTTTATGATGTATATATAGTTTTTTGTAACATTGTGTAGTGTTGAATTCTATCATAGTTTCAATTATATTGTTGTTAGGTTGTTGAAGAGGTGTTTTTATGTGCAGAATTTATTGTTGTGGTTCTTTAGAAGAATGCTATCATAAATTTTATTTTTGGAATTTAGTCTAATGCTCATATTTTTACATAGGTTAATAAGTTGAGAGGTCTACTAGAGGAAGAAGGCAATGGTGATACAAATGACAATATCATACATTCATCATGTTTTGGGGTAAGTAAATGAATTTTTATCATCATATCATTGAAAATATATGTGAGATGATCAAGGAAAATTTTAATAATAATTATGATTAACAATTGGTCATCATTAAGGGTTGTTTGACAATATAACAAGAATTGAGTTGTTGGATATAAAGCCATACCTCTTTTAAGAGATTAGTTTGACGATGGATGTAATTATCATGTTGATTGACTTTTAAGGTGTTTTATGGTTTATTAGGTTGAAATTTATGTCTTGCTTTGTGTTAGTTAATATCTTTATGTTAAGCAAGTATGTTGGCTTGAATATTAGTTGTGGCCTTAGGCGTTGCTCAGTTTTTTGTAACAATTTATTTGATTTTCAAATTGGTTATATGAGATTAAAACAAGCCCCACCAATATTATATAATGACCATATAATGGTATTACAATAACTTAGATATTATGGTATTATTTAAGAACTAAATATACTCATGTTATGGATTTAGGCCTTCCTTTGTGTTCTTTATAAGTTTTTCGTAATCTCAAGTTTTTTATCACAGTAAATGTAGTTTAAGGAATTTTAAATTATGTTAGTAAATTCGAAGTAATCATATGATGATAACCTATATTCAAGTGGGACACCGGGTGATATTTCCTCCTAAGGGGCTTGGCAAATGGTCTAGTGCTTTAACAATCAATAAATCTGAAGGCTAAAGGAGCATGGAAGGCTAGAGGTTGAAGGAGCATGGAAGGTTGGGTTAGATGAAGAAGTGTGGAAGGCTATGATGGCTAAAGTAACTACAAAAAAAGGCTAGGATGTTGGGTGGAAAGCTAGGATGGTTGAAGGAACGTGGAATACCGATAAGGTTGAACGAGCATGGAAGGCTGGGTTGGTTGAAGGGGCTATAGCAAAAGGCTTGGATGCTGAGTGGAAGGCTAGGAAGGTTGAAGGAGTGTGGAAGGCTACTTAGTATGAAGGAGTGTGGAAGGCTAGCTTTTTATGTGTGGAAGGCTTGTTTGAGATCATATAGAAATTGGTGATGTTTTAGTGGGTAACGTAACACCTCAAACAATAAAAGAATCATTATATACCCTATAAGAAAGATTATTGTAAGCCATATTTGGTATTCAAGTATCTAATTCAAGAGAAAATAATCTTAAAGTATCGATAGGTGTAAGAGATCAAGTTATCGATGTAAGATGGATCCGTAAAAAAATAACCAAGATTATTATATGGAAGAAGTCCATGTATATATTTCACAAAAATGTCAAATAAAAGTGGGTGATAAAGTAGTTGGAAGGCATGGTAATAAAGATATTATTTTAATAGTTTTGCCCAGATAAGATATGCATTATCAACTGAGGGAACCACAACAACAGGTTGGGTTGTTGAGTGTAGTGCAACAACAGGTTGGGTTGTTGGGTGGAAGGTTGGGTCAACTAAAACCCCTTATTTTTATCTTTGGTGTGCTTGTGGGTTTGGAACCCACAGGTATTGGGGTGATTTTTCCCCTCTATTTACAACAAAAAAATGTGCCAAGGGTTAGGGGTTTTTCCTAAAAAACATCTCATATTTTAGAAGCTATATCTTTGCAAAAAGTTATCCAATTTAGTTGATTATTGGACCAACTTGTGCAAAATTTGAATAGCTTTAAAATGAGTGGTCATATGCATGAATATGCATAATATTGAGGGATATTCGATCCTGTAAAGTTAACCATTTGAAACAAGGGTAATGATGATTTTTCAAGTTACAAAAAATAAAACTACAAATATATTTGTCAGCTAGGGTTTGAATGATAGGAAGAACAATGAAGGACTAGGACTTTAGTGAGGAAGGAAACTTGTAATCCAAATTTGGTGATAGTGTAATATTTTAGAAATATTACTCTACTAATAGATAGTAGAGGTGAAGTTTTGGCATTGTGAAGGCTACTATAGGAAAATGTCAAGAAAGATGCTAAATTATGGAATAATTGTATTCATATAGAAAATTGAAAAGATCCAAAAAATGAAAAATCAGGAATTTCAGATTTTTTAATTAAAATGATGTAGGTTTCTAGCTATAGCATCTCAATTGATATGAAAAGTGTATTTATTTATAAACTCTCAAGCTCTAAATAATATATTTGTAATTTTTCAAGGGTGGGGGACCCGAGTACAACCCCTTATTATATAGCAAAAAAAAAACCTATGTTCAAGTACCTAGATTATGTTATATACTCTTATGGTAATTATAGTACCTTGGCACTACCTTTGTTAAATTTTTGCATATTTTTTGAGGCATAAAAAATTGTAGGAGACCATATGGTAGGAAATTTTCCCAAATACCCAAAATTTTGTTCTTTTTGTTAAAGTTGCTATTCACTTACAAAATGTGTCAATTAGATCAAAAGAACAATTCATTAAACAAAGGAGTTGATCTTATCAAAAAGTGATTTGTTTGAATTGTTAATGCAATTATAGGTACTACATCCTATTAGAGGTACTATCTCATGGTTTGGGTACTGCCCTTCTAGTTCAACTTGTTTTTTTTCAATGAGTTTACACAAGTTTTTACGAGGCGTATTGGTCCCCTCATACTAAGTGGGGTTTGAACCATGGATTCTAGTTCAACTTGTTATGTGCTTATCAATTTTATAATTAAAACAATGGGTGGACATTGATGTTATTTGGATTATCATGTGTTGGATGATCATACTTTATACTTTCTATAGTGTAACGACTATATTTGCTTTCATTTATTGCATTCTAAACTTGAAGTGTCTACTTTCCATATTTCCCTTTATGTAATTTTAAGTTTTCAATTTTATTTCCACATTTACTTTCATATGTGCACTTTATTTCATGCAAATTACTTAATTTAAATTTGATCCAAACAAAAAATTAAGGATCTAACCTTAATCTAGAGGTTGAGGAAATCCTATGACCAACTCGTACAACCTTGTTGAAACTCATATTTAGGGGCACACAAACTAAAATAGAAGTTAGTCTAATTCCCTAAATCAACATAGTTTTTGGCATGCCTAGTGGGACAAATTTCATTTTCACACAATTTTATTGACATTAATGCTAAAAAATGCTGTAAAACTAGACTCAGGGATGTGGGTCTCCAAACTTGGAGGTTCACACTCAGATAAGGATTCTTTCTTGAATCTCATTATTATTTGAGCTATTTTTTGGGGATCAAGGGTTTACTAATATTGTTTTATAGATTCACTCTAATTCCTACATTTTATGTGTGTATTATGCAAGAATCTAAGTTTAGAATCTATAATTTTAAAGAAAAAATACCTAATGAAAGAAGATACAAATACAAGCTATTAAGAAGATACAAATATAACAAACAATACTAGTCCTTTATATCTTTTAATTCCTTGCAAGAACTATACTAGACTAAAATATGAAATAATATCTTTCACTTTAGAGCAAGGGAATAATAGGGGTGCATGAAAACAAGATCAAGCTTAAGTACAAATTGCATGCAGTTATGATATTATTCTTAATGAATGCTGAAGAGATATTCTTTTAATATTTTATCCTTAAAATAAATGCAAATGAATAAATCTTAACCTCTTTGATTTCTACCATTAACAAATTACTATAACTAAATATAGAGCAAACAATAGTACTAAATCAATGTTGAAATAAAAACATGAAACTAAAGTGCCCAAGAATTTATAAAAATTAAAATCACAGCCTCAAATCCAATTCATAGCCTAAGGTAGCTTCCTCACCTTCTGACCACTTCATATATTGAGATAAGTTTACCACCTGATAATGTATGAATTTGCAGAAAAATATAAAGAGTAAAAACAATAGATGTGTTAGTTTTTAGGGGGCTTGCTTGATGCTTGAGGAGGTGTAAACTTCCTTGTTTGTAGTCAAGCCCCCTAGAAGAAGATAAATTGCATGAAACATAAATTAAACTACTGCAAAACTAAATTGAATAAATTATATGGGTGCCTGTATATTCCTAGTCTTGGTTGTAGGTTTCCTAATGTTGAAAGTTGTTGGAAGGATGAGCAAAACGAGTTCACATTCTACATGCAAATTCATATCCTAACAAGTTTATGGCCAATTAGATTATGTAAATTACAAATCTATTTTAAGACTAAAATATAAGGATTCTAAGATTTGAATGTTGATGGATTGGATGAAGAGATTTCATAGAATTAAGAGTTGGTCAAAAAATTGATAGATGTTGGTCTAAAACAAATTCATAGCTTGCCAGTCCTATGGGCTATGATTTTGTAGTATCTTGTTGTAGAGGTATAATTAGGGTAAATTTAATTGGACCTTGCCATAGGGAGGTGATGGGATGCTCTTGAATGATACCTATTAACCCTACAAAAATACTAAAGCTAATTTTGACAATTTAGAATTAACAAGACTAGCCTAAGAAACTGGAGCTAAAGAGGCAGATTAAACCAATACAGATAAGACTAAGGGAGAATCAATAAATAGTTTAAATATCCATTGAAAAGGAATGATAGTCAAATAAAACACCTTTTTATCACTAGAATAAATCTTATGCATGCAATGTCCTAGGATACTTGAAGGGAAAATACATTTTGACGAAAAAATCAATGACTTCAAAACTTTCAAGATAAAGTTAGTGGAGTGCTAGAGAAATTTATCAAAGATTCACTATTGAGATTTACTCATCACCAAACTATTTTATAGATTAATTTTTGTCTTGTTTGAGAAGGAGGTGCCCAATTTTTAAAATTTTGGGGCTTCTTGGAAGGAAAGGGAGGCAAGATTATAAAATTTGTGTGCAGGGTGTTAGATTAGGAAAACATGTTCTACTTGATAGGGCTATGCATGGATATCTATTTTAAAAGTGTGGTAAAGTTTTAAGCTTTTGATAAGTTTGCAGTGGGTGTAGTTGGAAAGATTCGAGGGTATGCAAATATAACCTAAGTTGGCAAGTGGTTTGTGTAGATCAAGAGGATCATTAGATTGGAAAAGTTTATTTTTTGAATATTTAGGGATAAACTCATAGCTTAGACACATTTATAGCTACAAAATTATCTTGTCATTGAATCCATCCATTTGACCATTTAAGGGACACCAATTTAAAAATTTATATTTAGATAAAGTTTGTAGCCTACAAATTTTCGTGTAAGCTATGAACTTGTTCTAAGCATCCAATTTCTATTATGAGGGTTAGATAAAGAAATAGATAAATCACCAAAAATGATTAGAATATTGAAATATTATGGGTGATAAAAATTAGGTATGTACATTTTCCCCCCTTTTGAGGTATTTATTTCCCAGTAAATGCTTCAAAAGTTCCTATAGATGGTCCCAATTTTGCAAAGGAAGCAACCATGAGGTATTTTCTTCTTAGTGCAGAGAAAGTCATGAAATTTAGAAAAAACATATTTGAACCCCCCTAGAGGGGTTATATTATGTAGAAAGATGTAAACTATGATTCATTTTTTTGTGTAACTTCAAAAATCAAAGCTCTAGGTGTTAATTTACCTATATTTTTGATGGCTTAGTAGCAAATTGCACATCAAATTGATGTAGTTCAAGGGATAGAAGGTCATTCGAGAGTGCACCTATGGATATATGTCATAAATTTAAATATTTTTTTGCTATGTTTTTCTTAAAAACTTTATTTAAAATTTTGTCCTATGAATTTGCACCCAACCTATGAACATGCTATCTTAAATTTGTAAATAGGCTACAAATTTATCTGGTATAATTATTTTTTGCTAGGCTATAAACCTTCCTAGAGGGGGAGAATTTTCTAGGTGGTGAATTCATTTGTGGCTGGTGAACTTACTAAGACCCAGAAATTCATATGATTTTAGGGCATAATAGGCTAACAAGGATTCCTACATGCATGTCAGTATCTTGAAGCACAAAGAGCAATGGTATCAGGCTCTCAAGAGTGCTTTAGATGCAATGAATCCTACTGATAGGGTTTGATGTAGTAAATATTTGGTATCTAGAAATGATGTCCAAGGTTGAATTTGATCATGCTATTCTTACAATATTAGCTAATGTTAGCTTTTTATGATCTATATTTAAGGAAATGCAACCACAAGATGTAAAATGAGCAAGCAATGATAACTATATGATAATGGCAATATAAAATGTAGGAAAAGTATATGAGAAACATTTGTAATAACTCAGAAAATAGCCATTAATGAAAGCTCACAAAAATAGTACAATGTAATATTATGGAGGACATGAACACTCCAAAATTTATGAATGATCTACATTGTACTCACTATACTTACTCTATCTAACTAGCCTCTATCTAGCATCAAGCCTCTACCATATAACATCTAGCATCTAGAATTTATTTCTCTCTCAAAGGCCTATATATAGGGAGATATGTCCCTTGACATTTCATCGACCCATGAATCTTCATCTACCTAACCTATAACTCATGTACATGTGGACTACATGCACATTTACATCGTTGCACATTCTAACACTTGTGCATTTATTACATTGCATGAAGTAACTACTCAAACCTTAATCTAAGATAAACTCCTAATATAAAGATGTACCCAAGGTGGTACATTGGCATGTGCCAAACAATGTAATATATTCCAACACCCCATTTTATTACATTATTTGGATGTTGAAGACTTTAGTCTTCAATATGGTCTTCATTCTAGTTTTGGAATTTAAGCTCTACTTTTCAGCTTCCTTCATTGTACATCTTGTTTGTATCCTGATCAAGTAAATAATTAGTATCTTTATAAAATGCTATCTTTTCTGAGAGAGCTTTAACTTCATGTTCATATGTAGGTTCTTCCAGTTCCTAAATTTTTTTAATCTCTTGAGCTAAGTGTCCTTTTTGTTTCCCTTATCTATATTAAAATTGAGGATAATTGTATTGATTATAAGAAGTGTATGAATGCTGAAATTTTTTCTGATGTGGATTATATTTAATCTAATATTGTCTTGGTTGGAATGGCCTATTTGATTGGCTTCCATAATTGTTTTTATTTCCTTGATGCTAGTTTCTAGGATTGAATTTGCAGTAATTGGTACTATATCCTTTCTTCTTGCATACTTGACAATATCTATTTTCCATGGTCTTCATATTTTTGGGGATGATGCACCATTTCCCTATGGACTATATTTTGAAATTAATACATTGTTAGTCATTTAATATTTAACTATATTTTCCACTTTTTATTCTTGAAGAATATTGACTAAATCATCAAAATATGTATCTTTACTTAGGATTTGTAAAGATGTAACTAAATGCTTGTAGCTATCTAGAAGTCATCTCAAGGTTACTTGAACAAGAAACTTATCTTCTACCTATTCTTCTAAGGTTAAAAACTTCTATTTTATATCCGCTACTTTCCTTAGGAATAGTTCTATACTTTCACCACTATTCTCTTTCAGAAAAATGCAATTGAGTTTGAAGAGTTAAGATAGTAGCTTTATTCTTTTCTTTAAATATTTTGTCTAAGGTTTTTCAAGCTTTGGTAGATGTTACTGCTAAACTAATGTAAGGTTATATTTCAAATGTAGGAGCAAAAATTATTATCATTAGTGCTTTTGCTTCATTTTATTCAAATTTTTGAATCTCACTATCACCTGTAGTAGGTTTAATTTTTTTTTCCTTTAACTATATCCCAAATATTTTCAACTATCAGTATTAACCTCACTTTGTTTTTCCATGAAGAGTAATTAGGTCCTTTAAGAAGTTGATATTCTATAAGAATGAAATTTTTTGTTGTCATGATGATATTTGTAGACTACCTTATATCTCCCTAGTTAAGATTATGTGAACAAATTTGATAAATCCTTTTCAAATCTCAAATTTTTTAGAAACCCTTATATATTCCAAGTGTTTGAGTGTACTATAGTCTTGATAAAGTTCTTAGATTATTTTAAATTTCCTTTTGAGTCAATTCCCTAATGTTTTGAAGTCAATTTTAATATAATGTTCAACTCCTAATTTCACCTTATTTCTCCCTATTGATATATGCACTTTCAATTTGATAAAGTTTTCTATTTTTCAAGACCCTATAGTTGGATTTCTTTTGTCCCTTTAATTTGTATAAGAGACAAGTATAAACAATAAATTCCAAATTTCAAGCAATTAATGATTTTGCTTCCTTTATCCTTTAATTCTCAATGGTCTAGTTTTCTAAATTTCAATGATCTAAATTTTGATGTAGTACTCCTTATATCTCCCTATTTGGAAATTTAGAAAATGATAATATTTGCAAAAAATAATGCTTCAATTTTCCAAGGTAGAAAACCTTATATCTCCTAGTTTAATTATTTGTAAATACTTTGATTTTTGAATCTCAACTAATGCAATTTGAAATAGCACTTAAAGATATAATCTCCTTGTTTTAATTGCTTTCTAATCCACTAAGGTTGTAATTTCCTTATATCTCCAATGCAATAATTAAATAAACTTAACCTTAGATATAATGCACCTTATATCTCCTTGCACTTTAATGGAAAGCAAGTATTAATTTCAATGTAAATATACCTTCCTTGTAATGTGATGTGCTACATGCTGATTAGATCCTTCCTTGACTACACTTTCAAGGCTTTTGCATGTTGTATTCCCTTTGTCTTCAAAGTATGATAGTGAGCATTAAATGCTCTACATTCTATTACACTCTTAAGACTATATTATTCTCCCTTAAATTCACTTTGACCTGTGTAATCTTGATATGCACACTCTCTTTGGATAGGGCTATTAATAATCCTATTTATCCCTTTGGAATACAAGCCACATGGCACTTTACATTGCACTAGAATGTAGGTCTTCTTGTTAGGTGGCGTTGGGAGGTTATAACATTTTGAAGGTGTTAATTTAGGTGGTGTAAACCTTATATTATGCTTTGAACATTGAAATAATGATTATTGATTCCTTCTTGGCTTGAATGGAGCATTACTTCAGACTTGGGCACTCTTCTCCTTTGTGCAAGCATTTTATTAGTGAGGATTCATAAGGTTTATTATTTCTTTATGATAATTAGCACAAGATTATTTTGGTTGGTGAGGTAAGTGGAGGCTTCTTCCCTTGCATGCAACCAAGCTCTTCAATGTTCCTTATCTCCTTAATGCTCTTCCAACTTCTTGCAAGTTGTTTCACTTCTCTTGCAACATGCTTTCTTGAACTTCAACATATGGTGGCTCCTCTCCAATGAATGTGGCTCCTCCTATGGTGTTTCAATGCTTTCTTCAAGGTGGTCATTCATCCAAGCTTCTCTCCTCTTTTGCTTGGGTAAATATTTGATATTATTTTCCCTGTGTTACATTATTCTCCTTGCATTATCCTTCTTGCAACTTGCATTTTGTTGCTTTATGTTGTCCTTGCTATTGGTGCTATGATGTCCTTGCTATTGGTACTATGCTATCCTTACTTAGTCTCCTTTCTTATTGCAGGTTTCCTGTTGGTAATGGAATTGGCCTAGTTATAGATTTTCCAAGTATACAACGCCCTAGACCCACTGACAAGCATTGAATGTTTAAAGGAAAGGAATGTCCTTCATGACAATCTCCAGTAGGGCTCGTTTCAAAAATAAAAATGGAGGTTTTGAGATAAGGGTTAGGAAGGTATCGAAAGGGATGAAATGACTGAAAGAAATAGGAAAAGGATAAAATCTAGAAAAATTGGTGATGGATAGAAAGCACGATAGACAACCTAAATACTTGAACCAAAAAAATAAAAACAATAGATTTTTAACAGAAACCATCAATAAACCTTTGAAACTGTATAAAATCCAGGGGTATTCCAGGAATTCATCCATTACTGATAGCTAAATCTAGATAAAAAAATTAGGCTATATGGTAAAGAGACTAATTTAATAGAAATAACATGATAGAAGTCATACACAAAGATAGAAGATTTAAATATGGAGCCAGAAGTCTATATTTTTGAAGCAGATTTCAAAGTACAAAGCTGCTTCTCTATCAAAGATTGTCCATACTTAGTTATAGAGAATAGAGTAGCCTTTATAGGGAATTTTACTTCCTAAAATATCAATGCCCACCTACTTCCCAGCGGTGATAAACAGATTTTATTCAGAACTGACTTACAACATTTAGTTCATCCTTATAGATAACTCAACATTAAAGGTAGAAGGTTTCGATAAATAACTCAACATTGAAGGTAGAAGGTTTTGGTGATAACTCAACATGATTGGATGGCTTAGAGCATAACATTGAATCAGTTTTAACCAGTCAATGCTGAAATCTAGGTAGTCCTTAACAATTACATGTATTCCATGGTAGTTCTGGATAGTAAGCACTGTGTTTGGGATCCGTCAAGAGCTTCCCTCCATAATTGGAGTGACAAAGTCTTTCCATACCTTAGGAACTTCTTCAGTGTTTCTAATTTGGGTGTCACTCCCTAGGTGGAGTGACAAAGTCATTCACTTCTTTGGTGTAGCACTTGGAGGGTTTTATCTACTGGTGGAGTGACATATAATTTGATTGCACTCTTTTGTAAATCTTATCACTCCCTGGGTGGAGTGATAGAAGATTTCACTCCACTATTGGATCACCTAGGACCTTCGCTCCACTAGTGGAGTGCTTGGACCTTTGACCAAGGTGTTAACTTCTCATTGCACCTAGTCTCACTTTTGCTCCACTGATGGAGCGCTCGAGGAAATCACTCCACTAGTGGAGCACCTGCAAGCTTGACTATCTTTGACTTCCCTTTTGGAAACTTAGTCATATTCACTTCTCTCTAAGCCCTTATGGACTTTCACTTCACTCGTGGAGCAACAAGGCCTATCGCTCCACTAGTGGAGTGATAGGGCTTTTGATAGCTTTGACCCCTTTACACTTGCTTTAATATATCATCGCTTGGTTTTCGCTATACTAGTGGAGAGCTTGGGAGATTCACTCCACTAGTGGAGTGCTTGGGAGATTCACTCCACTAGTGGAGTGCTTGCTGATTTGACCAAACCTTGACTTGCTTTGCACCCTTTCCTTGCAAACGGTTTCTTTTTAGCTCTGTACCTTTTGGGACCTTTGCTCCACTGGTGGAATGATAGGGAATTTCACGCCATTGGTGGAGCAACAGGGCCTTTGACCCAAAAGTTTGACCTTTTGGGACTTTCATTCAGCAAATGCTCCACTGTACACCTTTCCAAAATTTTGCTCCACTGGTGGAGTGACAGGGAGTTTCACTCCACTGGTGGAGCGACTGGAGCTTTGACCACTTTAAATTTTTGCTCTGATCCCATAGGTGGAGCGATTGGGAGGTTCACTCCACTAGTGGAGTGACAATAGCCTTGACCCTGCTTTGAATTTCTTTCACACACTTAGCCATTTTAATTTCTTTAAAACCCTTTCTGGCCTTTCGCTCCACTAGTGGAGCGACTGGGAGGTTCACTCCACTAGTGGAGTGACAACACCTTTTAACAAAAAAATATGCTAAAAAATACCTAAGTGTTGGAAATCACTACCATATGCAGATATGAAAAGAACTTTGCAGAAAAATAGTAAGGAAGAGAACATATCCATAACATCACCCATGCTAAAACATCTACAATTTTGCATGTGATACGACTGGAAAAGTACAAAAAAGGTAAAGGAACCACAAAAAGTGAAAGAATATAGTTTTTAAGCTAAAGAGACAGCTGGTCAAAACACAGTAAAATAACATATTTACCATTTAAATGGAGAAAGTGAAGTTTTACAATGATTTAGTCTCAAAAACTGTATACAATATAAAATTTAACAAAATATGGTAAAATTGGCAATATCTTTGGTGGCTCGCGGGGTATTGAGCCTACCTCAATGTAAATACCCCAAGCCTTATCCTTGGGTTACAGAGTCCTCTTGATTATTGGAATTCTTATACTTTTCTTTGGACTACTCTTCACTCCTGTTGGGTTCCTCTTCAAGCCCGTCCTTCTCTTCATATTCTTTTTCCTCCTCTAAATATTCTCCTTGCTCTTCTATTTCCTGCACCTTGGAATATGGTTTCTCTTTTTGTATTATTTTTCTTCTCCTGTTCATGTGGGTGGGAAAGGAACCTATCCAAGGAGATCTTAAAAACATGCTTGTATACTATGGAAGCATCAGTCCAATATTAAAGGAATAAAGTTGGTTGCTTTTGGAGCTTTTGGATTAGGCAACGGTAGGTCTCGATGCACTCAATGTTAGCAAAATCTAGTCTTCGATCAAAATACTACAAGCAAGACTCAATTTGGGTGTACTTAGCCATGAAAATAATGACTTGAGCATCTAAACTTAGGTCCTCCCAAGAATCAATGTCTGAGGGGCTATCAACAAATATCGACCATATGGGCTCTAACTCCTCAAGCAATGGAATAGGTCCTTCATGGTCTACAAAGTTGGGGATGCCAATTTTAGTGAGGGTATTGAAGTACCGCATTGAAACCTCTCTTTCTTGCTTGAAGGAATTTGAGAGTTGGTAAGCTTTCTTGGCTAATTCAACCTTCATGAAGAAGGAGCACAAAGTCATCTTTGCTGTCACCCAGGATCAAGCTAGAGGGCTCATAGGAGTAAGGTTAACGGTCACATATTCAATTTTTCAAAGCTACATGGCTAACTCTAGCTAATGATTAACATCTACTTGGGCATATTACAAAGTTGAGTTTCCAGCTACAACCGCCTCTTGAGCCTCCCTAAAAAATATCCAGATTGTAACTCCCCGCAATTCTTACCAGTAAATTTTCTAGGAACTATAGACGCATTTCCTTGAGGCACCCTTTAGAGAATGTGATAGGCCTCACTATTTTATCTGCTAACTCAGCCCATAATTCATGGTTATGAATGGGTAGCACTTGAATCTCCTGATTGGCCTCAGTGCGTGACATCATATGGCGATCGCACACCTTGGAAAGTTTGTCATTATCTTCCTCTAGAGAAACGATTTTATGCTTCAGTGGCACGACTTCAGATTTCAACTCCTCGATCTAGGAAAGGATTTTCTACTTCAGTGATGCAGCTTCAGATTTCAACTCCTCGATCTACCTCTTAACTATTGCTAAGGCCTCCTCAACCTCAATGTTTTTAGACTATTCCTAAAATAAGTGCTCTTTGTAATATTCATCGTGACCATAGATGGAGCCCAGGTCAACCTGTATGTCATCCACATTTCATGCCATATCCATTTTGGTGACATCTTCCACAATATGGTAGAAATTATAATCCACAGGAGTCATCTCCACCAAGGACTTCTGAACAAATGGTATTTTCTCCATGATGTGCGGCTCCATTTTTTCTAGGTCGATAATGAACTTCTTCTTAGCTTTCACTAGAGCTTGCACCTCCTTCCTTATGTGATCTTTCATCTAGTGTGTTGAAATTTGGTGCACCTTGTGGATACTATCCACAACAATGAGCTAGTGTGTCATTTCTAACTATGAATCAAGTGGCTCTTGAACGCCCACTCCAAGTATTGGTGTAAAAGGAAGAAGGGGAAGGTATGAATCAAGATTATATAGTGTGCAGGAAGCAAGAGGGGAAGTGACTGCACTAATCCTCAAGGGAACTTGGGTTTGGACCACTGAAATAGTAGGCATAGGTATTGACACATCAGGAGCAACCGGTACCACGGTGGAGGAGGGCGGGGAAATAGAGGATGGTTTTATTTGTGCAGTGAAATATGTATCTATGATAGGGTCCTCTATGATAGAAAAGGGTAAGCTGATAGGCACAAAAATTTTGAAGGCGTTAGGGATGCCAAAAAAAGCTACAAATGCTACTGATAAGGGCATTGAAAGGATCAGGAAAACTAAAATGTTGGGAACCACAGGGTGGGATAGTGACGGGGACCGAAAGACCACCCCTTACAAATTCCAATTTTTTTTTTCATAAAAAAAAAAGGCTTCGGGAAAATATTTACATTCCACAATAGCAAGTTGCCCGCAGGCTTACAAAGACCAGAGATGCTCTGGTAATTCTCCCTCTCCGGTCCCCCCCGGACTAATACAAAAATTTTGGGTTTTAACGAGGTCCCGGTCCTCCCGGAAATCAATGCTCCCACCAAACAAGATTTTGATTTCAAATTTCCCTCCTTCTCGGGTTTTCAAAATTTTGACATTAATGGCAATCTCTGCCCGATCTATCCCTGAGTTTGCATTAATGATATTCCTCCTCTGCACCCATCGCTTCGGTCAGACTGTTTTCTGCACTTCCGTCTCCCCCATACCGGCCATGCCCTACAACAGTTGTTTTTCGAAAAGATCTTCAAGAGGTGGTTCTCCCCCCTTAAATGCATGCGGCTGTCAATTTTAATTCCATGATACGTGGCCTTCATCTTCACTTTGATACATGTATGCTTCTACATGCAAAACTTGCCATGCATCCTCGTGGATGTAAAATATTTCAAACACGTGTCCACAATTTTCAAGCTACACGTGGTTGTCCACATGTCAAATTTCGGCCTTGTCTGGCCGTCCACCTCTAAGCTTGGTCCTATATTCTCATTGGCCGTGATATCGCGACATGTCACGATATCGCGACCCAAACACTGCCTTGACGCTGTCCATTTAATACTGTCGCGATATCGTGACGTCGCGATATCACGACCCAACCACTGCCGCACCTTGCTTTTTCAACATCGTCGTGATATCGCGACGTCGTGATATCGCGACATCGTGATATCACGACGGAGATCACCCCTTGCATTAGCTTCTCAACAAACGTCGTGACATTGCAACGTCACGATATCGCGACGTCGCGATATCTCGATGGAACCCTCCCTACGCTCCAACTGCAAACAAATGTCACGATATCGCGACGTCGTGATATCGCGACAGAATTGGTCCCTGCCTTTGCCACCACTTCGGAGGTCGCGATTTCGTGACATGTTACAAAATCGCAACATGTCGCGATTTCGCGACCTCACCAAATTTTGCCTTAGCTCTTCTACCAACTTCCCCTTCTGCTTTGCAACATCTTCCCTCCTCCGAAAAGGAACCAAAATACATCAAAATACAAAAACTTAAAGAAAATTTAGAAGGATGCAAGATTGCCGACACTGTTACCGGATGCTCCTGCATCAGATAGTGGAATATAAAAAGAAGTGGAGACCAAGGAAGTAGAAACTGGGATAGGAATTTTGGGCACCAAGCAAATGGTTGCTATAGAGGGGGAAGAAGGAGGTGAATATGGGTGTGTACCTTTGAACTCCATGATCAAGGGAGCTAGGGAAGAAGGGTGTTGTGTCTATGGTTCCTCCTCCTCCGCTTTTGGTGTATCCATATCAACGAACTCTATGTTCTTCATATTCTGCTTTCTAACTATGCATCCACAAGAACTTTGAGGGAGCTCGATGAATGGTTTTTAGGTGCTGCTTGAGAGCTCACTTTGGTAGGATTTTGGATACTAGTGCATGGCCTCTTTGTCACCTTCTGCAAGAGATGCATCTTAGCTTTCCTTTTTGGGGAAGCACTTCGCTTTTGATGAGATAATGGTCTCCTCTCCTCAACTAATAATGGATCACCCAAGACTACCTCACCCTTACCTTCTACCTCATGTATTAGATCTCCTAAGTCATCAATATTTTTAGGGTTGTGCACACCTCAGGGTACAATCTTGATAAATGAGAGATCTCGATAAGTGTCTATGTTCTCATCATACATCTTTGAGAACTTGTCATTGATCTCCACTGTGTAGTCTGAATATGTCTTGTCATTATGGAACCTCATGATCCACCACTGTTTGATATTATTATTTTACCAATGTTGTAGTTTGGCATTTATTCCTATGAAAATACCCCTGGGTAGCTTGTGCTCAGGGTTGACAATCGGGTCGTACTCACTATCCATGGTGTAAAAGTCAAGCTAGGGAGGCAAGGGTGCCATCTCATCGACGTGCCACTCCAAATCAAGCTCTTTTGGATTATTCCACTATTTTTCCATATCAAGATGAGGGAAACAGTGAAAGGACTTCACTCCAATGTGATCTTGGATGATGTCATATGAGTCGTACCTCCAGTGTTGGGGGAGCTCAATCAAACTGTAGTCAAAAAGTGTCACAGTATGCACAATGTTATGACCATACAACATCACTTTGATGTCCCTAAAATTGAAAGGTGTAGAGCACATGGTTTTATTTACCTTACCCTTCTCGTATGAATCATTTGTGTAGTCGCGCTATTGGGAAAACTCTAGGGCAAACAGATAGGGCATGGTGTAAAAGGGAAATAGAAAATATTTTTTTGTAAACCCGTAAATCCTGAAAACCAAGCCCTGTGTGAGAAAAAAAAAATCTCCTAACTTCTTATCCACCAAATTGCCTCTTAGCCCTACAAGGACTTGCTTGTAGTGACCATATATCAAATCCAGTGCTGGCCCCAGGAAAACCTGGTTAAAGATATAGTACGATTCATGTCTAGATAAGCTTTACATCCAAAGGTAAACCGGTAATGCTTTGCCCTCCTTATCCATATGGTTATTTATGATGTAGGGAATATTATCATGTAGGTGCCAGAAGAAGTAACACACCAAGGGGAAGCAAAGCCTAAACTGGTTGTCTCTACGACTTTGCAAATAGGCCAATAATATGTGCAATTGCCATGCCAAGAACTCCATCCAATCAAAAAAACTAGGATAGCACCCGAATTCATCTTGGATGAGAAGTAAATATTGTTCTCAAAGATGGACTATGCCATGGATACTTGCCAATTGTAGACCACCTCATCGATGGAAAGTCCCATCATCCATGCCAAAATGGAATAAATATCACGATGGGTAAATTCTATTAGGAGTTTGGGTAGTTGGGGAAAATCTTTAGATGATGCCACTCTTGTCCTCTCATAAATTGGTGCATCTCAGGTGTTGGCTAATACTTGGTGCCATGATCATCACTGTTGATTTTTCTAAGAATAAAATTAGGTGAGTATATATTTCCATAGGTAAAGGCCTCTAAAACAATGTCAGTCATGATGGAAAACAATACCTCTACCTTGGCGTTCTGCACCATTCTTGTCTGGGAATCATAGAAATATGACACTACCTGCACAAACTCTTAGTAGTGATGTATAGGTGTGCACATGTAAAATAACAAGTGCGAATGGTAAATGACAGCTAGCAGGTTCTTAGTCGAGTCTTCTCTATGCACCTTCTCAACATCCTGGTACAACTACTCCATATCCTTGTGTGTCATCATACAATCCCAAGATAAAAAAATATTATCTTTTGGAGACATCAATTTTACTGGCTTATTCTAACATTTTTGTAGCTTCTTTTAGCCGATCTCCTTTGAGGGTGTCGCCTTCTCCTTGGGAAAATTTTTCTTAGAATCTCCGCTCTTCTTGCCAATGGCTGCCAGACAAACTAATACAACTCAAACTTGAATAAATAGATATTTGGAAGAATACCGGTTGCTAGGGCAGCAGTATAACAAAATTACAATTGAGTGGTGGAAATTCTCCCAACAAACTCTTCACCTTATAGCTTCAGATTCAAATCTACCACCCTAAATGCACACATTAGAATTTAATGAAGGTGAAGATCATGGGCACAATCATGCACCTATGATTTTATCACGTGTAAGTAGCTCACCTTTGGAAATGATAAAAATAATGGTATCATACAAGATAGTTTCCTTGGGGTGCGTGCACTTCTCGATTGGAGCATTTACTTAGATCTACCACGAGGGCATGTTTTAAACACTTTGAGGCAAAAAATGCTTTTATTGGATGGATGTCAAGGGGTCCTAATTTATACCATAGTGCTAGGGTTAGAAAACGCCCTTCGATTCGATCATTGCTTGATACTTTGGATGCTTTTATAATTGGATGAATTTTAGAAAAATCAACTATTTTTTAGAAAAAAAGGGGGGGCATTGGAGCGAATGGGACTTTTGCTCCACTGGTGGAGCGAAAGAGGCTATAACTCCACTAGTGGAGCGACAGGGACTGTTGCTCCACTAGTAGAGCGACAAGGGCTTTCGCTCCACCAGTGGAGCGAAAGTCGCTTATTCATTTAATTATTATTATTATTATTATTTTTTGCATTAAAATATCAGATATGAAGTTGTCGCTCCACAAGCAGAGCGATGGGGGCTATCACTCCATAAGTGGAGTGACAAAGAGCCTCCCCTCCTCTTTATTTTTATCACCTTTTCTCCAAAGTTGGAGTGACAGTGAACTATATACACCTTTTGAAACATATATACATGAGAAATACCTGGTGGATCAATGATCTTCCTTGGAACTTGGCAGGTGTAAGCTTTTACGAGAAAGTCATTCACTAAAATTAGGAGAGTGAAACCCTCCATGTCTTGCAGGATGAAGGAGTTGATCTGGTTAATACCAAAGACTTGAAATGGGCCTTCCCAGAAGGCATCAAACTTCTCGTGGTTCCCTGGCTTGGACTTGTTCTCTTTAGACTCTAAGACCAAGTATCTGAAACTAAAGGTTCTATCGAAAGTCCTTTTGCCAAACCAGCCCTTGGTGGATTTGGCATGCTTCATGAAAGCATCATAATATTTCTCTCTTTTCTCTTCCATCTGTAGCAACTGGGCTAACCTCACATCCATTGGGTCAAATTCATCCTTTTCACCATCGAGCCACTTAAGTAACTGTAATGCAGGTAGCTCAATGTGCGTAGGTAATACTGCATATTTTTTATACACTAGTGAATAGGGCAATGTCTTAATCGAACATTTGATGGAAATGTAGTCAACCCAAAGTGACTGGTCTAAGTGTAGATTCCATCTTTGATTATTTTTTTGTAGAGACCTCTTCAATATCTGTAGTAGGTTCTTGTTTGTAGACTCTACCAATCCATTACCATGTAGGTAATAGTTAGATGAGGTTTTCAAGTAGATTCTATACCTGATTACAAAATCATAGATCCTTGCACTAGTGAAAGGAGAACCGTTATTAAACATGATGGATTAAGACACACCAAAGTGAGTGATCAACCCTTCAAGGAAGGAGATAACCACGTCTTGGTTAGCCTATTTGGTCAAAATTTCTTTTGACCACCAAGTGAAGTAGTATGTACTTATAGCTGGTAGAGGAGTTGGGATTGATGATCCCGATGAAGTCTAGGCCCCATTGATAGAATGGAGCTTCTGGTTGTATGGGGTGGAGAGGAAGCAATGAATTATGAGTCCTACTTGAGTAGCACTAGAAACTGTCACAACGTTGGTTGACCTTGAAAGTGTTAGTAAAAAGGGTGGGCCAATAGTAGCCTACTTTGATAATTTTCAGTGCCATCGGTCTACCCATGAATGGCCTCCTAAAAACTCAGAGTGAAACTCCTCAAATATTTTTGCCTTTTGCGACTCTCTAATACATCTTAGGAGAACTCTGTCGATGTTCTGATAAAATAGTCCATTAGGTGTCAGGACATACCTACCAGCCTACAAGCAAAATATCATTCTTTGTGAAGCGTTGAAGTAAAAAGGACATCTAATCATGTTGAAGTATCTGACCAGGTCATCTATCCAATTAGACTATCAATCGACAAGTTGGTGAGGTTGCTTTCAAGTGCAAGGTTATCCGAGATAGGGTTCACAACTTTAGCTATGGTATTTTTAGCCAATTACTGATAGAGCGCTTTGCCTCAGAATAAATTGGTGGGGTGCACTTAGATGTTAAATTCTTGGATCTTAGTGACCCATCCAACTCTCTTATTTCCAAGCTCCCCTTGGATGATGAAATTTTGGACATCAGGGTGTATCGCGTACACTATCGTCTTACTCTGAGAGACGAAATGTTAGAACTTTTGGAGCGACTTCATCACCACATGCACTTGTCGTTTGATAAAATTGAAATTTTTTTCATGTGACTAGATGATTTAGCTGAGGGATGCTATTGGGCACTAATATCCATCTTCCTCCTTCTGTGTTAGAATAACTACGCAACTTTTTGTCTCTATGATGGTGTATAAGATAAAATATTTTGAATAATCAAGATTGACGAGGACTGGAGCTTGAGTGGTCTGCTCCTTTATTTCTTGGAAAACCTACCTTCTTTATCAGTCCACTTGAATTTAGCATCCTTATTTAGGAGCTCGATCATCGAATTTACTACTTGGGTAAAGTTGGCGATGAACTTCTTAACAAAGTGTATTTGTTTGAAAAGGACTGCAGGGCATTTTTATTTGCTGGTAGTGGAAGGCAGAGAAGTGCTTCAGTTCTCACAAAACCAATAGTTAACCCCTTTTTAGAGATAAGGTGCCCAAGTAGCTTTCCTTCCTTCACTGCAAATATTGACTTCTTGGGGTTGATGGAGACCTCGAACTCCCGACATTTCTCAAAAACTTATCGCAAATGTAGGCCGTGTTCCTCCCTCTTATGGGAGAAGACTGTCATATCATCCAAGTAGATCATGATGACATGATTTAACATTTCACCAAAGCCAAGGTCCATCACCCTTTGAAAAGTTACTTCAGTGTTTGAAATTTCAAAGGGCATACATTGGTAGTTGAATGTTCCCTGCTTGGTGGTGAATGCAGTCTTGTGTTGGTCTTCATCTTTAACCCAAATGTAGTTGTAACTGGAGAAGCCATCTAGCAAGGAGAACCTCTGGGCTCCTGCCACTATGTGAAGGATTTGATCAATTTGAGGTAGAGGATAGTGGTCCTTGAGCGACGCTTGGTTGAGATTTTAGAAATAAATACACAAGCGGATACCACCATTCTTATTTCGTACTAGAACAAGGTTAGCCACCTAGGAGGAATACTTGATCAAATAAATAATTTTTGATTCAAGCATTTTCAAAAGCTCAATCCTCATCAGTATCTCAATATTTGGGTTGACAAGTTGTTGCTTCTGCCTGAAGGGTTTGATCCCTTCCTATAGCTCGATGGTGTGCTGGATGATATTCTTATCATACATCCTAAGATATTGGTATCACAAATCGATGATGTCAAGATACTCCTTGCAGAGGGTATGAATATGCTAAAGCTCTTTAGCTATGCAGTCGACCCCTACCTTGATAAATTTTCTCAGTTCTAACTCTAGGTCCACAAACTCTTTCTTGTCCACTTTGATAGTGTGGCCGATGGACCTATAATTTCAATCAAAGAGGCTTTCCAACATGATAAGACCCTTCAAGATGTGGTTATTTTTTAGCTAAATCTGTCCCTTGTGGTCTTCTTCATTCAGAGTTTGCTCTTCAATGGAGGATGCTTCATTTACCAAAAAATTGATAAGCTGCTCATCATTGTCGAACACCTACCAGTGGATTTTTTTATTAGGTACAGAATGCCTGTAGATTAGCCTCACCGTATTTGGCTTATGCATCATATCATCTGCTGGTGAGAACTAGGCATGATGAAGGCTAAGATTTCTGCAAGCTTGTTTCACTATCATGAAATTGACTTGATGTTCAGTGTGGTGAAGGATTCAAGAAAATCCCACACCTTGTTACGGTATGCATTTAAATAGTGCTACTTGAAGATGCACTTACTAGTAACCTGGTTGTAGATTAATTCAAAATCCCTAAATATCTGCAACTGCTTAATGTTGAGCTTTTAATATTTCTTAAGTCCAAGGCATAAATCCTCATAATCTACTACATTATTCTTATAGCTCCATGCGAACCTGTACAAATAAGTTTTCTATTCACCTAATGGGAAAATGAGGGTGATGCCAGCTCCTGCATTGTTCTTGCATTGTGCACCATCAAAGTACGACTTCCATAGTTGATCGGGTACCAAGGACTCTTCTACGAGTGCCTTTATTTCAGCCTTCTAAGGCTTGGTGATTGAATAGCACCCCAAATCAGTCCCGATAATGATATTGAAATTTGTCATGGAGAACTCATATTCAATTTTGAGCTCATTGAGAGATTCCTCCATCAGGTCCATCGTTTGTATCTATTTTGTCATCAGGTTGACAGCGATCGAGCCTTTCTCCTCATCTTCAAGTTTTCCAACATGAAAACTGTTAGGCTTCTCGTTGAAGATTTTAATTTTGCTCCCCTTGAAGGGGATATCCAAGTGTGAGTAGTTGAGGGAGAGGTAACCTCTTAGCTTAGCCGTAAATTCTCTTGAGAGGCACATACTAAAGTATGGCTTGAGGTTGACTTCTCCTTGCACCTAGTCTTACTTTTGCTCCAAGATGAGATGCGAGACCAGACCAAAGCTTCAACTTCTCTTTGGCCTGGTCTCGCATCTCATATTGTGATTGAGAAGTTGAAGCTTTGGGTTGGAGAACCCTTTCTATAGTGCGAGGTGGGAGGTGGTCCTTCAGCAACTCAAATTGCTCTAAGGTCATCGTCAGATCAATATTTCTCGCTAACAACTGGGTCTTTTAGATCCATGGCTTGGGTACCGCTAGTACTTTCAACGGATTCATCTGAGTTGGATCTACCTCAATAGGCTTCTTCCTAGACTTGGTAAGGACTGAGACTTGCTCGATAGACGATATCATAAATTATGACCAGCTTTTCTAACCATATTGATTTGCTTATAGGGGCCACCAACAAATGTTTGAACATAATTGAGGTATACCATGTAGGTTTCTTCACTGTGCAGATCATTACATGTGGTACACTAATATGTCAGATCCAAAGTGCTGGCCTCTTCACTGCTCATCATAAATAAATTTATTTTGGGAGACGTGTGAGCATCGAAAGACACTTGCTCTTTAGTGATTGAGGAAAAAGGGAATATCCTTTACTAGAATATTTGGTCATCTTGCATTCTCCTCATGACGCATTCACTTCTTGCAACTCTTTGGCCTGTACCTCATTTACAACTGCCTGATTAGCAGTTGCTTGAATTGTAGCTACCTGGCTTGTGGGTAATGGCAATGGAGCTAGTAGTGTAGGTAATATCGAATATTAGACCGAATCTAGGAGTTGAGGCACAACGGGTGCTTGATACTGTGATGTAGGCACCACTAGATACTGAGGGGTTGGATTTCCATGGTTGGTTGGGATGCATTTGGGATGTAGGTAGAGTGGATGCGCTCGGGTACATATTCTAGGGGAAATATGAGTAAATTAGAGTTGTCACATTAGGAGGCAAATTTTTGATAGCTATGCGGTCAATTTTTGCCTTCTGCACCTGCTGGTATAATTTTGAGAATGTATTGACATTAGCATACTGGATGCTCATGCTAATATCTGAATGCAATACTATCAGGTAATAGAATGCTACCTACTTCAGGGTGGGCTGAAGGCCATCAGTGACTCTCAGCTAGGTTCAGGAGAACCTGGCATTGAAATTAGCTATATCCCTACTTGAGGATGCCACTGAATAGTGGTGAACCAGTGCAACAAAGAGAAGGGATTTTTTTGTTCATTAAAGTCCCTTATCAACTATCCAACAAGTTGATCCCATGAAGTGATGGTGTTTTTTGGTAACGACCAATTCCAGTAAAGGAGCTTACCTCTTAGGTAAATAACCAACAAATTCACCATGATGTCTTCTTTAGTGATTTGGTGAATGGTTTCTAGCCCCACAATGTCTTAAATGTGCTCATGTACCATTTTTCCCACACCATTGTAAGTTGGTAAATATTTTAAGGTTGCGAGCGATACTGTATGATAAGCCTATAGGGTAAGGGGTCCCGTATGATTCCAGGTTGGGAACTTCCTGGGTGGAGCTTGCTGTACCATATGTATTTTTGAAGTGGTTTGACCTAAAATCAGCTACGATAGTGGTAGCAATGACGGAGTTGCATGGAATGGAATAGTTGGAACACTCAAGGAACTTGGAGGAATATTTGGTGGAACCAGAGTATTCTGATGATCCAAAGAATTTAGTGGATTTGGGGGTAAGCTAGTTGCTACACTATTGGGAGTTGGATTTCATGAAGCAAGAACAACTTCTTGTGAAGATGTCATGACAAGTGGGATATTCAGCCTGACCACCCTAGGATGCTCTCCCAGAGCATCGATATAAAGGTTGAAGAATTCAACTTCTTTTTCTATGTTTCTAACTCTCCATATCGTACGCATGAAGGTGGTATTTTAAATTGGTTTTTGAGATTCAAAGGTGTCTGAGTTTAGATGAGTCATCAGATGTTCAAATTAGATAGCAATAAGATTAACATCACTTCATAATACTACTTTTGCATTGGAACGCTTGGGTCCCACTAGGCATGCCGAAAACTATTGGCAATGGAATCGACCTAGTTATAGATTTTCTATGTCTACAATGCTCTAGACCTACTACCAAACATTTAATATCTAAAGGAAAGGAATGTCCTCCATGATAATCTCTAGTAGGTCTAGTTCCAAAAATAAAAATGGGGGTTTTGAGATAAGGGTTAGGAAGGTACTGAAAGGGATGAAATGACTGAAAGGAATGGGAAAAGGCTAAAAGCCAAAAATATAGGGTGATGGATAGGAAGCATGATAGAAAACCTAAATACTTGAACCAACAACAATCAAAATAATAGACTTTTAACAAAAACCAATATTAAACCTTTAGAACTATATAAACTCTAGGGGTATTCCAGGGATTCATCCTTTACTGATAGCTAAATCCAGATAACAAAATTAGGCTATATGGTAAAGAGGCTAATTTAATAGAAATAACATGATAAAATTCATACACAGAGATAGAAGATTCAAATCCAGAGCTAGAAGTCTATATTTTGAAAGCAAATTTCAAAGTACAAAGCTGCTTCTCTAGCAGAGATTTTCCATCCTTAGTGACAGAGAAAAGAGGAGCCTTTATAGGGAATTCTACTTCTTAAAATATCAATGCCCACCTAATTCTCCAGTGGTGATAGGAAGATTTGATTTGGAACTGACTTATAGTATTTAATTCATCCTTAAAGATAACTCAACATTGAAGGTAGAAGGTTCCAGAAAATAACTCAGTATTGAAGGTAGAAGGTTTTAGCAATAACTCAACATGATAGGATGGCTTAGATCATAGCTTTGGGTTAGTTTTAACCAATCATGCCGAAATCCAGGTAGTCCCTAATAGTTTTAGGTATTACATGGTAGTTTTGGGCAGTTTACACTGTGTTTGGGGCCTATCAAGAGCTTCGCTCCATAATTGGAGTGACAGACTCTTTCCATGCCTTAGAAAATTCTTAAGTGTTTTTGATTTTGGTGTCACTCCCTGGATGGAGTGATAGAGTCCTTCACTCCACTGGAGAAGCACTTGGAGGGTTCACTCCATAGGTGGAGCGACAAATACTATGCCTACTTTGACTCTTCTGTTAAGCTTGTCACTCCCTAGGTGGAGTGATAGAATATTTTTCTCCCCTAGTGGAGCACTTGGGACCTTTGCTCCACTGGTGGAGCACTTGGCCCTTTGACCAAGGTGTTGACTTCTTGCACCTGGTCTCACTTTTGCTCTACTGGTGAAGTACTTGGAGGGTTCACTCCACAGGTGGAGCGACAAATACTATGACTGCTTTGACTCTTATGTTAAGCTTGTCACTCCTTGGGTGGAGTGACAGAAGCTTTTGATCCCCTAGTGGAGCACTTGGGACCTTCGCTCCACTGGTGGAGCACTTTGCCCTTTGACTAAGGTGTTGACTTCTCCTTGCACCTAGTCTTACTTTTGCTCCACTGGTAGAGTGCTTAAGGAAATTGCTCCACTGGTGGAGCACTTGCAAGCTTGATCATATTTGACTTCCCTTTTGGAAACTTAGTCATATTCACTTCTCTCTAAGCCCTTATGGCATTTCGCTCCACTGGTGAAGTGATAGGTCCCATCGCTCCACTAATGAAGTGATAGGGCTTTTGATTGTTTTGACCCATTTTACACTTGTTTTAATATGTCACCACCTGGTTTTCGCTCCACTTATGGAGCACTTGGGAGATTCGCTCCACTAGTGGAGTGCTGGATGATTTGACCAAACCTTGACTTGCTTTGCACCCTTTCCTTGCAAATGGTTTATTTTTAACTCTATACCTTTTGGGACTTTCGTTCCACTGGTGGAGCGACAGGGTCTTTGACCCAAAAGTTTAACCTTTTGGGACTTGCCTTCACCAAATTATCCACTGCACATATTTTTAGAGTGTTGCTCCACTGGTGGAGTGACAGGGAGTTTCGCTCCACTGGTGGACCGACAGGAGCTTTGACCACTTTGAATTTTTTCTCTTAGCCCCTTTTAACTATTTTTTTGCTTGGAGTGTCGCTCCATAGGTGGAGCAACTGGGAGGATCAATCCACTAGTGGAGAAAAAATAGCCTTGACCCTGCTTTGAATTTCTTTCACACACTTAGCCATTTTTGTTTCTTTAAAACTCTTTCTGGCCTTTCGCTCCACTAGTGGAGTGACAACACCTTTTAAAAAAAAACATGCGAAAAAATGCCTATGTTTTGGAAATCACTACCATACATGCAGATATGAATAGGACATTGTAGAAAAATAGTAAGGAAGAGAAAATATCCATAACATCGCCCATGCTAAAACATCTACAATTTTGCATGCGATACGACCCAAAAAGTACAAAAAAGGTAAAGGAACCACAGAAAGTGAAAGAATACAGTTTTAAGCTAAAGAGACAGCTGGTGAAAACATAGCAAAATAATAACATCTTGACCATTTAAATGGAGAAAGAGAAGTTTTACAATGATTTAGTCTCAAAAATTGTATACAATATGAAATTTAATAAAATGTGGCAAAAATGGCAACAATTCCTTGTGCACTATGAGTGCTACCTTCATGAGACTATGGTACCAAATTTGGTGTCTTTATATACCTTGAATGGGATGATATTGAACCATTATAAGGCTCTATCTCCTTTGATTTGTATCTTGTGCTTTAACTTGGTTAATATTGCCACTTGATGATTTTAACTTTATGCTACTTTGGTGTCTTAAGACACTTGAACTTTACCTTCCTTTTGCTATGTTGAAAAAAGACAAGTATGGTGCTATTATGGACTGAAAATAAATCTGTTATAAACTAAGATATAATACTTTAGTTGCACCTATATTTTGAGACCTTCTTAGTCTCTTTATGTAGCTTTATTTCTTGTCTCAAGTATTGTGGCACCCTCTCTATTCCTTGGTGGTTATAATACTCCTTTTGGTGGCTTCTCTTCACCAATACTTGTTGCAGTTTTACTTGTGCTCAATGGTGTCTTTTGAAACTCCAAATAAACCATGTTTTGTGCACTAATATTACTTGCTTAATACTAAATACACTTTAATGGCTCTTTAAAAATAACTTGTATTATGCACTATCAATTTCTCCTTATTGCTCCTTTTAATCAACTTTCTAACACTAACTTGTGTTAATATATTTTGCAGGTTTCAAGATAATAGTGCTACCTCACACAACTTGAAATTTTTTTAACTCAAACTCTTTGTTGCTAATTTTAATAACTCTAAAAATGTTGTTTTAAAAGAACTTAAATAATATTAAATAAGAAACTTTTGTAACACCCACTATCAAACCTTATTTTGACCTCCTTGTAGCAATCTCCCTTGGTGATTTGGTTCACCTATTTTCTATCCTAGATTTGATGAAATTTTAGCTCTTCCTTACTGTTAAAATAAAATATTAAAATATTCTAATTTACAACTTTAATTGATGTGCTTTTCTACCCTGAAAATTATCTATTTTGCAAATTTGAAACTCTTCTATTTTGCTGCCCAAAAATGTGATTTGGTGGCTTCAAATCTCCTCCAAGATGCTTTCTTGAGCTCTAATAATTAGCAGTTATTAATTCTTCCCAGATTGCTTCCCCTATTTCTGTAATTAAATATGAAAATTTCAGATTATAATTCAACTAATTTATCCTTCAATATGTTTTCCTCAAATCTCCCAAATTTGGTAGGAAAATCCTCCAAATTACAGCTGAAAATTGCCTTCTAGAATCGTTCATTTTTCTGCTGTAAAAATCAGCAAACTCCTTCCTCTGAATTAGCCTTCAAGCCTTCAATCACAATATTCAAAAATATCATGTTTGGTGTCTTCTTCTAGCTCATTTTTCCTTCAACGTCCTTATCAAATTATGACTTCAATCTTGGCCTATTTAGTGGTCTTCTTCTTAAGATTATGAATGTCTTGAGGTCTTTCTAAAATATCCTCCAAAATTTGGCAACATTCTTGCCAAATACTTCTTCCTTTTGGGCTTGTTTTTATATGGTGACAATTGTCCCAAATTCTTCACTATCAGGTACTTCTCCTTGCTAGCAATATTCTCCTTGAGTTCTGGCCTTCTTCAAAATATTCAATGAGGCTTTCTTAGCCTACTCCTTCTTTCTCCTTTCAATCCTTCCTTGAGACCTCTTCTCTTGGACCTTCAAATTCTACAACTTCTCTTCTTCTTAAAACTTTTATGAGATATTTCCTTGATATCTCCAATATTCAACTATGGAAGTTTTGCAATGAGATCTCTTTCTTGGATCTCCTAATTTTGTTGCTTCTGAAATATGCAATAGGACCTTTGCTAGTCCTTCTCTATCTTCAATCTTCCAAAACTAGAAATTCTTCAATGGGACCTCTTGTGGGTCTCTTCAACTTCTTCAACGTGAAGTCTTCAATATTCAATGGAGATATCCAATCTCCAATCTTCTCCAAGAATATTTTCCTTGAGTCTCTTCTTCCTTCAATATTCAATAAGGCTCCTTTGGCCTTTTTTAGTCTTCTCAATATTCTAGTCTACAAATATTGGAATGGGACCATAATCCTTAGGCCTTAAAAAAATTTAATATTCAAATTGTTGCTCCAAGTACTAGATGAAGATATTATTCCTAGCTCTTGTAGGAATATTCCCAACTTTCTTTGAATATCCTTTTTTTGCAACAAAGTATTAGAAAATATGTAATTGAAAAAAAATTAAATCTAGAGATAATGAATCTTCACTAGTTGATTTGTCAATCTAGTGGAATCAATGTCGAGTCCTAGTCTTCACAATTTTTTTTGCAACTCTATGGAAAGACTCTAGCCAAATTCAATTTCAAAAATTCTAAAAATGAACTCTCCCTATATCTTCTCAATCTCTGTTATGGATCTCTCTATTTCTTATCAATATACCTGGTGCTTTGATACCACTGTTAGCTTTTTATGATCTATATTTAAGGAAATGCAACCACAAGATGTAAAATGAGCAAGAAATGATAACTTTATGATAATTACAATATAAAATGCAGGAAAAATATATGAGAAAATTTTGTAATAACTCAGAAAATAGCCATTAATGAAAGATCATTAAAATAGTACAATGTAATATTACGAAGAACATGAAAACTCCAAAATTTATGAATGATATACACTTTACTCACTATACTTACTCTATCTAACTAGCTTGTATTTAGAATCAAGCCTCTACTATATAGCATCTAGCATTTACTTCACTCTCTCAAATGTCGATATATAAGGAGAAAATATTTCACTAAATTTTTCAATAAATCTCTTGGGAATCCTTTACCAATTACAATGTTTATGGACCTCTGTCCAAAGGAGATACCAATCCCCTAATTAATTTTATGGATATCTATCCATAGGAGACACTAATCCCCTTAGCTGGTTCATGGATCTCTATCCATAGGAGAATTCCTTCTCCTTTGATCTGGCTGGTGAACCTCTAGAAGACTACTATCTCCACTGCACTGGCTTGTGGATCTCTCTCCATTGAGTACTCCTATCCTCACTCAGAAGACCTATCCTCACTGCCCTAGCTAATGGATATCTATCCACTGGAGACTATCGTCCTATGATATGTCACCTCCAAAGCTTACTCTTAGCTCTATCTAAAATATACACTAAACACAATCCTTCTATCTAGCATAAATATACTCAATCTCTATATCAAATATAAACTAAACACAATCCTTTGGTCTAGCACAAATCTGCTCAATCTCTATCCTCAATTCTGCACTAAACACAGTCCTTCGATCCAGCACAAATATGTTAGACATTTTGAGATCATTTAGTTGTCATTGATGTCAAGGTGAGAAGTCGTCATTGATGTCAAGGTGAACACATGAAGCTATCATTAATACCATGGAGTACACCATAACTGCCACTAGGAACAATACGAAGAGTTGAAGAAAAGTTGTCAAAATATTGTTTTATAAGGGTTTTGTTAAAACCATGGTGAAAATTAAAAGGTTTTTATTAAAATCATTATAAGTATATAAAGGTTTCCTTAAACATTGTGATGGTAGAATTTATTAAAACCATTATGGTAGAATAATTTACATCAAATTAGTGGAGTACAAAGAAAGGTTTAAAGTTTATCTCAAGAAGGCTTTAATTTTTTTTAAAGTCAAAGGTTTATAAAAATAATTTATAAAGGTTTTAAAAAGCACTGATGTCATAAATTTAGTGGAGCACCGACGTCTATGGAAAAAGGTGAAATTCATATATAAAAGCTATGCCAAAGGGGCATAAAACTTACCCTTCATCAATTAATATTCATGCGATAGAGAAAAGAGTAATTCGTGCAATCATTGAGGAAGAAGACAAATTTTGTGTTGTCTTTTAGCGCAAGGAAGAAGAAGAAACGAGAGGGCTTAAGGCCTCACTCCCATTGGATAGGGTGGTCCATTTGTAGTGCGTATTTTACAAGAGCGTTGGGAGTGGAAGTGACCATGATCAATTCATGTGGAGGTTGTTGGTGTGTTTGTCTTGAGAACTGCGAAGGAAAATGCTTTGGCACACACTCGTTTGAGTGCCAAGCTTATAAGAAAGAGCACAATGTGCTCTTAATATTCCAATCGTGCATCTAGCACACGTGGTGTTCTAGCCCATGGCTAGGGTGCACGAGGAGGTAGAGATTGGAGGTTCGAATCTCATAAATGGTAAAGGTATTTTTTGTTAAATAAATTTTTATTTTCCTAATGTCTTTCCTAAGGTAAAAAGGGAGTTATAAGGGTAAAATGAAAAGTTGCTTGTTTGGTAATTTATTTTTGTTATTGGAGTTATAAGGAAAGTGGTTTTGATTTTTGCCAGAGTTCTTACTATTAAAATTTAATTAAAGAGGTTTTTGAGTTAAATTTTGGTGGATGTTAAATTTATTTTATGGGAGATTATAAGGTGTTATTGGAAAATATTTTATGTATGTTGATGGTTGTTTTTATAGATGGAGTGATAAGGTGTAATTGTGTTTTTGTATTACATTGTGAGAAATATTTATCTTCTAACCCTTTGAGTTTGGCATAGAAGTGGTTGTGGTTGTGGCAGATTTATGAGATCCCTTAATCATAAATAAAATGGTATGAACACATTATTCCATAGTTGAGTTGATTGATTAGTTTTCTAGAAAATAATTTTGGAGTGAAAAGGACTTGATTAGGGTTTCCTATTGAGTGTGTTGAGTTAATGCTTCAAGATTTTCTGGAATAAAGAGTTGTTAAAACCTTGTTTTATAAGCATTGTTGTTGAAGTGATTGGTTGAGAAAAGAACTTGAAATAGGGTTTGAGTATCATTTCTATGTGAGGATTGTTTTATAAACATTATTGCTAAAGCCATTGGTTGAGAGAACTTGAACTAGGGTTTGAGTATCATTGCTATGTAAGGATTGTCTTATAAACATTGTTGTTGAAGCCATTGGTTGAGAGAAGAACTTGAACTAGGGTTTGAGCATCATTACTATGTGAGGATTGTTTTATAAGCATTGTTGTTGAAGTGAGTTTTTGAGCAGAGAAATTGAACTAGGGTTTGAAAAGAACATGAGTATCATTGTTATGTGAGCATTGTTGGAAAAATTTTGAGTTGATGTTTATATGCTTGGACTAGGGTTTGTGAGCAAGGATTATTTCATTGAGTGATTGATTGAGTAGAGTTGGTTGAGCCTAGTCAAGTGGATGTGTGAAGTGATTGTTCAAGTTCCATAAAACAAACTATTCTATATTCTAAATTTAGTTGAGAAAGTGATTGAGCATTGAGTTGAGTTTGAAACATATTGAGTCTCTAACAATTCTCCTTATGTTTCTAAGAGAGTGATTGAAAGTGATTGAGCATTGTGATTAGTATAGAAAATATTGAGTCTCTAACAATTCTCTTTATGTTTCTATGAGATTGGATAAGTTCTGTGTGGACTTGTTGAGAAAATTTGAGGTAACTCTTTGAGGAGACTTGTGGACTAATTTTGTGTAAGCTTTTGTGGAAGCTTACAATAAATATTTGAACAAGTTCTTAAGAGGACTTATAGAGTAGATTTGAGAAAGTTCTTGAGAGAACTTGTAGAGCATATTTGAGCAAGTTCTAGATATAACTTGTAGAGCATATTTGAACGAGTTCTAGAGAGGACTTGTAGAGCATATTTGATCAATTTCTAGAGAGGAATTGTAGAGCAGATTTGAGCAAGTTCTAGAAAGTAATTGTAGAGCATATTTGAGCAATTTCTAGAGAGGACTTATGGACATATTAGTGTGAGCTTTTATGGAAGCTTACAAGGCAAATTTGAGACAAGTCTTTGAGAAGACTTGAGAGTAGAGTTGATTGATTTTTTCAAAACTTGAGTTAAGGTTTAGGGCAGATCCAGTAGAGTTGAGTCAATCCTTGAGTTAAGGCTTGAGGATAGAGATCGAGGAAAAATTTGTGCTAGAATGAAGGACTATGTTTAGTGTAGATTTGAGAGCAGAGTTTGGTGCAAATTTGAGGATAGGTTTGTGCCAAACCAGAGACATAGATTGAGCAGAGTTGTACTAGACTGAAGGATTGTGTTTAGTGTAGATTTGAGATAGATCTTTAGAGGTGATAGAGTAGAGAGGATAGTAGTTTCTAGTGGATAGATATCCATTAGCCATGGTAGTGAGGATAGGTCTTCTAAGTGGGGATAAGAGTATTCAGTGGAGAGAGGACCACAAGCCAGTGTAGTGGAGGTAGTAGTATTCTAGAGGATCACTAGCCAGAGAAGAGGAGAAGGAGTTCTCCTATGGATAGAGATCCATGAAATTTATTTAGGGGATTGGTGTATCCTTTGGACAGAGGTCCATAAACATTGTAATAGGGAAAGGATTCCTAAGAGATTGATTGAGAAAAATTTAGTGAAAGATTTTATTCATGGAGTAACCCACATTGGGTGAACCACGTAAATTATGATGTCTCTATTATGTGTGGTGATTTGTGCATTAATTTTATTACTACTGTTGATATTGCTATCTATACATTACATAATATAGATTTGGAAAGAAAAGTAAAAAATGGTCTTATACTTTTCACCCCCCTCTCAGTAGAAGCTTGTGTTCTTCAATTGGTATTAGAATATGTTCATTATGAAGAGTTTAATAGCTTGAATAAAAATCTAACAAGAACACAATGTATTCCAAGAATGGGTCCTCAGATAATTCAGCACCAGTATTTGATGGAAGCAACTATATATATTGGAGTATGAGAATGAAGATCTACCTAATGGCACTTGTCAATGAACTTTGGAAAGTAGTTGAAATTGGATATGATCCCTTGATTAATCCTCCTATAGATAAGGAAGGTAAGCTCCTAAAAAATTACAATTCAAAAGCAATGAATGCACTTTTGAGAGGTTTTCATAGAACAGAGTCTATGAAAGTTATGCATTGTCAAACTGCAAAAGAAATGTGGGATAAACTACAAAATATATATGAAGGAGATAAATGTGTCAAGAAAGCAAAGATGCAAAATATCAAAGGAAAATTTGAAGAATTAATAATGAAGGTGAGGAAAACATTAGTACTTATATAATTCGAATTGATGAGGTTGTTAATAATATGCAAGGAATTGGAATGAATATTGATGAATCAGATGTTTGTGATAAAGTTTTAAGAACTCTTCCAAAAATATTCAGTGAAAATGTTTCTACCATAGAAGTGTCAATGGATGGTGATTATTTGACAAGAGATATGTTGCTTGGTATGCTCACAACATTTGAGATAAGAACAAAAGATCCTATTCCCTAGAAGGAAGCAACATTCAAAGCAATAACAAAGACAAAGGGTAAGAAGTCAGAATAAAACAATGAGTCATCCAGTGATGAAGAAGCTAATTATGATAGAAGAGATAAGGATTTTAGAAGATCCAAAGATCTAAAATATGTTAAATGTTTCAATTGTGGAAAGTATGAACATTTTGCAATAGATTGTCAAGAAGCTAAGAATAACAATGGTGAAGAAAAATAGGATCATAGGAATAGGGAATAAAAAATATACAGGCACCAAAAGTAAAGCAAGGATGGACAAAGAAGACAAGGAAATAAGTTCTTTCAAAGACAAAATAGGAGCTACTATGTGGATAAGGCAAGTAAGTACTCAAGTGATAGTGATGCTAGTTTTTCAGACAATGATAAATATGAAGTCTTTTTTATGATTGAAGAAAAAAAACAAGTTAATAAAAGGACTCTGGTTAATTCTCAAGTGTTTTAGATGTGGTAACTGTTGGTCATCAAATCTGCCTAGGAAAGGATTTTGGGTAAATGTATGCACCCTAGACCTGGACCAACATTGAAAGGCCAAAGGGAAGAGATGCCCCTCATGCCAATATCTAGAGAAAGGCCGACTCCTATGCTAATCTACTTTGGTGTTTTGAGATAAGGGTGTAGGAAAGAGATAAAAGGAGTTAGGGTTAGAGAAAGAAATAAAAAAGGGGTAAGGGAAGAGAGATCGGTGATTTAAGGTGGGAGAGAATAGGAAGCACGATCACTAACTGACAACTTGAATAGCAGAAAGGAACACCAAGAATAAATGAAAGAAACACCACATTAACCTTCCTATGTATCCTCTGGGCGATCTCACAGGGATTCTCCTTCTCCCTTTCGTCGAAATTCAGGGTTCAGAGTAAAGACGATTAGGACAAGCAAATATAATAGAAACCACAACCCACCAAGCAACATAAAAGAAAACTAATATAGCATTTTTCCTCTGCTATGTATCCTTCAGGCGAGTTTAGGGTACAATCCCCAATCGCACACCGGATTTAGGATTTAGAGTCTCAGTATACAAATGAAGAAAGACAAAAGAATCAAGCACAAAAGGCAACATAAAATAGAGAAATTGAGCCCAAAGCTCTTTAGTATTAATCACAGGACATCAAGTTACAATAGCTTTCTAGCAGATAGTTCCCCCCCAAAACTGTTACATTACAATGCCTAGGTTTTTATAGAGGACCCGACCCTCTAAGCCATAATTACACAGAATGGCAAAGTATACTCTTGAGATCTGAGAAGTCGGCACCTCACGGCCCTCGTGACTGAGCTTTCAAATCCATTACCAGAACTGGCAACTGTGACCCAGTCAACCTTGGAAACATGCATTGATGAGTGGTCTGAGTGTCCTTGGTTTCTGGGTGCAATGCTCGAGTGGCCGCCATGCTTTCGGGCTCTCCTTTCAGGGACTGATACTTCACTTTCAATTGCCAAAAAATAGCAACGAGCTTACTGGGCAAGTAAGAATGCATTTATGAGGCACTTGATCATCTTGGGAAAATACCCGGCTTGAAGCGCGTGCCCCCTTTGAGTCACAAAAAAGTAACATGTCGCGATATCGTGACATTTCTATGTCTTCAGCTTGGTTCTTCTTCTTGCATCATGAAAATACGACATGTCATGATATCATGACATTTCTATGTCTTTGCCCTCTTTTGTTGCTTTTGGTCTCGAAAATGCAACATGTCGCGATGTCACGACACTTTTCCTCCTTTGGTCGTGAGAATGCAACATGTCGCGATATCGCGACACTTTTCCTCCTTTGGTCGTGAGAATGCAACATGTCACGATATCGTGACACTTTTCCTCCTTTGGTCGCGAGAATGCAACATGTCACGATATCGTGACACTTTTCCTCCTTTGGTCGCGAGAATGCAACATGTCGCGATATCACGACACTTTTCCTCATTTGGTTGCGAGAATGCAACATGTCGCGATATTGCGACGCTTTTTCTTTCTTGCTCTTTCTCCTTGATTTGAGCCATAAAAACACAACATGTCGTGATATCACGACACTTTTTCTTTCTTTTGGTCTTTCTCCTTGCTTTGAGCCACGAAAATGCAACATGTCGCGATATCGCGACACTTTTCTTCTGTTGCTCCTTCTTCTTGCTTTCGGTCGTGAAAATGCGATATGTCACAATATCGTGACACTTTTCTTCCTTGCTCCTCCTTGTCGCTCTTGGCCGCAAAAATGCGACATGTCGCGATATCGTGACACTTCTCTTCCTTGCTCCTCCTTGTCACTTTCGGTCGTGAAAATGCAACATGTTGCGATATCGCGACACTTTTTCTTTCTTGCTCCTCCTTGTCGCTCTCGGCCATGAAAATGCAACATGTCGTGATATTGCGACACTTTTCTTCCTTACTCCTCCTTGTCGCTCTCAGCCGTGAAAATGCAACATGTCGCGATATCGTGACACTTCTTCTTTCTTTTGCTCGTCTTGTCGCTCTCGGCCGTGAAAATGCAACATGTCGCAATATTGTGACACTTTTTCCTTCTTGCGCTTTTTACTAGCTTTGAGCCATGAAAATGCAACATGTCACGATATCGCGACACTTTTTCCTAGCTTTGAGCTATGAAAATGCAACATGTTGCGATATCGCGAAACTTTTTCTTTCTGCTCTGGCGAGGCTATCTTCTTTGGCTTGTTCTGCAGCGATGCTCTTCTTCTTAATTCTATGTACAAGGAGGTGGCATTGAAAGCCAAAATTGCTACAACACTTACAAATACTTTCGAAGCAACAAAAAAACACTTTACAAAGAGAAATTTTTTGATTTTTTCCTACCCCTCTATGCAATGTGACAAAATTGTCAACAATAACTTTGGATATATTGAAGATAGTTGTACAAGGTATGGTTATAGTTTCAATGATGATGAATATGAATATACACTTGAAGGACCAGAAGAGAATATTATAATGGCACTAGAAGAAGGAAAATATGATCCTATAGAAGACAAGCCAATAGAAAATAAATATGTGGACAAAGGTAAACAAATAGAGGAATATTCAAAAAATGATGGATATGATGTCAAGGGAGAACTTATCTATGCTCTTGAAATAGTAAAGAAGGTAAGAAAGCAAAACTCTAAACTTGAGTTTCAGTTTCAATAATGTGATGAAGAGAGAATACTGCTTATAGAGGATCTAGAGAAATCAAAGGCTAAGGAAAAAAGGTTAAAAGATGAGTTAGAAGAAAATATCTTAGAATGTGAAAAGTTAGCACAAGAAGTGGCACTACTAAGAGAAGATTTAGAAGACTCCAAAGTCAAGATAAAAGGGTTCAAAAATAGCTCAAATATTGTGGATAAGATGATCAAGGTACAAAGAAGGTCAACAAATAAAACAAGTCTTGGTTTTGAACAAGCTCAAAAGAAATAAGAAGAAAAGTCAACCTCAAGTTCTGAAGAAAATTTAGAAGATGAAACTTTAGATGAAGACACTTCAGAAGAAGAAGATAGTGTAAGAGAAAGTGAGACATTTGAGGATGAGTTGGACAACAGAAAGTTCAACAAAAATAGGAACAATGCACAAAGAAGATACATATGGAACAATAATTAGAATAGGTCAAAATAGACTAAGAGACCAATGAGGTCAAGACAAGGAAAATTCAATGGAAGATGTTTTTCATGTCACAAGTTTGGGCACATGGCTTCATAGTGCAAGACACATGAAATATAGGAATATGAGAACATACAAATTTTCCATGGGTATTGCTACTCATGTAATTAGTTGATCACAAGGCAATGAATTGTAGGGTTCATGACAGAAGAAGGTATGGCTTCACTAGGAGAAATACTAAGACTTTTCACATCCAAGGAATAATAACATTAAGTATTATAAGTGCAATAATGATGGTCACACAACAAAGTGGTGTAGAGCAGACATTTCAGAATCAAACAAGAATAAGAACATGAACACGAATAGGAACATGGATATGAATATGAATAGGAACATGGATATGAACAAGAACAGGAATAGGAATAGGAACAGGAACATGGACAGGAACAAAAATAGGAATAGGAACAAGAATGTAGACATGGATAGGAACATTGAAAGAAACAATAAGAGGATTCATAAGAATCATATAAGAATAAAAGAGGATAAAGGTAAAGAACAATGCTTTCTAGGAGTAGAAATAATCGCACCCCAAAATTAACCACCTCAAGAGGAGGTGGGGGAGGGGCTAAGCTAAGAGGCTCATTCTTAGCCCCGAGCCCAAAATGTGACCCTTTGCCATTGATGTCAAAGGGGGAGAGATTTGAGTAAGGGGAAGAGATTTGGTATTTGAGAGAGCATTGTCCTAGGAAGGGTAGAACAAAGGAAAGGTCAAGTTTTTGGTAAAAAGAATTTGGGTTGCCATCAATGACAAAGGGGGGATATTGTTGGACATTTTGAGCTCATTTAGTTGTCATTGATGTCAAGGTGAGAAGTCATCATTGATGTCAAGGTGAACACATGAATCTATCATTAATACCATGGAGTACACCATTACTACCACCAGGAACAATGTGAAGAGTTAAAGAAAAGTTGTCAAAATATTGTTTTATAAGGGTTTGTGTTAAAACCATGGTGAAAATTAAAAGGTTTTTATTAAAACAATTATAAGGATATAAATGCTTCCTTAAACATTGCGATGGCAGAATTAAGTTTTTTATTAAAACCATGGTGGAAGAATAATTTACATCAAATTAGTGGAGTACAAAGAAAGGTTTAAAGTTTATCTCAACAAGGCTTTAATTTTTATTAAAGTCAAAGGTTTATAAAAATAATTTATAAAATTTAAATTCTTTTAGAATTTAACTAATTTATAAATTATAAATGTTTTAAAAAAGTGTCGACGTCATCAATTTAGTGGAGTGCAGACATCTATGGAAAAAGGTGAAATTCATATATAAAAGCTATGCCAAAGGGGAATTAAACTTACCCTTCATCGATTAATATTCATGCGACAGAGAAAAGAGTAATTCGTGTAATCGTTGAGGAAGAAGATAAATTTCATGTTGTATTTTAGTGCAAGGAAGAAGACGAAACAAGAGGGCTCAAGGCCTCACTCCCATTGGATAGGGTGGTCCATTCGTAGTGTACATTTTACGAGAGTGTTGGGAGTGGAAGTGAACACGATCGATTCACATGGAGGTTGTTGACGTGTTTGTCTTGAGTGCTACGGAGGAAAACATTTTGGCATATGCTCGTTTGAGCACCAGGCTTAGAAGAAAGAGCACAAGGTGCTCTTAATATTCCAAGCATGCATCTAGAGCACGTGGTGGTCTAGCCTGCGAATAGGGAGCACGAGGAGGTGGATATTGGAGGTTTGAATCTCATAAGTGGCAAAGGTATTTTTTGTTAAATAAATTTTTATTTGCCTAATGTCTTTCCTAAGGTAAAATGGAGTTATAAGGGTAGAATGAAAAGTTGCTTGTTTGGTAATTTATTTTTGTTATTGAAGTTATAAGGAAAGTGGATTTGATTTTTGCCAAAGTTCTTGCTATTAAAATTTAATTAAAAAGGTTTTTGCATTAAATTTTGGTGTATGTTAAATTTATATTAATTGGGAGATTATAAGGTGTTATTGGAAAATATTTTATGTATGTTGATGGTTGTTTTTATAGATGGAGTGATAAGGTGTAATTGAGTTTTTGCATTACATTGTGATAAAGATTCATCTTCTAACCTATTTGAGTTTGGCATAGAAGTGGTTGTGGTTGTGGCAGATTTATGAGATCCCTTAATCATAAAGAAAAAGGTATGAGCACATTTTTCCATAGTTGAGTTGATTGATTGGTTTTATGGAAAATAAGTTTGGAGTAAAAAGGACTTGATTAGGGTTTCCTATTGAGTGTGTTGAGTTAATGCTTCAAGGTTTTCTGGAATAAAGAGTTGTTAAAACCTTGTTTTATAAGCATTATTGTTGAAGTGATTGGTTGAGATAAGAACTTGAACTAGGGTTTGAGTATCATTGCTATGTGAGGATTGTTTATAAACATTGTTGTTGAAGCCATTAGTTGAGAGAAGAACTTGAACTAGGGTTTGAGTATCATTGCTATGTGAGGATTGTTTTATAAGCATTGTTGTTGAAGCCATTGGTTGAGAGAAGAACTTGAACTAGGGTTTGAGTATCATTGCTATGTGAGGATTATTTTATAAGCATTATTGTTGAAGTGAGTTGTTGAGCAAAGAACTTGAACTAGGGTTTGAAAAGAACATGAGTATCATTGTTATGTGAGCATTGTTGGAAATATTTTGAGTTGATGTTTATATGCTTGGACTAGGGTTTATGACCAAGGATTATTTCATTGAGTGATTGATTGAGTAGAGTTGGTTGAGCCTAGTCAAGTCGATGTGTGAAGTGATTGTTCAAGTTCCATAAAAAAACTATTCTATATTCTAAATTGAGTTAAGAAAGTGATTGAGCATTGAGTTGAGTTTGAAGCATATTGAGTCTCTAAAAATTATCCTTATGTTTTTAAGAGAGTGACTGAAAGTGATTGAGCATTGTGATTAGTATAGAAAATATTGAGTCTCTAACAATTCTCTTTATGTTTCTATGATATTGGATAAGTTCTGTGTGGACTTGTTGAGCAGATTTGAGGTAAGTCTTTGAGGATACTTGTGGACTAATTTTGTGTGAACTTTTGTGGAAGCTTACAATACAGATTTGGATAAGTTCTTGAGAGGACTTATAGAGCATATTTGAGAAATTTCTTGAGAGGACTTGTATAGTAGATTCGAGCAAGTTCTAGATAGAACTTGTAGAGCATATTTGAACAAGTTCTAGAGAGGACTTGTAGAGAAAATTTGAGCAAGTTCTAGAGAGGAATTGTAGAGCATATTTGAGCAAGTTATAGAAAGGACTTGTAGAGCAGATTTGAGCAAGTTCTAGAGAGGACTTATGGATAGATTAGTGTGAGATTTTATGGAAGCTTACAAGGTAGATTTGAGACAAGTCTTTGAGAAGACTTGAGAGTAGAGTTGATTGATTTGTTCAAAATTTGAGTTAAGGTTTAGGGCAGATCCAGTAGAGTTGATTCAAGCCTTGAGTTAAGGCTTGAGGACATATATCAAGGATAGATTTGTGCTTGATTGAAGGACTATGTTTAGTGCAAATTTGAGAGAATATTTTTGTGCAAATTTAAGGATAGGTTTGTGCCAGATTGGAGATAGAGATTGAGCAGAGTTGTGCTATATTGAAGGACTATGTTTAGTATAGATTTGATACAGATATTTGGAGGTGATAGATTAGAGAGGACAATAGTCTCTAGTGGATAGAGATCCATTAGAAAGGGTAGTGAGGATAGATCTTCTAAGTGGGGACAAGAGTATTCAGTGGAGAGAGATCCACAAGCCAGTGTAGTGGAGGCAGTAGTATTCTAGAGGATCACCAACCAGAGCAGAGGAGAAGGATTTCTCCTATGGATAGAGATCCATAAACATGATTTAGGGGATTTTTATCTCCTTTAGACAGAGGTCCATAAATATTGTAATATGGAAAGGATTCCCAAGAGATTGATTGAGAAAATTTTATGGAAATGTTTTCTTCGTGGAGTAGCCCACATTGGGTGAACCATGTAAATTATGGTGTCTCTATTATGTGTGGTGATTTGTGCATTACTTTGATTACTGTTGTTGATATTGCTAGCTATGCATTGCATAATATTTATTTGGAAAGAAAAGTAAAAAATGGTCTTATACTTTTCAACCCTCCCCTCTCAGTATAAGCTTGTGTTCTTCAAAATATGCTCAATCTCTATCCTCAAATCTGCACTAAACATAGTCCTTCGATCTAGCACAAATCTGCTCAATCTCTATCCTCAAATCTGCACTAAACACAGTCCTTCGATCTAGCACAAATCTGCTCAATCTCTATCTCTGGTCTGGCACAAACCTGTCCTCAAATCTGCACCAAACTCTATCCTCAAATCTATCCTCAAGCCTTAACACAAAGCTTGATCCAATCACAAATCAACTCTTCTAGATCTGTCCCAAACCTTAACTCAAGGTTTGAACAAATCAATCAATCAACTCTGCTCACAAGTCTTCTCAAAGACTTGCCTCAAATCTATCCACAAGTCCTCTCTAGAACTTGCTCTCACTGCTCTCAAGTCTTCACCAAGACTTACCTCAAATCTGCTCAACAAGTCCTCACTAGAACTTGTCCAAACTGCTCAACAAGTCTTCACCAAGACTTATCTCAAATCTGCATTGTAAGCTTCCACAAAAGCTCACACAAATATGTCCAACAAGTCTTCACCAAGACTTACCTCAACTCTATCCAATATGATTGTAAGCTTCCACAAAAGCTCACTCAACTCAACTCACTCTATTACAGAAAACCTCTTCAATCACACAAACAAGCTTCACACAGAATCTTGTTCTAATCTCACAGAAACATATAGAGAATGGTTAGAGACTCAATATGCTTCTCACTCACAACAATACTCAATCACTTTCAATATCTCTTGTTTTGCCACAGAAACATATAGAGAATGGTTAGAGACTCAATATGTTTCACTCTCACACAACACTCAATTACTTCCAAACTTTCTTCAAATCAATTAAGAATAAAGAACAATTTGTTTCACAGAACTTGAACTATCACTCCAACACTTCCAATCAACTAAGCCCAATCAACTCCACTCAATCAATCACTCAATGAAAGCTTAGTCAACAATGCTTATCAAACAAACCTCACATAACAATGATACTCATGATATTTCACAAACCCTAGTTCAAGATAGTTCTCAACTTCACATAACAATGATACTCAATATTTCCAACAATGCTTATCAAACAAGGTTTTAGTATCAACTTTCATTCCAGAAAACCCACATCAATCAACATTTGATTTCTCAAAACCAAACTCAACAATGCTTATCAAACAATCCTTTTCACTCCAACTTAGCATTCACAACATCCAACAATATTTCACTCACAAGGAAGATATGCCCATACCTTTGTTTTGAAGAAGATTTGATTCTCAAAACCTGTCTCAATCACACTCACTCTCTTTGCCAATCTCAAGGGTTAGATAGCAAAAAATTTGTCCTTAATATTTTCTTTCAAAAATATTTCACCAAGTCAAAATATCAAAAATCAACTATACCTTATTTCTCCTTTCAAATCAATTTTTATAATATAACTTTATTTCAACAAAAACATCTAACACCCTTGGCACACCTTATTACTCCTTTTATCCACTTAAAAATCAAACACCCAAATTAAAACTTTGCATACCCTTTTATCTCCCTTTATAACTTATAAACCCTTTTAACTATGCAAATTTTAATAATAGAAACCTTTAGGAAATTAAAAATTTAATTTCCACCTTTATGCATTTCAAGTGCAATATCAAACCTTAGCAAATGAGTGCATACCTTATACTTGCAACAAAAAGAAGCTCGATGGGTTTCGACCTCACGATCCCCTTCTCCCAAGAACCTCCACACAACGTGCACCCACCAAGTGGGCTACGTGCCCACATGCAACAAACGAGGCTCACGCCTCCCTCTTAAGCTTCCTCCGACGGTGCGAACTAAAAATGAAAACCAACTCTGCCTTACCCAAAACATTATCGCACAGATTCGAACCCGTGACCTGTCACCTACGAGTGACCTAGCACTACCCTCACTACCAACTATGCTACCAATGCTTCTGCATTTGAGAAGTGTGCCCCACTAAAACTTATGCCTTCGTCTTTCTCCTTAAAGCTTTTTAACACATGTGATTTCCTTCAGACCTTTAGCACATGAATTCATCTCACATTCAAATCGATCGCATGGATGAATTTCTAAGGTGGGTTCTTACCCCCTTTTATATGCATGGCAATATCTTCAAACACGTCGATGGATGAAATAATTCGATTTTGAATTTAATTCGAATTATGGCCCTTTAAATTAATTTAAATTTAAATTTTACCTTTAGGTAAAATATTTAAATTTAAATAATTTAAAACTTAGGGCATTATAAACTTTCACATGGGTCTTTTGGAAAATAATAAATTTATCACTCCACAACCTTTGTTTCTCTTCATGCCAAACTATAACCAAAAAATATTATAATATTATATATTATAATATTATTATTTTTATCAACCTGCTTCTTGCCTTGTTGGAAAAACCACTGGAGGACATTTATAACACCGGAATTTGGACATCAACCTTTTGACATAAATGCATGGATGACATTGAAACTTGGTCATCATCCTCATGATATTAATGATGACAAACCTTGCTTTCTTCTTGACATCAATGACAACAAACCTTGCTCATATTTCCAACAATCTCCCCCTTTGTCATTGATGGCAACCCATTTTTATTTTACCATTTCCTTTACCTTTTTCTGTTCTCCTCCCCTGAGAAACTGCTCCCCTGACTGAATGCTCTCCCCCTAACTCAAATCTCTCCCCTTTGACATCAATGGAAAAGGGTCACCTTTGGGGCTTGGGGCTAAGAATGAGACTCTTAGCTTAGCCCCTCCCCCACCTCCTCTTGAGGTGGTTAATTCTGGGGTGGGAGTATTTCTACTCCCAACAAGCATTGATATTTACCTTTGTCCACTTTCTTCCTCAACTGATCCTTCTGATTCCTCTGACTATTTATGTTCCTGCTTGTCTCTGGAATTTTTGCTCTACACCACTTTGTTGTATGCCCATCATTATTGCACTTATAACACTTAATGTTGTTATTCCTTGGAGGTGCAACTATCTTGAAGTTTCTTCTGGTGAAGCCATATCCATTTCTATCATGAACCCTACAATTTACTGCCTTGTGACCAAATTGATTACAAGAGTAGCAATACCCTTGAAAAAGATGTCTGTTTTTGAAATTCCCATATTCCTGTTTTCCATGTGTCCTGCATTGTGAAGCCTTGTGCCCAAACCTATGATATGAGAAGCATCATCCATTGAAACTACCTTGCCTTGACCCCATTGGTCTCTTAGTCTCTTCTACCCTGTGTTGCTTCCTATTCCATTTGTTCCTCATTTGTGCATTGTTCCTTTTCTTGTTGAACTCTTTATTGTCCAACTCATCCTCAGAAGTCTCACTTTCTCTTACACTCTCTTCTTCTGAAGTTTCTTCTTCTTCGGAGCTTGAGATTGACACCTCTCCTTGTTTTCTTTGTTCCTATTCAAATCCAAGTCCTATTTTGTTTGATGAATGCCTTTGTACCTTGATAATCTTGTCTATGGTTTTTGAGCTCTTTCCAAACTTGTGTAGCTTATCTTTAGACTCTTTTACTTCCTTCCTTAGTGAAGCTACTTCTTGCTCTAACCTTTCACATTCTAAAACCTTAGCTTCTAACTTCTCTTTAAACCTCCTTGTCTTAGCTATTGAGTTGGTTAGATCCTCTATAAGCTTTCCTTTCTCTTCATCACATTCTTGAAATTTAAGCTTGAGTTTTGAGTTTTGCTTTCTTACCTCCCTTAGTGCATCAAGGGCATAAATAAGTTCACCTTCAAGATCAACTTCTCCTTTCTCTGATTCTTCCTCTATTTGTTTACCTTTGGGATCATCTTCATTCCTTTCTGATTTATTTCCACTAGAAGTACTTCCTTCTTCTTCTATTGCCATAAGAAGATTTTCTTCTGGTCCTTCAAGTGTATCTTCATATTCATCATCACTAAAACTAAATCCATTCCTTGTACAACTATCTTCAAGATGACCAAAGTTACCACATCTAAAACACTTGAGAATCATTGGTGACCTTTTTCTAATCACTTATTTTTATTTTGCTAGAAATAGTACTTCATATTTATCATTATCTGAGGAACTTTCATCACTATCACTTGAGCTCTTACCTACCTTGTCTGCATAGAAACTCTTCTTATGCCTTTGGAAGAACTTCTTTCCTTGCTTGCCTTGTCCATCCCTACTTTTCTTTTGGTACCTGTGTTTTTCTATTTCCCTGTTCTTATGATCCTATTTTTCTTCATCATTGCTATTTCTAGCTTCTGGACAATCAGATGCATAGTGACCATACTTTCCACAATTAAAACATCTAACTGATTTTGTACCTTTATACTTTCTTGAGTCCTTGTTCCTTTTGCCATAATTTGCTTCTTCATCACTGGATAACTCATTGCTTGAATCTGACTTCTTACCCTTTGTCTTCTTAGTAGCTTTGAAGGTTGCTTCCTTCTGAGAAATAGGTTCCTCTTTTATTCTCATCTCAAAAGCTGTGAGAATGCCATGTAATTCATCCCTTGTCAAAAGATCAATATCTTTTGACTCTTCTATAGCTAAAATATTTTCACTAAACCTTTTTGGGAGTGACCTTAAAATCTTATCACAAACATCAGATTCTTGAACTTCAAGCCCAAGTCCTTGCATGGAGTTAACAACCTCATCTACACGAAGTAGGTATGCAGCAATGTTTTCTTCATCCTTCATCTTTAGGTCTTCAAATATTCCTTTGTAATTTCACAACTTTGCCCTTTTGACCTTTTTATCTCCTTCATATATGCCTTGCAATTTATCCCAAATTTCCTTTGCTGATTTGCAGTGCATAACCTTTATAAACTCTGTTTCATGCAAACCTTTCAAAATTCCATTCATTGCTCTTGAGTTGTAATGATGTAGAAGCTTACCATATTTATCTGTAGGTGGAGTAGTTGGCGGTATGTATCCATTCTCAACTGCTTCCCATACCTCATTTCCAAGTGCCATCAGGTGAATCTTCATTCTCATACTCCAAAGTACATAATTGTTCCCATCAAACAATGGTGCTGAATTCCCTGAAGATCCATCCTTAGAATCCATCTGTGTTCTTGTAAGATTTTCCTTCAAGCTGTTAAACTCTTTCGAAGGAACCCGCTCTGATACCAATTGAAGAACACAAGCTTATACTGAGAGGGGGGGTGAACAATATAAGACCACTTTTTACTTTTCTTTACTCAAGCTATATAATCCAATATATCAATGCAATATCAATAGCAGTAATGAAAGCAATGCACAAATCACCACACACAATAGAGACACCAATTTAACGTGGTTCACCCAATGTGGGCTACTCCACGGAGAAAATATTTCACTAAAATTTTCTCAACAAATATCTTGGGAATCCTTTCCCTATTACAATGTTTATGGACCTCTATCCAAAGGAGACACCAATCCCCTAATCAAGTTCATGGATCTCTATCCATAGGAGACACCAATCCCCTTAGATGGTTCATGGATCTCTATCCATAGGAGAACTCCATTCTCCTCTACTCTAGTTGGTGATCCTCTAGAAGACTACTACCTCCACTACACTGGCTTGTGGATCTCTCTCCACTGAAGACTCCTGTCCTCACTTAGAAGACCTATCCTCACTACCCTAGCTAATGGATCTCTATCCACTGGAGACTACTGTCCTCTACTCTGTCACCTCCAAATCTTACTCTCAACTCTATCTCAAATCTACACTAAACATAGTCCTTCGGTCTAGCACAAATATGCTCAATATCTATCTCAAATCTACACTAAACATAGTCCTTAAAATCACTCCTTCGTCTAGCACAATATCTCTCAATATCTATCCCATCATTGCACAAACCTATCCTCAAATCTACACCAAACTCTATCTTCAAATCTATCCTCAAGCCTTAACACAAAGCTTGATCCAATCACAAATCAACTCTGCTAGATCTGTCCCAAACCTTAACTCAAGGTTTGAACAAATCAATCAATCAAATCTGCTCACAAGTCTTCTCAAAGACTTACCTCAAATCTATCCACAAGTCCTCTCTAGAACTTGCTCTCACTTATCTCAAGTCTTCACCAAGACTTACCTCAAATCTACTCAACAAGTCCTCACTAGAACTTGTCCAAACTACTCAACAAGTCTTCACCAAGACTTATCTCAAATCTGCATTGTAAGCTTCCACAAAAGCTCACACAAATATATCCAACAAGTCTTCACCAAGACTTACCTCAACTCTACTTGTAAGCTTCCACAAAAGCTCACTCAACTCAACTCACTCTATTACAGAAAACCTCTTCAATCACACAAACAAGCTTCACACAGAATCTTGTTCTAATCTCATAGAAACATATAGAGAATGGTTAGAGACTCAATATGCTTCTCACTCACAACAATACTCAATCACTTTCAATCTCTCTTGTTTTACCATAGAAACATATAGAGAATGGTTAGAGACTCAATATGTTTCACTCTCACACAACACTCAATTACTTCCAAACTTTCTTCAAATCAATTAAGAATAAAGAACAATTTGTTTCATAGAACTTGAACTATCACTCCAACACTTCCAATCAACTAAGCCCAATCAACTCCACTCAATCAATCACTCAATGAAAGCTTAGTCAACAATGCTTATCAAACAAACCTCACATAACAATGATACTCATGATCTTTCACAAACCTTAGTTCAAGATAGTTCTCAACTTCACATAACAATGATACTCAATATTTTCAACAATGCTTATCAAACAAGGTTTTAGTATCAACTTTCATTCCAGAAAACCCACATCAATCAACATTTGATTTCTCAAAACCAAACTCAACAATGCTTATCAAACAATCCTTTTCACTCCAACTTAGCATTCACAACATCCAACAATATTTCACTCACAAGGAAGATATGCCCATACCTTTGTTTTGAAGAAGATTTGATTCTCAAAACCTGTCTCAATCACACTCACTCTCTTTGCCAATCTCAAGGGTTAGATAGCAAAAAATCTGTCCTTAATATTTTCTTTCAAAAATATTTCACCAAGTCAAAATATCAAAAATCAACTATACCTTATTTCTCCTTTCAAATCAATTTTTATAATATAACTTTATTTCAACAAAAACATCTAACACCCTTGGCACACCTTATTACTCCTTTTATCCACTTAAAAATCAAACACCCAAATTAAAACTTTGCATACCCTTTTATCTCCCTTTATAACTTATAAACCCTTTTAACTATGCAAATTTTAATAACATAAACCTTTAGGAAATTAAAAATTTAATTTCCACCTTTATGCATTTTGCATGCAATATCAAACCTTAGCAAATGAGCGCATACCTTATACTTGCAACAAAAAGAAGCTCGATGGGTTTCGACCTCACGATCCCCTTCTCCCAAGTGCCTCCGCACAATGCATGCCCACCAAGTGGGCTGCATGCCCACATGCAACAAACGAGGCTCACGCCTCCCTCTTAAGCTTCCTTCGACGGTGCGAACTAAAAATGAAAACCAACTCTACCTTACCCAAAACACTGTCGCATGGATTCGAACCCGTGACCTATCACCTACGAGTGACCTAGCACTGCCCTCGCTGCCAACTACGCTACCAGTGCTTCTACTTTTGAGAAGTGTGCCCCACTAAAACTTATGCCTTCGTCTTTCTCCTTAAATATTTTTAACACATGCGATTTCCTTCAGACCTTTAGCGCATGAATTTGTCTCACATTCAAATCGATCGCATGGATAAATTTCTAAGGTGGGTTCTTACCCCATTTTATATGCATGGCAATATCTTCAAACACGTCGATGGATGAAATAATTCGATTTCAAATTTAATTCAAATTATGGCCCTTTAAATTAATTTAAATTTAAATTTTACCTTTAGGTAAAATATTTAAATTTAAATAATTTAAAACTTAGGGCATTATAAAATTTCACATGGGTCTTTTGGAAAATAATAAATTTATCACTCCACAACCTTTGTTTCTCTTCATGCCAAACTATAACCGAAAAATATTATAATATTATATATTATAATATTATTATTTTTATCAACCTGCTTCTTGCCTTGTTGGAAAAACCACTGGAGGACATTTATAACACCGGAATTTGGACATCAACCTTTTGACATAAATGCATGGATGACATTGAAACTTGGTCATCATCCTCATGACATTAATGATGACAAACCTTGCTTTCTTCTTGACATCAATGACAACAAACCTTGCTCATATTTCCAATATTAGGATGAGTGTAGAATAGACATCAACTCTTTATAGATATTATGGAGATCCTAAGTAGCAATTGATGTGGCATGGGGTTCATATTAATAAAAATACTTACTGCTAACTAGATTTATAGATTGACTACTCTATTGAGTTCTATCATTTCTAGTTTACTACTTGGAGACATGAGTGGTTGTCTACTATTATGGGGGTAGTGTGGTGTGATTGTAGGGATGATGGATTGACATGTCATATATATTTGGGGTCCTTTCATTTTATCTTATATCTATAGATTTTTTCATAGTATTGTTTACATATGGGCCAAGAACCTCATTTGTTGTACTTTTTTGTAGATTTGGTGCTAGAACATATTACTATTCAACACCCTTTTGGTTTACCTAGGTAGGTTGCAGATGCAAGGGCATTAATAGTCTATAGGTGGGATCAATATTTTAAGATACATCATCACCCTTTTAGAGGAGATCTTGTGGTGGCTAGGTAGGCCATAGAATATTTAAATTTAGATCAAATTGTATGGAGACCATGAAGACAATATCCTAGATGGGTAGATGGTGGTTTTGAATTGGCCTATATTTGATGAATCATTGAACCTAACTAGGGTAGGGATGTGTATAGACTAGAATGAGTTTTGAGATAGTTTAGTTTTTGATAGGATCTCCTAAAAATAGGAGAGTATTGGTTCCAATGAGTGGAGTGTGATGAGGGATATGTGGAAGAAAGACTTGATATCACTCTTTTTGTAAAGGAGGATGTTGATAACCCTCCAATAATGGATATAGGTATTGATGATTGAGGGACTATAATTGCAAAAAATAGTGGTACAAAGGGATTTGACCATATATATTGACTTTGAATCCACCTAGATGAGAGGCCTAGATATTTATCAGGTGGAAATTTAGAGAATTTAGGAGAGGGCTTTGAGAATTATCAATGTTTCACAACTGATATCTATGTTCCCATCTCAAGTAGGTGAATTAGAAGTGGTACCTAGTATGATAATCAAGGAGATGGATGAATAAAAAATATATTCTATGCAATGGGAGATATATTCCATGGGAATAAATATAGCTCATCTATAGGGTGAGTAGGATTATAAAATGTTGCAAGATTCACAATTTATAGTAGGGAGAGACATGGATAGAGCCTAGGTGGTTTAGGTGACTATGGAAAGGAACACTACCAAGGTAATGAGGGATTCTAGCATAGAATATTTAACTACTCAAAGGTATACAATAGTTGTTCATGCCATAATAATAGAGGCACGAGTGACATAAGATACTTGGGAGAGGGATGATTCTAGAGAAACAACTATAGGTCTATATATATTGGTTGTGCTAGACCAATTGGCCATAGTGAGGGATTATTTAGAGGTAGATAAGATCAAGAGTTCTCACTACAGGGTGATGAGTGTCATTGAGTCTCATCATTTAATCTCAATGATTTATCAATCCAGGGTGGTTTCCAAGGCTATCTACGATAGAAGGCTAGGGCAGAGTACAATTCAGGCATTCAAATTTCAAGCATTTATTGGTGAAGCAGATTTTGGTTTAGCCTTTTGGTGTCACACTAAACCTAGTCCCAAGAATGGAAACTGAAATAAATTATAGGAATTGAAAACTAAATCTAAATTGTAGAATTTAACAATTAACTACAATTGCATGAATTGAAATTGCTAAATTGAAATCTAATCTACTTTTGCAGAATTGAAATAAAAGAATTGAAATTGCTAAATTGAAATCTAATCTACTTTTGCAGAATTGAAATAACAGAATTGAAATTGCTAAATTGAAATGTTGCTAAAATGAAATCCTAAATTACAGTTGTAAAATTGAAACCTATTTTACTCTTGCAGAATGGAAGTGATGCTTGGAAATAAAACACCTGTCAATGCCCTGCCACAAAAGGTCGTCAAGCTTCTATTACAGGAATTGACAGCAAAATGAAATATGCTAAAAATGAAAAGTTGTTAAAACAAAAAAGTAGGGAAAATATAGAAAGCAAAGGAAAAATGCTTAATATAATTTGTCAACTGACATACACACAAATGCTGTACACAAACATAATAGAAAACATAAATCACATAATACAAAATAAAAACAAGAAAATGAAATTTGGCAAGCAATCTATTAATATTGCTGCAGCAAAATTACAGATTAAAACCTGCCATAAAATCCCTCCTAGATCTGAAAGTGGGCCCATACTTCCTGATATAGAAGGAGGTGAAAAGCACTCCTTAACTAATTAACACTCAGAACAAAAAATGATAAAATAGCTACACTTTTATTGATGACAAAACATGATGAAAATTGTTACAGAAAATTATTGTATAGTCCTAATTGCTGCAATTGAAAACTCTCCTCTATTCTAATTCCTAAATAGCTCAACCAAGGAGGGAGCTATGTTATTTATATAAATATTTACAACATATCCCATGCTCAAATCAGCCTATGTGCTACTTTATAGTGATTTGCCAATAATTTTGGATTTGAAATAAATGCAAATCTGGATAGTTTGTGTTGCAGTAGTAGTCATTGGACCTTAAAAAGCATCTTCAATGGTGGGAGTACATGGTAGGAGTCTAGAAATATCTCACACATCATTCTCCACTTCAGAATATGCCATTCCTATATTGCAAACAACTTTCTATTATGCTGCAGTTTTTCTGGGTTTATCCTAGAAGAGGATCAAAATTGATCTTTTCCATGAATGGTGGCTTTGGACGGAAAGGATGGCAAAGTCAGATGGGAGATATTTTATTTTAACTTTTTCAACCTTCTTTCCCTTTTTCCATTGTCATAAATCAGTCAACAAGTCAAAAAGCACTTTCTGTTCTCATTCCGAAGATAAGTGGCTCATTTCGAAGAGACTGCATTTCTCATTCCAAAGATGTCTATTCATTTCGAAGATCTTCATAATGAACAACTATGTGCTCTTCAAGTTATTTTAGATGCATTTATCAGGTGGATTAGCCCTTAGTATCAGATTGCAATAGCCTTCATTCCTCTCCATGTGTGAATTCCATGCCTTGCCATTCATTTGTAGCTTGCTGGAATTTACATGGTAAATTACTGCATTTCCAATTCTGCTGCATAGTTGTAAAATATTGGAATTTCTTGAAAATTAAAACAAATTAGAAAATGGAAAAATTATTCAAATATCAACATGAAGGATTACATCAAGTTGCTACTGAATTTATACACTTCATTCACCAAGTAACAATGCTGAAATAGTGTAACAGTGCTACACAATTGTCCCTGCTCTGTTATAACCTATTGCTGCCTATTTAGACCATGTGGTAATGCTTATAAATAGGTCAGATGTCTTCTGTAGTCCTTCTGAAATCATTCCATCCATATCCTCATGATTTCCTTGACAACTTCAAGGTGTTCCTATAAAGTGACAGCTTGCTGATTTTTATATGGCTGTTTTTTTCAGATTTTCAGATTTATGACAGTATTAATAATTTGGCTTCAATGTGGACTTCAAATAAGTTGAAGGGAAGGAAAACATTCATAATTTTTTTTTAATTTAATGAATATCAGCATACCACATTTGGTTAATTTAAATGCATGTTTTTACTTGCTACTTAATCAAGCAAAATCAGTCACAAAATGCTAAAAATAGTCAAAAACAGAGATATAGTATTCCTAACATAAAATCATGTAAACACTTAACAAATAGTATATTTTAGTCAACTATTTGGAAATTAACTTATCATATGGTAGTCAAACATTGTGCAATAATGAGGCACTTTTGGGCCTCATCACAGGGCTTTAAACAATTATATTATTCCTCCAAAGTAGAGGTAGGCTTCCCCACCTTGTGCCTCTTTTATATCTTGTTCTAGGTTATGGTCCACTACTCAAGCTTCTCAATAGTAAATGCATGGATTGGATCATGATACATGGTCACATAGTTAAGTTTTGTAGATTTTTGATGAGATTTTGTAGATCTTTTGATCAATTTTGGAGGTTGAGTGCATTGATTTTGTGATTGTGGTGCACCAATCCTTATAATTTTGTATATGAATGAGCATAATACCTTTATAATTATGGTATGCCAAACCATTTTATATTTGTATAAGATCCATTGATTATTATATATATTATATATATATATATATATATATATATATATATATATATATGTATATATATATATATATATATATATATATATATATATATATATATGATGCCATTCTTTGATTATTTATCCATATGACTTCTTGATGATGTGTTGTAATTATTGTATTATGAAAGTTTGATTACTTAAACACTTTGAAAGTTTATGTGTAATGATGATGGATTTGTTTGATTATGATAGTTGTAGTTTATACACACAAGAGATATTTATTATTTTCACAAATGAGCTATTTAGATGAAAATAAGAATAGCCTTGATATAAGGCTTTTATATTGCTTTTAAGACATTTATTTTCCTAGACGAAGAGGGTCTAAAGGACTTTAAACATACCTAGATCATAGAGGTCTAAAGGAATTTAATATTTATGTATCTATAATTTTTATAGATTTGGTCATGCTAATATATTGTTAGTATGAATAATTATATACATGTACCTAGAATTTCTATGGATTTAATTTGCCAAGGTTACTAGGGATTCAATCATGTTTAGACCGTTGTTACTCTTGGAGAATTATTTATATGTGCCTAGAATTTTTAGGGATTTGATCATGCTAAAACTATTTCCAGTTTTAATAATTATATATATGATGTGTGACTAGACTATAGAGGTCTGAAGGAATTTAAACATGATAGTATTTCCTAGAGTACTTGTGATAGTTTTTACCTAGATTATTGAATAGTTCATGCCCATGGGGTCTTTATTTTGAAAATATGGATAGTTTATGTCCATAAATCTATAATTTATTTTTATATAATGTAGGGAAGTTTCCCCTATAGGCTCAATTCACTCAAAATAAACTTATTTAAAAGTGGGTTGAGCCAAAGAAAATGGCCAAAAGGTGCTTCCCACCTTCAGTCGAAAGGGAAGGACTTGAATAAAAGGATGGAAAAACTAAGGAGTTATACCAAATGTTAGATCTCCCATCAATGGTTGATGCTCATCTCTCACCCCAGGATAGTCACTTTAAGGGTGCTAAGGTTCAAGGGCCATTGATTTTCAATCCAACAATTTGTTTGGTGAAGGAGAGTGTGATAAGGGAGAAAGGCCTTGACAAGACTCAAATTTGGACATACAACAACTAGTCAAGAGCCCAAAGAGACAAGTTATTACGCTTAGATAGAGGTATTCCATTGGCTAAAGTAGGTTTAACCTCCCCTAGGAACACATGGAAATTACATGCACAAGGAAGGAGGCAAGCAAATGAGCATGTAAGAGAAACACCCACAATTGTCCGTTAAGATTGAATTGTGTGGCCTAGCCTATCAAATCCAACTGTGTGTTAGTGCAATGACTACCCACCATATGCATGAGCCTACCTTATCAATTTGTACCAATTAGGAAGTCCATACCCACCACATCAACCAACAAGATATTCCAAAATAAATTTGGCAGAGTCTTAATGGCACAACCATTCCATCATAACAAGCAACAAGATATGATGATGACATCCCTCCATCCAAAGGCTTAAAATACCTCAAGCATTAATGGCCCTAGATGTAGAGACCTTAAACATACTGATTGATAATGTAGGAGGATTTTGGCTATAGAGTAGAGGATAATGTGTAGGCCTCTTACACAAAAATTTAGAGGGAAGGAATGCTCCTCCCAACTTATAAATAAGATAAAATTTTATTGTAAAGGCATTAGGAGCTCTCTCATGTCTAGTACCTAGTCCTTTAGGATTTTCCTTTCACACCCGTTATTTTTTATTATAAAAAGTAGAGCTCAAACCTTGGTCTACTTCCTAAGGAGTATTGAACCCTCTAGGTCTCATTGTATTTTTATCAATTTTTGCATGTTAATGGAAACCATAACTAATTTTTCTCTATCCTTTGTTTAACATGTTTTTTATTCCTGATAATGTGTTTACTTGGTTGTGTTTATTTTTGTTTTAGGTGGGTGGGTTTCATATTCATTTATAGCCACTTTTTCTAGTCAAAATTAGGGATTTTAATTCTTGGTGTATTTCCCTCCTAGCTTAGGTTTTTAATTTATGCAAAGTATTTAATTTTCCTATATTTTACTTTCAATACAATTCCTTTCATAGTAAATCCCCTAACCTTAGCTCATGGGGATCTCTATGAATCAAGGATTTATTAATACAAGGAGTCATACTTTATTAAAAACCCTGGATGTTGATCCATAGGTGGTTTTTCACCCACAACACTTCCCACTATTCCTCTCTACACCAGGCATGAGCACCCTTAGTTCATTGGGTATTTTTGTTAAGATGAGCAAGTGTGTTCAAATATGACAACATTTTTTGGTATGCTTAGTGGCATTATATTCTATGTTCACCCCATGAAGATTTAATAATTTTGACTATGATCCCGATGAAGGTCATAGCCCACCTTCTTGAAGTGAAGCATCAAGAAATTCATCTAACAAATTTACTTGAAAACATAAATACTTTGAAGAAGTTATTCAATAAAAAATAGACTGATATTCCAGTGGAGGTATTTTTATTATGATATTTATGAATAAAAATCTCCCCACCTAGTGACTTTGTTCTCAAATGAAGGGCCCAAAATTATATGAGAAAAAGGCTCATAACCTGAGCCTTAACCTAAGCTAATTGGTAGGATCTAGTACTACCATTGAATTGAAGAAAAAGGAGTAACTAAAAATGCAACATGGTCGCTATAGTGCACCATATTCTAAATTATTCCTAGCATAGAACAATAGATATCCCCTAATTCTACCAATTTCACTTGGTATATGGGACATGATTCTTACCTTAGCCCTTAAGTTCTTACCTTACTTATTGGGAGAAGATGTTGTCACTATGATATAATACTTACACCTAGTGATCTTGTGTGCTATGAATTTTATTGAAAAGAAAGATATAGCCTTGAGTCTATTGGTATATTCTTTCTAAGTAATATCTCATGAATGGTACCTTAGCCTTGAACCACGATTAGTCAAAATATAGGACTAGTTGGCAAAGCTTTTGATAAATAAATTCAAATAAAAGGTAGATGGAGCATATCTATCTGATTTTGTAAAACTTGGCAAAGGATCCTTGGCAATATCCAACCACCCCTAGGTATGGCATTTAATTACTATCTAAAAACTTTCAATTATGAGATTGCTATGATGGTCAAGTCTAAGGGTGGGAATTCACTATTTAAGGCCTATGATATAGCCATCCAATATGAAAAGGACTTAATAAAATAATAAGGCTATACCTTCAGAACATCTCCATCATTTTTTACTTCCATTTAGCCCTCTTATCATTCCTCTTTGACTATGTAGCTTGCCACCAGTCTGACTCATCCTATTGTGTACTTAGAACAGAATCAGACTCCCTCTCCTCTAGCTGCAAAAATGAATAAATTATTCAAAACTAGGAGGATCCTCTAATAATGTGATGGACCTAAAGAGGTAGTATAATGTCCAAATATTTCCCTACTATAGATATCCAAAGACTTATTTCTAATAGGTAAACCCAAGTGTCTGATTATCTCCAACTAGATATCACAAGCCTCTATTTTTGACCAATATAAATCTTGGTCATTATTAGGCCTCAAATCCATAGATAGTACCCTTGTCATTCCTAGTCTAAAAAATACCTACAATATTAGCTAGAGACTTGGTTTCCACCTATAACAACTATGTTGAAGATCCTAGTAGCTGGTACTATCCTTATATCATTTGTTATATCAGAACAAAATCTTAAGCTATCAGGATGCCTCTTTCCAAACACAATATTGCACATTCTTCTCAATAGAGAGTCCTAAGTCTAGAACCTACCACTAAATCTCTAACCACATCATGAGCTACCAAATCATTAAATTTGGAGTATACCTTTGTTACCTAGGATGAAGTAAAAGTATATGTTATGTTGGATGAAGAAAAAGTATATGCTATGTTAGATGAAGTAGACCCCTTAAGTGGGAGGCCACAAGTTCAATCAGAGTATAACAATCAAGCCAAGAGGAGGGCTAATAAAGAGTAGAGGGTACCTAGCTCAACAAAGGATAGATCTAAAAGGATAAAAGTGGATAGTAAAAGGGCTCTCCAAACATAAGCTACATTAGAGATTCAAGTTTGAGCAGACCTGATAGTGATAAGAGCTATCCCTAAGCCTTCGAGGAAACTTGTACATATTCTAAGACCACCTATAAATAAAAAAGTATCAAGCTTCTAATTTTGTCAACTATTAAAAGAGACCCTTTTGTTAGATCCTTCAATGTGGTGGCGCACCAAAGGAATCCAAATGTAGCCATACCTCTTTGGGTTATCCTCTCTATTCTAGAAAATATGAAGAAATTGCAAGAGGCCCTGAAGAAGAAGAAATATCTTAGTAAACAAGGGATGCATGTCAAGTTATAAATATTAGTCCTAGAACCTAGTAGTCCCAAGTATATCTCATTCTAACTAAATTTGGTTTTTGGAGACAATATAATACATAATTGCATGGTTGACTTAGGGTCAAGCACATTGGTTATGCCAAAAAAGGTAGCAGAGGCACTTGGACTATCTCTAGAACACACCAAAAATAGGGTGGTGTAGTGAGACAAAACTCTAGTGCTAGTATTTAAGCTATTTCATGACCTTTATCTAGAACTCCAAGCATACCCCAACTTGATAGTCTATCAAGATATAGCAGTAATTGATTTTCCAACCTCATTTGGAATATGCCTCACAAGAGACTTCACTATTAAAATTAGAGGATACTGAACACTATTAAAATTTAGTACTTCCAAATGTACCACATAGATCAAATACCCTCTAATAATAGTGAAGAGCAAGCCTATATGGTAGAATAAGAGTTGTTAGAATCCAACTACCTTATGGATGAGGTGCATCCATACATCCTCAATGATTATCTAGAGTAATGGGCATCTAATACTTGAGGACAAAATACAGATGAGACATTTGAACCAGTTGGAATAGGGTGAAATATCAATAGATATTACTTTGTACATAGTTTAAATATTGTATATATTTAAAAAATTCCCTAGGAAAGAACGATCAAGAAAGCTTTCTAATGCAAAGGGACTAAAGACTTGCGAAGATAAAATTTACCATGTTCTTGACTACACATCTGCTTACAAGAAAGTATCCTTATGCAAGGAATATGTTAGGAATTAGTGTTAGGAATATTAAGAAGTCTCCATCCACCATCTAATCATAGATTATTTGTGGCTAATTATGGACCACCCCCAATATTAACATTGGCACATGATCAAACCTTGGTTATTTCCCCAATACTTGTAGGAAGTTGTTCCCATGTTACTAACACAAGTTGATCCCTCAAGGGGCATGATGATAGAAACATGGAAGACACATGCTAGATCTAGGAAGTAGATGACAAAAGTCATTGCAACAAGTATAAAATTTAATGACTAAGATTGTATGTAGACACCAAGAAACACTCTATAAGATCTCTAGAGAATTAGCATAAGTGTCAATCCTCTTAGACTAAGTAACAATATTGTATTTTGTAAAGATGAATCAATTTGAGAAAGGTTCTCACCTGAGGATGATCAACGACTAACAATCTCATTAGAAACTAGAACCTTCATGAAAACTATCATTCATCACTAGTAGATCAAATATATGGAAAAGGAGACAACTACCATGATTAGGAATGGGGAAATATTATGGATAAAACATACATTTTGCCAATTCAACCACAAAGAATCAACCTAATAGGAGTAATAATAAAAGGTCGAGGGTATTCAATGACCCACATAGAAAATAAGTCTATAAAAGGGAGGTTTTTTCTCTATCAAGTTGTATAAACTCCTGATCAAATATCCCATTGATTAAAGGAAGTCATTCCTTTGGGACTCTCACCAAGAGGGGTAATTTAAGATCAAGATTGCTTTGAGTAGCTGAGAATAATGAGCATACTTGCAGCTCCTTCCATGGACCAAATAATCATTACTACAATTATGTTAAGAATATTTATTAGAAATTGAGCATGCTAAAATATGGTAGCTGGTCTAAAGCTCCCTATGCCATAAGGCAATGCTAATCACCTATGCTAGGAAAAAATCAAAGATATTTAGCCTTTTTGGTTATAGCTAAGACACCCTGCCCTAGGAAAACACTCTAGAACCCTTTTGTGGTAGATAAGAGGGATCCATTAGGGACAAGGTTTCTATTTTATGTTAGCTTTTGATGCAGTATGCAATGGGAGATATCAATCACAAGATGTAAAAATAACATAAAAGAAAGTAAATCTACGAGATGACTAAAATATGCTATAAATAGAAATGATGGAAATGAATACAATGTAGCTATGGAGGAAATGGACACTCCATGAATAATGCTACCAGACTACATTGCACCCATCACCAATATGGGTGACTATATCTATGCTATGCTCTGCTATGCTATGCTTTCCTATGCTATGCTATGCTATTACAATGAGGTCTTTATATAGGAAGATAAGTTCCTTGGCCAACACTCTACCTAGCTATGCAAGGGACAACTTGCACATATACAACTTGCACATTGACACTTTTGTATTTATTACATTACATGAAGAAACTAGGTAACTTCCCCCTCAAGTAATATAATGTCCTAAGTATGTACCTTGGAAGGTAAATTTACATGATCTAAATGATGTAATATAAGCTATTTCTAACATTATTTGGGTATTGAAGACTTTAGTCTTTATTTTGGATCTTCTGCCAATGGATGGCTTTGAACTGGTTCTTCATATTCAACTGCTTCAATCTTCATACCATGGATTTTTATCTTTTCTAGCTCTTTGTCCCTTGATGTCAGGCATCTTTGATAAACAATTATTCTCATAATTTTACATATCACGAGTGGATATGAATGGGTTCTCCTTTCTTTTGTACCTATGTAAGACCTATTTCTCTATACTTCATAAGTGTCAACCTTGAGATCAATGTTAGCAGATCCATCTGAAACATGTTCTCGTAGATAGAAGTTTATTCTTTGTAGTAGTATTATTTTGTAGTCCTTATAGTACCTGCATTTGGAATTAAAGGAAAAATATGAGTGATTTATCCCATAACAATATTTACATGGATGGAAACTCCAACAATTGGTATTTTCATGACCATATTGATTGCAATAGGTGCACACTAGAGATGATCTAACAATTTTGAAGTCTATTTTAGGAATATCATGTTTGTCTATCTTATTGATAAGACCTTCTAACCATATGTGCACAATTAAAGCTATTCCATATTTCCCTTTTTGCATAAGGTCTTGTTGATCAATTTTTTCCTGTTTGGGTCTCCTTTGGTACAGTTGTCATAAGACTCACTGAATGAATCTTCCTTTACATAGTTGTTAATTTTAGAACTTATTTCACATTGTACTGGTTCATCCTTTTATTTTCCCTTTTCATCATTGTAATCCATTAGGTTTTTAATCCATATTGGTATTTTCCTTATTCCACTTCTAAGAGTGTTGATTAGCATGCTAGTAGTCATTTGTATTACCTGAATTCTTTGGGATAGAGTAGTCTACCTTATGACTCCCTATATTAGGATATATAATTCCTAATTGAAGTATATAAGCTTGATAAAACCTTTGTTAAACCTTAGGTTTGTAGGCTTCCTTTTATCTCCCTAGTAATAAGAGTATATACACCTAATGAATTTTTTAGGTTTTGTAGAAAGCTTATATTTTCCCAATGGATTTGCAACTTGATAATCTATGATAAATGTTGATATTACCAAGTTTTTTAGAATCCCTTATGACTCCCTAGTGATTTTGGGATATAATATAGTGCTCTTGTAAAAAGTAGTTCAATTTTTGGTTGATTTTGTAATGTTATCTAAATATAAAAAATCAACTTTTATTATCCCTTATCGATCCTATTGAACTAAGCACTTCTCCAATTTTGAAGAGGTTTTAATGTTGGACTTATTTTATCACTTTTATGGAAATTTGAGACAAGAATATTATAAGTTTCCAACCTTAGAAAAAAGTCTTAATAACCTCTTTTAATATCCCTTTAGGATTTAATAGTAGTGTGTCTAATTTCCAATAAATTATTTTGTAGTAACCCTTATAACTCCCAAATTTTGAAAAAATTATACCACAATAATATTTGCAAATATTAAAAAAAAATAATTTCCAATAGAAATACTTATTTATCCTATGTTTAATATTGCAAATATTAAATTGATTTGAAAAATTATTCCCTTTGATTCAAAACTAGAGAAGGTCGATCTTTAGATTCAAAACTACACACTTGCTGGAGAAGGGTTGAGGATGATGATGGAGTGGAGAAGTGGAGCGGAGGAGTGAAACAACAATGGAGGAAGTAGAGGAGGTACAGAGGTGGTTGGCTAGAATCCCAAACTGGTAGCAATTGAGGATCCAGAGGTGGGTAAGACTACTATAGCAGGAAAGGGATAGGATTCCCTATTTGAGCAATTTGAAAAAGTCAGAGGGACCGACCCTCCTGACAAATACCCTGATAAAGGGACCTAGTTGGGGGTGGGGGATTCTAGGAAGGGACCGTCCTTTTTGGAAATGCTAAGAGGGAAAAGGAGGGAGCCCTTCGAATTGCTACCACCTCTAATACCAGACAACAACAGGATAATAGCTCCTGTAGAGGTCATGGAAGGCTTCCTGGATTTGGAATCATCTTACTTAGTGGGCAAGTTCTTAGGTGGGAGGCCAGACATTGAGACAATACGATCTTGGGCATTGACCAAATGGAAAACTGTAGGAAGCTTAGATATTGTGGCCCTATATAGAGGGTTTTTCATGATAAGACTCAACAACAAAGCGGATGTGAATCACATACTTACAGGAGGTTCCTGGTTTTTAGGAAAATGTAGCCTCTTTCTCAAGCAATGGGGGAGGACTTTGACCCTGAGAAGCAAAAAATTAACATGGTTCCCATATGGGTTCGTATATAAAATTTTCCAGAATAGTTCTTTAATGAATATTAGCTCCAAGGAATAGCTAGAGCAATAGGGGAGTTAGTGGCCATAGATCATCCGACCCGGGAAAGGACCAGAATGATGCATGCTAGGATCTATGTGAATGCAAACCTGGACTCTGAACTTCCTTCCTTTGTGGAACTAGGGTATGGCGAGTGCCTAAGGCAATTGATGGAGTATGATAACAAGCTGATATTCTGTAGTGAGTGCAGAACTCAGGGTCACCTCAAAAATCAATGCTCAACCCTAGAAGCCAACAAAGAAGCCACAAACAAAGCTCAATATGGAAAGGCAAATGGGAGAGGGGTCCCTAGAAACCAAGGATTATGAGGACCACCAAACTTCAGAGGATATAGACCGATAAAAAAAAATTAGGGTAACCAGGATCCAACAACCCAATCCAAGCTTTAGGAGAAAGGAAAACACCAATGCAAGGAAGGCCAAGAACTTCAGGTATGTCCCAAGGTTCCTAGTTTTAACAAATATGAAATCTTAGCCAATATAGAGGTTGAAAAGGAAACCAATGAAGAAGAGAACCACCAAATCTTGTTTCCTAAAACCCTAGAGTCCCCATCCAATTCAGGCCCGTCCACGACTATTCCAAAAAATCCCAAAAACTCTTCTCAACAAAAAAAGGAAAATCATGGCTACTATTGTCAGAATATGGAAGGAGTGGAGTCAAGACTTGATTTGGTAGAATCAATCGGTTTGAAAGGATATTCTAGCCCTATGTTGCATCAAGTCATCCCATATCAAGTCAGCCCAAAGCAAATGGGTTACACAATGAGAAGTCCAACGAATAAGGATCATGATTTAGGTGAGTTCAGCCAAAATAGGGAGGAGGATGAGGATAGAGGTGAAACCCCTCATAATGAGGAAAAGAGATCCAGTCCTAGCTTACTTCAGTACATGCCTCCTCATTTCAGTCCAAAATAAACTAGAAGTACAACTAAGTCTCCTATTGATTATGGAAGTGAAAAAAAAAGAGGGCGAATGTCAGCCGCAGAACACTACAAACTTAGAATCAATAATGAAATTGCAAATGGGAAGCAGAGAACACTCTTACAAAAAGCTATCCCCTATCCAGATGATAGCAAAACCAATAAACCCCCTCCAGCCCAAGGAATGGGAGAGGGAAAATAATAAATAGTCTAAATGAAGGTACTCTCATGGAATGTGAGAGGCCTAAATGGCCCACCAAAGCAAAGGGTGGTAAGATAAATAAGGAAAGAGTTGAATCCAACAATCATTTTTCTTCAAGAAACAAAGACAGATGCCACACAATCAAAATTAATAGCTAGGAGGATTTGGAAGCAAGGGGAAGTGGCCTTTCAACAAGCGAGAGGAGCGTCAGGAGGACTCATGGTTTTGTGGGATCCGCATAAAATTGAAGGCAGTGTTATCTAGGCTGATGATAAAGTTCTTAGTGTGCTATTCCATGATATTGACAATAATAAATCTTGGATCATGTCAAATGTGTATGCCTCGACCTCTATTTAGGGGTGATCAGAGTTGTGGGAGTACCTTAGTAATTTTAATCAAGCTTTCAATAACATTCCTTGGGTGATTGTAGGCGACTTCAACACCCCCCTATATCCGTCTGATAAAAATGGAGGATCAGGTTTACCATCCAGAAGCATGGAAGAATTTAATGAGTTTATAAATGTGAATGAGTTGATGGACGTCAGGCAAAAAGGGGCCAAATTCACTTAGAGTAATCGTAGGATAGGGAGCCAACTGATCTAGGAGAGGTTGGATAGATTCTTCCTATCAAAGGAAGCCATTACAAATTTTGGAGATTCTTGTTGTAGGCCCTTCCCAAAAGTGCTTCAGACCATAGTCCTATTTTTCTTGAGGTTATACAAGGCACCCACTTTAAAATACCTTTCAGGTTTCAATCAATGTGGAAAAAACATCTAAAGCTTAGGGAGTAGGTAAGAAGGTGGTGGCAGCAACCTATTCAGGGAAGTTCTTCCTTTAAATTGGCTCAGAAGCTAAAGATAGTGAAAGATAACCTTAGAATCTGGAATAAAGAAGTATTTGGAAATATCTTTGAGAACAAAAAAGTAGTAGGTGAGAAACTAAAAATGATAGAGAGCAAAATCCAAAATGGAATCTATGATGAGATAACCAGATCAGAAGAGAAGGATACCCTATGTGAATTTCATAACATTCTGGCCTATGAGGAGATGTATTGGAGGTAAAAATCCAGAGCTTTGTGGCTGAAGGAGGGTGATTCTAATTCAAAAAAATTTCATGTAACCACCTTGAGGAATAGGAGCAATAACAAAATAAAAAATCTAACCAAGGCGGATGGATCCTCAACCCAAGACATTCAGGACATCATAGAGGAGGCAGTTGCATACTTTAGCTCCCTTCTGGGCGAAGAAGCTCATTGTCATGTACCAGCCAAAGATTCACTTCTCCAATTCATTCCCCACCTCATTGATGGGGCCACCAATGAATCTCTCTTGGTGCCTTTCTCTGATGAGGAGATCAAAATAGCCCTATTTAGCATGGAACCTGACAAGGCTCCTGGCCTAGATGGATTCCCACCTCGATTCTATCAAGTGTTTTGGGATATTGTTGGAGCAAAGGTTATGGCTGCCATTAGGGAGTTCCAAACCTCAACTCATATTCCTAGGGGATTTAACTCCACTTTCATACCACTGATTCCCAAAGGTCTAGCCTCAAAGAGTATGGCAGATTTCAAGCCGGTCAGTTTGTGTAATGTGTCCTATAAAATCCTTACCAAAGTTATAGCTAATTGAATGAAGGAAGTCTTACCTGTAATCATTGATCTTAGCCAGGGGAGCTCGGTTCAAGGTAGATCAATTTTAGATGGAGTAATCACTGTCCATGAAGCTCTCCACACAATAGCACAAACCAAGAAGGCAACCATGGTGCTAAAATTGGACATGAATAAAGCATATGACAGGATTAATTGGGAGTTCCTGGATGCAATATTATTAAAATTTGGCTTTCATCCTCAATGGGTCAAACTTATCAAAGGGTGTATCTCGAAGCCTTGGTTTTTGGTCTTGGTGAATGGGTCGATAGTAGGATACTTTCAAAGCAGGAGAGGATTAAGGCAAGGAGACCCTATAAGTCCAATGCTTTTCATCATTATGGCAGAGGCTTTAGGGAGAACCATTAAAGTTGCTTCTACTGCAGGACTTATATCTAGGATAAATGTGACTTATTTAACAAACCCTATAACCCATCAGCAATTTGTGGATGATACGTTGATGCTAACCCTGGCCTCTATGGTTGAACACATTCTCAAGATGTATGAGGAAGCAACTGGGAAAAAAGTGAATTTCAATAAGAGCAAACTCTACTTCCTTAACACTCCCATTCCAAGACAAACTAAGATTGCTAGGATTTTGGAGTGTCCTATAGCAAACCTTCCCACCTCATACTTAGGCCTGCCCCTTTTTTTTGGGAACCCAAAAGTAGCCATGTGGAATAATGTTGAAGAACACAAGCTTATACTGAGAGGTGGGGGGTGAACAGTATAAGACCTCTTTTTACTTTTTCCTTTATACTTCAAAATAGTAAAGCAATATACCCAAAGCAATATCAAAGCAATGCACAATATCATCCACAAAGTGACACCAATTTTAACGTGGTTCACCCAAAATGGTTGGGCTACGTCCACAAAACTTTTCTCTAAAAGTTATCTCAAAGTTCTTTGGGAATCCTTCCCAATTACAATGTTTATGAGCCTCGGCCCAAAGGAGATACCTTCCCCCAATCAGAATTTATGAGCCTCTGCTCAAAGGAGATACCTTCCCCTCTGCTCTGGAAATGATCCCTCGGAAGATCAACTGCCTCTACCTCTTGCCAGCACGTGGAACTCCTTTCCACCGAAGACCTCCTATCCTCAATGCTTAGCCTAAGAGACCTCTCGCCTTCTATGATCACGTCCACAGTAGCTCAACAACCTGTACCAAACACAGTCAGTCGGTCTAGTACAAGTCTTCCTCTATCTGTCAGATCTGTCCAATGCTTAAGCTTGAACAAATCAATCCTCTACACACAAGCCTTCTCAAAGACTTGCCAAATCTATCCTCAGGTTCTTCTCAAAGAACCAGTGCACCTCTGTCCTCAAGTTCTCTGATAGAACTATCAAACTCAGCTCACAAGTCCTCTGCTAGGACCTGTCCAAATCTGCTCACAAGTCCCCATCGAAACCTGTCCAAGATTGCTCACAAGTCCCCACCGAAACCTGTCCAAAACTCAGCAAGCTCACCAAGAAAAAAACTTTCTTAGTAGGAAATCACAAGGTGAATTGTTAGAGACCCAATGTGATTTGTCAAACTCATAGAAGCATAAAGAGAATTGTTAGAGACTCAATATGTTCTATACTCAACTCCCAATCTCAAAACTCAACTCAAATCAACTCAGCTCAAACTCAATCTCAAATCTGAAAACTCAACTCAATATCTGAAATGGATAGGATAGAATGCTTTCTTTCAAGAACATGAAACCCCAACAATTGCCAACTATGCAAAGAATCACATAACAATGATACTCATGTTCTTTTCACCATCAATTAGGGCTTCAACAACAATGCTCATCAAACAAGGTTCAATCAACACCATTCAACTCAAAACACAACCTTGAAGCATTTCACAATCAACATTAGAAAAGGAAACAAGTAGAACTCCTTTTCTCTCCAATATTGTTTGAACAAAAAGCATCCACCAACTCAAATCACAATAGCACAAAACAACTTTTCAAATCATCAACAAAGGAGTAAGCCCAACACTTTAACCAAGTAAAGAATAGCTTGATTATTACCAATTTAATGAAAGCAAATGTCAATCTCAAAGCTGCCCACTTAAGGTTTCACAACTTCACACAAGAAGCAATTTTAACCTTAAAACATCATGCTTTCATTTCCATAATCAACCAAAAGCACTCTCAACATTACAAGAAAAATTTATCCCTTATACACCTTATTTCTCCCTTATAGTCTTATCAAAAATAAAATTTATCTCTCATAAGAATGCAATAAGATATTTCAAACAACACCTTCAAAAGAATCTTTTATCAAAATAAAACAAGCTTTAAACTCCTTATAACTCCTAAGCTGTTTTTCCCTCTAATAAACTTCCTCCATCCGTAAAATACACTTAGCAAAAATTAATTTCGAAAATACCTTGGCCAACATCAAAAATCGTGCTATGGAGAAATTGCGCACGAATTCTAACACCACCCGCTGCGTCCACTTCACGATGAAAAACCCTTTCACGTTATTCGAATGCGGAACCTCCCGTTCGGGTAGCGCGCCAACAACCTAGCCGCTACCGGTGCGCCAAAGGCGCCCGGTGAGGTTTAAACCTCATGTTGTTAGCCTTGTTCCTTCTATGCCAGGGATTAAATAAAACAACAGTGCCTCCCTTTCTTCTGACATGAACACGAAGACGAAAACCTTACGACGGATTTATGACAAACGACGAGTACAAAAAAAATGAACAGCGGATTCACGAAAATCATAACGAGGAAGAAATCGAACAGTAGATCACGAATTCACAGTGAGCAACTCTTTTCAAAATACGGATGGGATAATTCTTGATTTTCATCGAGGGAGATTTATATGCATTTTTACCATAAGCTCTTGACGTCGGCGAGGAGTTTAACACGTCGGCGGAGGTCTTGGCTAGCGCCCACAATCTTAAAACATAGCGCCATGGGTTAGGAGAACCCATTGCAAACAATAATTTAATATTTATTTAAAAATAATTAAAGGGAACCTTAACAAGGTTTTTAATTATTTAAATAAATACTTCCTCCTGGACCCAAATGCATTAAACTAATGCATCCACCTGTAATCTTTAAACCTGCCAACTTGGGGTTTACAAAAGACCTTTGAAACTGTCATGTCGTAACCTTCATCAAAACAAATTATTTGACATCAAATCAAATTCCTTCAAGAGCTTCTTGACATCAATGACAACTTATACACTTGAGCAAAGGCAATGTACCCAAAGTACCCAAAATTGCCAACAATCTCCCCCTTTGTCATTGATGGCAAACCTTTACTGAAAACACTTCTCAAGAGCCAAAACTGAAACCAACTGTGCTAACAACTGACCAACTGTGCCCACAACTGAGAATCTTCCTTTGAAGTTTTGCTCCCCTGACTTGAAGCTCTCCTCTTCACTTTGAAGCTCTCCCCCTTACTCATATCTCTCCCCCTTTGTCATCAATGGCAAAGGGTCACCTTTGGGGCTCGGGACTAAGAATGAGCCTCTTAGCTTAGTCCCTCCCCCACCTCCTGATGAGGTGATTAATTCTAGGGTGGGAGTAAAACTCCCATTAGGCATTGATCATCATCAGTGTCTATAACTTCCTTGTCGGGCCTTCTCTTGAACTCTTTGTCCATATTCCTGTTCTTGTCACCTTGTTCTTGTTCTTGTTCTCATCCCTGTTCTTGTCCATGCCTTGATCCTTGGACCTGATCATGCCATTGTTCCTATTCCTGTATTCTAGAATTTCAGCTCTACACTGTCTGATTATGTGACCTTCATTGTTGCACTTGAAACACTTGACGATGTTGTTTCTACGAGGTAAACCTGATCTTTGAATCCACCGTTCTGACCAAACCCTTGACCAAACCTGTTCTGACCAAACCTATTTTGACCAAACCTATTCTGATCAAACCTATTCTGATCAAACCTGTTCCTATTATTTGCCTTGCAATAAACTGCCTTGTGCCCAAACTATTGACAAGAGTAGCAATACCCTTGAAAGAAACTAGCACTTCTAAAATTGTCATTTACCTTCTTCACTTGAGCCATGCAATGTGAAGCCATGTGACCAAACCTGTGACAAGCAAAACATCTGCCTTGAAACTTTCCTTTATTTGACCTCTTAGGTTCTGAAAACTTCTTCTTCTCATTCTGAATTCTGTTTTCTATTTCTGTGCATCTATCATTCAAGGACTCCTTTTCTGAAATACTTTCCTCATCAGAACTCTCTTCCTTTTGGAGTCTCTTACTAGACTCTCCAACTTGTTCCTTGTGTGGCTTAACAAAACCAAGGCCTGTTTTATCTGTTGTCTTTCTTTGACCTTTGATGAGTGACTTAACCTTTTTGGAGCTATCTTGAAACCTGTAAAGCTTATCCTTGTACTCTTTAGTTTCCTCTTTCAAAGAAGCCATTTTCTGTTCTAACTCACTATACTCAAGAACCTTAGACTCTAACTCATCCTTGAGTTCTTGTGTCTTAGCTATAGAGAAGTCAAGACTTTCTATAAGATCATCTCTCTCCATACAACATTCATCTAACTTATCCTTGAGTCTAGCATTCTTCTTTCTTTCCTTTTTCAAAGCACTAAGAGCACTAATAAGTTCACCTTCAAGATCTACTTCACCTTCCTCTATATCTTCCTCTATTTGTTTGCTTTTTGAATCATCAAAGCCTTTTTCAGATTTCTTATCACTAGAGGTGCTACCCTTTTCAAAAACCATACATGCATCTTCCTTATAGTTTTCTGAAGCATCCTCATACATACTAGAAACCAAATCATTATTTGTGCAATCATCCTCAAGGTGACCAAAGTTTCCACATCTAAGACATTTCATGATAATGAATCTATGTTTCGGTTCTTCCTCTTTTTCTGATATGAACAACATCTCATTTTCATCATCACTTGAAGAACTTTCACTATCACTACTAGAACACTTACTTGCTTTGTCTAGGTAGAAACTCTTCTTGTGCTTGTGAGAATACCTCTTTCCTTGATTGTTGTGCTCATCTTTGTTCTTCCTGTGATGCTTGTGCTTTTCAGAATCCTTGCTCTTAGAATCCTGTTTATCTTCATCACTTTCATTCTTGGGAACAGTACAATCAGTAGCATAATGACCAAACTTTCCACAATTGAAACATCTTATATTTTTCATACTTTTGTGCTTTCTAGAGAACTTGCCTTTCTTGTCGTAATATGCCTCTTCATCACTAGAAGACTCATCACTATCTTGAAGTTGTTTACCCTTGGATTTCTTGGTAGCCTTGAAAGCTGCCTCTTTCTTGACATCAACCTTCACTTGAGTTCTCAACTCAAATGCTGCAAGTATACTATGGAGCTCATCCTTTTTCAACTTATCCAAATCTTTAGCTTCCTCAATAGCAGAAATATTTTCACTAAATCTATTAGGAAGAGATCTTAAAATCTTATCACAAACATCATTTTCAGCAAGCTCAAGACCTAAGTCTTTCATGGAGTTAACAACCTCATCCATACGAAGCATGTAGTCACTAATATTTTCATCATCATTCATCTTGAGTTGTTCAAACATACCTTTGAAGTGTCTCAACTTGGCCTTTCCGACATTTGTATCACCTGTATGAACCACCTTCAATCTGTTTCCACATTTCACTAGTTGTCTTGCGGTGAATCACTTTGGTGAGATCTGCTTTCTGTAAGCCTTTCAGGATTGCATTCATTGCTTTTGAATTGTTGTGATGTAGGAGCCTTTCTTCTTTAGTATTAGGACCATGTTCAGGAATAGTGTACTCATCTTCAATCACTTCCCAAACCTCATTCCCAAGTGCCATTAGATGAACCTTCATCCTTGCACTCCAAAGACCAAAATCTGACCCATCAAGAATAGGTGCTTGCATTGCCACTTGAATGATCCATTGTGTTCTTTACTAGCTTTTCCTTCAAGTTATTAAACTTTTCGAAGGCACCTGCTCTGATACCAATTGAAGAACACAAGCTTATACTGAGAGGGGGGTGAACAGTATAAGACCTCTTTTTACTTTTTCCTTTATACTTCAAAATAGTAAAGCAATATACCCAAAGCAATATCAAAGCAATGCACAATATCATCCACAAAGTGACACCAATTTTAACGTGGTTCACCCAAAATGGGTGGGCTACGTCCACAAAACTTTTCTCTAAAAGTTATCTCAAAGTTCTTTGGGAATCCTTCCCAATTACAATGTTTATGAGCCTCGGCCCAAAGGAGATACCTTCCCCCAATCAAAATTTATGAGCCTCTGCTCAAAGGAGATACCTTCCCCTCTGCTCTAGAAATGATCCCTCAGAAGATCAACTGCCTCTACCTCTTGCCAGCACGTGGAACTCCTTTCCACCGAAGACCTCCTATCCTCAATGCTTAGCCTAAGAGACCTCTGCCTTCTATGATCACGTCCACAGTAGCTCAGCAACTTGTACCAAACATAGTCAGTCGGTCTAGTACAAGTCTTCCTCTGTCTGTCAGATCTGTCCAACGCTTGAACAAATCAATCCTCTACACACAAGCCTTCTCAAAGACTTGCCAAATCTGTCCTCAGGTTCTTCTCAAAGAACCAGTGCACCTCTGTCCTCAAGTTCTCTGATAGAACTATCAAACTCAGCTCACAAGTCCTCTGCTAGGACCTATCCAAATCTGCTCACAAGTCCCCATCGAAACCTATCCAAAACTGCTCACAAGTCCCCATCGAAACCTGTCCAAAACTCAGCAAGCTCACCAAGAAAAAAAACTTTCTTAGTAGGAAATCACAAGGTGAATTGTTAGAGACCCAATGTGATTTTTCAAACTCATAGAAGCATAAAGAGAATTGTTAGAGACTCAATATGTTCTATACTCAACTCCCAATCTCAAAACTCAACTCAAATCAACTCAGCTCAAACTCAATCTCAAATCTGAAAACTCAACTCAATATCTGAAATGGATAGGATAGAATGCTTTCTTTCAAGAACATGAAACCCCAACAATTGCCAACTATGCAAAGAATCACATAACAATGATACTCATGTTCTTTTCACCATCAATTAGGGCTTCAACAACAATGCTCATCAAACAAGGTTCAATCAACACCATTCAACTCAAAACACAACCTTGAAGCATTTCACAATCAACATTAGAAAAGGAAACAAGTAGAACTCCTTTTCTCTCCAATATTGTTTGAACAAAAAGCATCCACCAACTCAAATCACAATAGCACAAAACAACTTTTCAAATCATCAACAAAGGAGTAAGCCCAACACTTTAACCAAGTAAAGAATAGCTTGATTATTACCAATTTAATGAAAGCAAATGTCAATCTCAAAGCTGCCCACTTAAGGTTTCACAACTTCACACAAGAAGCAATTTTAACCTTAAAACATCATGCTTTCATTTCCATAATCAACCAAAAGCACTCTCAACATTACAAGAAAAATTTATCCCTTATACACCTTATTTCTCCCTTATAGTCTTATCAAAAATAAAATTTATCTCTCATAAGAATGCAATAAGATATTTCAAACAACACCTTCAAAAGAATCTTTTATCAAAATAAAACAAGCTTTAAACTCCTTATAACTCCTAAGCTGTTTTTCCCTCTAATAAACTTCCTCCATCCATAAAATACACTTAGCAAAAATTAATTTCGAAAATACCTTGGCCAACATCAAAAATCGTGCTATGGAGAAATTGCACATGAATTCTAACACCACCCGCTGCGTCCACTTCACGATGAAAAACCCTTTCGCGTTATTCGAATGCGGAACCTCCCGTTCGGGTAGCGCGCCAATAACCTAGCCGCTACCGGTGCGCCAAAGGCACCCGATGAGGTTTAAACCTCATGTTGTTAGCCTTGTTCCTTCTATGCCAAGGATTAAATAAAACAATAGTGCCTCCCTTTCTTCTGACGTGAACACGAAGACGAAAACCTTACGATGGATTTATGACAAACGACGAGTACAAAAAAATGAACAGCGGATTCACGAAAACAGCGAGGAAGAAATCGAACAGCAGATCACGAATTCACAGTGAGCAACTCTTTTCAAAATACGGATGGGATCATTCTTGATTTTCATCGAGGGAGATTTATATGCATTTTTACCATAAGCTCTTGACGTCGGCGAGGAGTTTAACACGTCGACGGAGGTCTTGGCTAGCGCCCACAATCTTAAAACATATGCGCCATGGGTTAGGAGAACCCATTGCAAACAATAATTTAATATTTATTTAAAAATAATTAAAGGGAACCTTAACAAGGTTTTTAATTATTTAAATAAATACTTCCTCCTGGACCCAAATGCATTAAACTAATGCATCCACCTGTAATCTTTAAACATGCCAACTTGGGGTTTACAAAAGACCTTTGAAGCTGTCATGCCGTAACCTTCATCAAAACAAATTATTTGACATCAAATCAAATTCCTTCAAGAGCTTCTTGACATCAATGACAACTTATACACTTGAGCAAAGGCAATGTACCCAAAGTACCCAAAATTGCCAACAAATGTGCTAGAGAGGATCCAAAAAAAGTTGGCTGGATGGAAGGGACATCTCCTATCACAGGCAGGCAAAGCTACTTTGACTATGGCCTCTCTCCAAAGCATTCCGGTATATTTCTTATCTGTATTTTGAGCTCCAAGTAGGGTTTATCAAAAAATTGAGCAATTTCAAAAAATTTCCTCTGGTCAGGGATGAAAGTAAAAAAAAGGATCCATTTGGTAGGCTGGAGCAAAGTGTGCAAACCCAAAGCTAATGGGGGGTTAGGCCTGAGGAGAGTGTCTCATATCAACATAGTATTGTTAGCTAAACAAGCCTGGTGGTTGTTGACAAATGTGGAGAATGAATGGACAGCCATAGTCAAGAGGAAATACCTTCAAGGAACAAACTTCCTGAATGAGAATATCCTAAACAGGGGATCGGCTTTTTGGAAAGCAATCTTAACCAGCAGAGATTTGGTCAAGAAAGGGCTCAGATGGATTTTAGGTAATGGCCAAAAAATCAACTTTTGGGAAGATAGGTGGGCTAGACCTGAGGCCTTAGCCCAGAACCCCCACCTTGCTAGGATCAGAGAGTAGACAGATCAATCCATATACAAAGGATAGCAGATTTCATAAGGCAAAATAGGTACAATCCTAGATGGAAACATATTAGGGTGCAGGGTTTTGAAGCTGAGTCTGAAGAGCTTAAAATTATTTTAGGTTAGTATATTATCCCCATGAGGGTAGCAGAAGACCATATAGCATGGAAAAAACTGAGAGTGGAGAATTCACGATCAAATCTACTTATAATTTGATCCTAAACCCCAAGGATCACTGATACAGCCGCAACTAGTCTGGATCAAATTTTTGATTCCCAAAATATCCTTTTTTGCCTGGCTTGTGATCCAAGGAAAGATTCTTACCATTGACAACATGCTAACAAAAGGAATGATTATTGCTAACCGGTGTTACATGTGCAGGGCAGGGTGGGAATCTGTCCAACACCTCTTTTTAGAATGTTCGGTATCAATAACAATCCTTGATGGACTATTCCAAGCCTTTAGGATTTCTTGGGTTAAACCGGATACAATCACCAAAGTCTTCCAACAATGGCCTAGTCCCTTTGTGAGCCCAAAACTTAAGTTTTTTTGGAATATTTGTTGGCACCACTTCCTTTGGCAAATTTGGTTAGAAAGGAACCATAGAGCTTTTAATGAATCCAAGCATAGTCCTAAGACCATCCTTAACAATATCCTTGCCTTTGCGAAAGAAAATGTTAGTATCCTGTCTGTAGAGAATCATGTAGTTCCTCCTTTGGAAAAACAAATTGCTCAATCCTTAGGTATCCCTACTAATGAGGTGTCCCTTGATCAAAAGCCCAATCCCAGAAGTGGTATCATATGGAAGCCATTCCCTAGAGACTGGTTTAAGCTGAACTTTGACGGTGTGGCCAAGAAGAATCTTGGATGGGCAGGGGTAGGAGGAGTGGTTAGATATCATCAAGGAAACCTTGTGATGGCCTTTGCTAAACCGTTAGGATCTAGAACCAATAATGAGGTAGAAGTAAGAGCACTTTGGAGGGGATTGCAGGTGGCCCAAGAGATCCAAGGCAAGTTGATGGTTGAAGGGGATTCAATGATCATAATTAACCTCCTAACTAATGGCAAAAAACCTCCTTGGATAATTGAGGCCATCATCCATGAGGCGAGGATCCTTTTTGAGGCTAGATGTGATAAAATGGCTCAACATGTGTTCCATGAGGCCAATAGAACCATAGATAAACTAGCCAATGTTGGAGTTGATGCTAGTAGTTTGAATACGTGGATGCAGGGCGTGCCACATGAAATGGAAGATATCCTCCGTAATGATAGGTAATCCATTGTTTAAGGTGGGAAGTGGAAGGGCATATAACTCCCACATGGCCCATGATTGTAACGGGGGTTTCTTTGCAACACAACTAAATTTGAAGGCTTTAAATATTTGGGCTAATCTGACAAAAATCTTGGGAGGGGCCAACGTGGGAAAATAGAATGTAGAGAATCCAAGACAAGATAGGACAAGCATAGTCCTAAGAAAAAATAATCATGATCAAATATAGCCCTGCAAAAAAAGGATGAATATCATTGACCACACTCCAGGTGATTATGTGGATAGTTATGTGTAGACACCTAAAACGCATCATGTCAATGGCGACTACTCATATGGACATGCTACAATACCATATGGAAGATCTTGGACAGAATCCAAGATAGAGCAGTGGTTCTAACCACTCAATTTGGGCTCCTTGGCCTAATCATTCTGAATTGCAGCCCAAAACTGCGGTCTACAGGTTGAACTGTGGTTGACATCTACGGTTTGCAGTCTGGACCGAAGTTGTAACCTATGGTCTTAACTAAAGTTTAGTTGGACTTCATCCAAGCCAAATCAGTTTGAATGACTATTGGTTCTAGAAGAAGGTGATTAATGGACAGAAGATTCTAGAGGCTTCCATTCCAACTGTCCTAACCACCTCTTCTTGATCTTGGATTCTCCATGAAGCCACCCCTAGCCCTAGGGAATCCTATAAATACCCCTTCAATTTGGATAGAAGATATAGATGATTTGAATAGCGAAGCACTACCAAATTATCAATAGAGAGTTGATTGATCAAGTGAGCAGCGAAGCCCTATCGAATTGCATACTAAATTCATGCATTGGAGAATGTCACTTTGCTATTCACCTAAAGATCAATTTGCCATGGAGGTCCTAGGAGCCTAGGAGAGCTAAGAAACACAAATTCGAGCAAACAAAGGCCCCTCATAGTGAATCAACCACCAAACTTGTTAGGACATTGAAGGTGACCCTTGAACATCAATTGGACAAGGAGGTCAAGCCCACTGCCATTGATTTTGAGGGTAAACTTACTTGAGTGCTAACCGCAACTTTCAGCCGTGGTTCATAGTGCAGACCGTGCATCAGTGCTGTGGTTTGTAACAGAGGTATCACCACCTTACTATTTTCATTTATGCCTATCTAATTAGACTAAATTATTCATTTGCATAGTTTAATTGTAGCTATAGAGATTTTTGACCGAAAGATTTAGGGTTAGAATAATTTTAGCATAGTAGCATGAAATAGAGATCAATGTGTTCTTTATGACTTTTAAAGCTTCATTTCCTTTAATTGAACCATGCAAATCTTAACTGCTATGATATTTTATCTATTTCCATGAATCTTTGTTAGTTTAGCATAGTTTAAATGTCTTTTATATGCTTTATTGGTTTCATGTTTTCAATGGCATCTTTATGCATATTTTCTTTTAAGGGCCTCATCACGAGAGGCTGCCTATGTTTTTGATCATTCTCTATTGTTTCTTGATTGTAGGGATCTATATTCAAAGGAGATTAACATTTGAATCCTTCCTCAACATGAAGAAGAGGGTCAAGTCCACCCTAAGGCAGTTCGTGTCACCCTACGAAGGCATTTGAAATATCACACCTACCCTTGAGAGGAAAACAATTGCACAAATCTTATTGTAATATTGTATCAACATGATCATCCCTAAGAGGGATGTACTTGTAACCTAAAAGACTTCATAATGGAATAAAGCATCTTTTATTATTTATCTTATTGTCAATTTCTTGCATTTCATACATGTTATTATTTTCACTATTACCATAAGATTCTGATCGGGTGTGAGTCTTTATGGTGGTTACAAAAGGCGATCATGGTGGAACTTTGCATAAATAGCATCTGACTGTGTGTTATTGATTTTTGTGACTTTTAGGTATAGAACATAACTATCAGCTACGGGCCAACAATTGAACCACAAGTTCAACTCGTGGGCAATAGTCAGAACCATAGACCAGATCTGCAGTTTCCAGCTGACAGCAAAAACAGTAAAAATTAGAGAGCCAATCATTGGAGGACCTGAGATATGCCCTAGTTTCAACCCTCTGTCATTTTTTTTTCTATGTTTTTATAGCATGTATGATTTCAAATGCAAATTAGGAAAAACCACTAAAAAAGGGTAATCAATCATCCTAGTTTGATTTTGAATTTACTTCCATAGAAAGGTGCTGCTAGGAACAGTGGATCTGTGATTGTAGTCCACCCTAGGCTACAACATGCTTGATAGAGTGTCTTGTTTGGTTTGCTTGTGTGAGGCCCAATTAGTGGCCAATTATCATCGTAATGTGTATTGTCTAAAATAGCATCTATATTAGTTTATATTTTCTGAATGTAAAATGTTATTCATTTTGCATAGCACTTAGAAATTGAACATGTGTGCTATATGATGCATTTATTTTATGTACAATAAAATGAACCACACACACCACTTGGCACTTAAATGCCAATGAGTTGGGCTTGACATCCAACCACTAGTAGGGTTCAGTGACGGGGGGCATCATTTCCATCCGTTGGCCCAAATCCTATGTACCCTTTGTTATTAGACCAATATCGGATCCAAGAACCTTTCGTACCCTGGAAAATTTGAATGTATTCTCTTTGGAGGGTATAACGCTGACTAGGGGAAAATGGGTGAGGATCTGGGGAGGACCTGTGCTCCCTGACCATGTGTGGGCTTCATTACCACACATTATAGGTTGGATTACACGACTTGGAGTTCATAGCCAAGTTGTTGCGCTACGAGTATACAGGTGAAAGCCTATTTAAACTAAGAATATCATCCAACACTTTTTCAAAACATGATAAGGAGTTTCTACACTCACACAATAAATCATTGAAACAACATCAAATAGTTTAGGGCTCACTTTTAAAATTTAATATGAGATAATCATCATTGTCTACCTTGTTTGCTTAATAATAAAAGATACATCTAGATGCTAGGTACACAATGGTGGATACATGGGGTGGTCAATAAAGGTCTAAACCTAATGCCAATGACCAACCCCTAACCAATTCATAGCAGCACGTGTCAAGTCCTCACCCACATGAGAGAACCGAACGTCGTTCTACAAGAATTAGAGGAGATAAATCGACATGATGGAACCCCATAGAGATTACCCTTGATAGAGGAGCTTCAGTACACTCCTCTAGGCACATGATAGAACAGGGAGCCTATCAGCATGAGGGTGCTCCACTCAAAAGCCATTATCGAGACCGCATTGCATGCGCATCCATGATATCGACCGAAGAGTATGTCATGTAGGGGACCAGGTTGGTGCCCCTATGTACTAAGTCCATAGGAGGGTCCATTACTCCACATTCTAAGTATAGAAGGACTAGATATCCATCCATTCAGGGGTAGGTATATAGGCTCACTTCTGAGCATAGGTCTACCCATACTCCCATGCATGGTCCACCATGCAAGATCACCATTGATATATCAAATGTGGGAGATAATGGCACACCACCACATGAGCAGTGGTGGTCTAGATAGCTAGAGGGTCTAGGTAGTGTTTTAGAGTAGTTAGGATGCAAACCTTTAGCTCCACCCACTCGTGCCCTGAGTGAGCATAGCGAGAGCATCGTCAAGATTACTAGAGAGAATGGAGAGGCTTCTAGGCATCCTCATGTCACACACCCACTATATGCGCATGGTGGTTTACAAAATATGACATAGCAGGAGGCCAATGCCATCTTCATAGACAAAGGCAAAGACACAACACATAATTCCAATGGGTACAAAACCCATAAGGTCACTCCTACAGAGCAGGGATACCAAAGGCCTCCCACAGTCGATCAAATTGATAGATCGCATCGACTGGTGTCAGAGCAAAAATACCAACTCCTCCAAGATCAATTGGAGGATGCTCGCATAGAGAGGCAATGCATTGAAGATGAAAATATTCAAGTGTAGAGGCTCCTTAGATAGAGGCTATATGAGTAGCGCATGCATGAAGAGCGTATCCTTACCCAAAAGGAGTGCATGGAGTAGGAGGATAGGTTAGCTAGGGTTGGCCTATATCCTCATGATGAGCATAGAGAGTGTGTATATAGGAAGGCTTTGTTGCAAGCCAATATGCATCAAGAGCATAGAGATGCTCGTACTCATGTTAGTGCCAAATATAGAGAGCAACCACCGCTGCTCAATGATTAGAGATAGAGGCAACATAAAGAAGAAGAGGGAGGCAGATACGAGCAAGAATATCCTGAGAGCTCCCAAGCTGAGGAGGAAGAGAAATGGCCTCCATCTCATACGAGGAAGATAGTACCTCCTAAGCCACCTCCACATCAACTTAGGGAGGATGAATTTCTATCTTCAGAGGCCTATAATGCCTTAGCCAAGAAGGTCAAAGCCATCGAGAGAAAATGCACGACTATTCAAAAGATGAGATTAAGGAAAATTCATAATGAGCCTTTGGATCCTTCGGTGACTACTCCAGATTACCCTGAGCATTTTGATATGCCCAGGACAATTTTAAGGGTGATGAAGATACATAGGAACATATCATGAGATTTTTGGATGCTTGTTTTTAGATAGCAAACAATGATGCATTGTTGCTATGTACTTTCATCATGACACTTTCCAGTCCAGCCTGGGAGTGGTTCAATAATCTAAAGAAACATAGCATAACTAGTTTTGAGCAATTATATGATGCCTTTCTTGAATGCTATTCCTTTGGCATCAAGAAATAGACCAATATTTCTGATTTGGTTACGCTAGCTGAATGCGATGACAAACCAATTGAGCAATACATAAAGAGATGGAGAAGACTAATGGTGAAGTTGCCATTCCATATTCCTACCACAGAGTTAACATGAATGTTTACAAAGAGTTGTGCCAAGAACATCTCGTTACTGCTATGCTGCAGCAATATCCTGCATTCGAGGAGGCTTTGGTGCAAGCCAAAGTGATTGAGGACATCAAGTTGCAGTAAGGCAACTTGAAGCTCAAGAACAGGAGAGGGATAAAATAAGAGTGCCATAAAAAAATAGGGCAAGAAGGCCCATGTGAATCAAGTGGTGCTGAATCTCCAAAGGGAGGACAAGGGGCAACATAAATAGAATTATCAAGCCCAACCTCCTCCTGCACAATTGAAAAGTGCAATAACAATTATAGGGGCAAGAAAAAAGATCAACATCCACCTCACTAGTTCACACCATTAACAAAATCATTGACATTGATTTTCCATCAATTTTGTGAGGCCAAGGCAATTAGATTTCCTGAGGTCAAGCTGATAGACCCTAATAAACCTAAACCAAAGGGGTACCAAGAAGATCTATTTTGCATTTTTCATCGAACAAAAGGCCATGAAATTGAGGTGTGCTGGACTTTCAAACACATGGTGCAAAATATAATTGACAAAGGTGAGCTTGTAGTGCTGCACAACCCATAGACGCCCGATAATAAGAATATGGGGATTTATGAAAATCCCTTGCCAAATCATGAGGCGCCTCACAACAACATTGGACAAGTCAACCAGGTGCGAGTCAAACCACCTACCCAGGGGTTCATAGGCATGGTAAATTTTGTCACTAGGTATGGGATATATGAACCATCGAATCAACCTCATGCTCCCATTCAAATACAAGCCACGTCAAATCAGTGATCGACACAAAATATTCCAGGCCCACCAACAAGATCGGTGGTGACCATAAGGAGCAGGTTGGTCCAAAACCTGTAGATAACTACTGTGAAGTTGTCAATATATGAGCTAATACAATAGTCCCCTAGGCACAAGAAGACTCTTATGGACATTTTGAGGTCCATTGAAGTACAGGCCCAGGATGCGCAGACATTTACTAATTTCGTGGGACATGTACAATAGTGTCAGGAATCGATGATGTAATTTTATGATCATGAGATAAGGATGGTTTCTACAACCACGACTTATCCACCATTGCATATAATCACATGTGTTAATCACATGCCATTTAAAAGGGTCTTGATCGATATCGGCTCATCGATCAACATAATAACGACCAAGGCATTGAGTCATTTGAAGCTGCCTAAATCACACATTGTGCCCACTATATTTACATTGAGAGCGTTTAATGATGCACTATGTTTGAATGTTGGCACAATTATCATACCCATGCAGGTATGATTGAATACCATCTCTATGATGTGTCATGTGATAGAAAAGGCCATGTAGTACAACATACTACTCGGTAGGCCTTGGATTCATGAAATGCATTGCATTCTCTTGATATTGCATCAGTGTGTAAAGTATATTCATGAGGGACGGATTCATGTAGTGTCATCAAAAAAAAAATATTTTAAGTTCATGAACCTAGAAGATTTGCATGGGGGTTTCATACTCCCATCAACACACCTAGATGTTCGACCGTCATCAACGGTAAAGAATCTAGGAGGTAAACCAGTAGTACGTGCTCAACCAATGCCATATGTGTTGCATATATTGGAGCACACCACTACCACTTCCATAAAACTATCGACATCTGTCATGTGTCAGGATGAAAGGAAGTTGAAGGTAAAAATGGGTGAGAAAGAGAAGGAGTGTGAGCCTGAGCCAATCACCAAGGAGGTTCCCACTCCTATGGAAGTTGAGGAACCCCAAGATAAAGCCGAGGAGGTGCCTCAGCCTACCTCACCTACATCTTTAGCAAGGTCATCCACACCACGGGTGACTGTCCATCTTTCCAACATTGGACTAGGTGAGTATATAGTGCAGAATGTGACCTTCAGGTCAATTTTAGAAACTGCACAAGATATGGATTGACCACATTCCCATCACTATCCAGTTGGATTAGTCATACCATTAGGTGAGCCACCCAATCAAACTAACTTTATCTATGCAGGATTGGACCATCTTCCAATGCAAATGCCCATGGATGAAGATGACGATGAATCGTTCATAGTAAATTGTATCATTCCAAATTTTTTGCACCCTTACCTTCAGGCTAAAGGATCTGCACCCAAAAGAGGGATGCGGGAAGGATGGGACAATACCTCGGACTGAGAGGCCCTTTGAAGGTCCCGCCTCTCGGGGAGGGGTATTAAGGTGATTTTTTGATGGATGGTAGGGTTCACCAGGAAACGTTTAGTGGCAGTTTCCACGCCTAGGTTGGGAATGTGTTTAATGTGTTCAATTTTATCTTTAATCATCCAAATCCTAGGTTTGGCCAAATGAATCTAAGTTGTTCTATTATGAAAATGCAAATTAAATGAATACATAAAATAGAATTAAACATAAAACACAGAGAATATGCTAAATGAGAAAAGCCATACCTGATTCCGGATGTCTGATGGAGATTCTAATTTTTGAAGCAGTCCAGATCATTTGGAATTTGACAGGATCATATGAAATCAGACAAGATCGTCTGAGATTTGATGAATTCGTCAGACGAATTCATCAGAGACCTGCAAAAGGAGAAATAGATACAAAATACAGAAAATGCAGCTATACTGATAAAGGAAAATGATATGAAATAATAATAAGGATATTAATAAGATAATCTTGAATAGAAATGCAAGTAAATTACGATGCTTTAATAGCTAATCATGATTTTATTATGCAATTAAACTACATGGGTGAACTCCAAGATGCAGAATAACAGAAATAATAATAAAACCGACTAAATGCGGAATAAAATAGCAGCAAAGTATAGGAAAAGCGCAAACTCTGGGCACTGATTGCCCCCAATGCAGACTGCAGTTGAAATCATCTCGAATTTTGACGGGATCATCCAAGATTGTACAGGATCGTCTACAATGATCTGAGCTGGCTCTGGCTGAAAATAAATGAGGTCCCTACAAGAAAACTTGGAAAGCACAAATGCAGATGGTAATCCAGGGTATTCTAATGCACGCAAAGGTCAAGTTACAGGAAAATTCAGCCAGGGGAATGTCAAGGGGGGTCCTAAGGTTTAAATAGGCTTAGGAGGGAGGTTAGGAGGTTGGAGATCATCCTAATTTGGAAGATCTCCAACGGGGAGGGTCTCTAACGGTGCAGACACGCTTTTTCCTAGATTAGAGACGCCGTTGGAACAAAATCTAATTATGCACAAATCAGTTTGGGATGAGATCGTCTGGACGTTCTGCTCCAGAAGAAATCATACGATCTAAGGCGATATCGTCTGATAGGAGACGATATCATCTAATGGTCACAACAAATCCTAAAAATGGCACGAAAAATAGGGAAAGCTGTTTAACAGGCGGTTAACAGGCGGTTCGGGGTAAAATTGAATTTTGAATTATTACTAAAGTAATTTTAATTATTTACTAAGGTTTACTGCGCCAATTTTGGGGTGCTACATAAACATTCATTATCTATCCAACCCAGAGTATGCCATGCGTATTTTCATGTTATACCATTGGTATGGATACAACCTTGGTATATTTGAACAAGGATGTAGGACTCCGTTGGAACTGCGTTATCAATTAGTCACTGATAGGTTTGGTTTAGGGTCACAAATACGAGGGCAGGACAATTTGCTTACAACATCTTTGTATTATCTGTACCTTAGTCTAGCGGATGATGTGGATTTTAATCCATATCACCCTAATCCTTCTAGGTTATGTAGGAATCACCCGATGATATTTGTCATCACTGTTGTGCCACTCGAAGATCATAATGAAGGGCTCCTTGAGCAGACTAAGATAGAACTAAACCCCAGAGATAAATTGGGACACCAAACCCATGATGCAGTCGATGAAACAGACGTGCAGGGGTGTAACCCCATTATTATAAGCGATATCGAGCTAGGAGATATTTGTAATAAAGATGGAGTAGAGTCCAACTCTGATATGAGTGGACCAGACTATGATGCAAGTGAGGAATCCCCAAACAATGATGAATTTTGGGATGAAGTCGAAGTTGCCTATGTGAGGCCCTGGTACACACATCATTTATTGCCTATTGAATTTATACAGGTTGTCAAGGAGATTATTCCCACTAAAGATCATTCTGGGGAAGAAGTAGAACATGTGTACTCAGAGACATCGTATATACAGTATAATTATCTGATTTATCTAGATACATACAACAATGACAAAACACTAAGATTCATGGGACCGCATCTACCGGATCGTCCCCCGTATTTGGGGGTGAATGAAGGATTATATTATGACAGTTTCAAAGAGGATGAAATATAGAGAGCCTATTTAGGCCCTCATTACCTGTGTCACCATCATGTTCCTTACACAACCAAGGACTTACACAGAGAGATTAATCTCGAGCCTCGTCTCAGGCGAATAGCACCGAACTTTAACGTGATTTATCACTTGTTGTTTACCCGTCTATGCACATACATGGAGCTACTTGAGACAAATGATCCTATACTATAGGCAATGCAGAGGGAGGATCCAGTCATCCATAGTTTTCATAGAGAGGACCTATTCGTTATTGTTCCATTAGAGCAAATTCTTGGGTATGAGAACTGCATCGATGATGTAGAGTTGTTTCCATGTGGTCCTAGAGATCAATTCCATTCCATAAATATGGTCTCCATTGATTTCACCATACCAATCCATAATACAGTAGATCCGTCCAGACCACTATATCTTAATGTAGATGCTATCGACTGGGATCACGCTGATTCACTTGTAGAGCCTAAGGGTTTCTTCCCTAATGAAGAAATGTTGCAACCATTTTATTTTGCACCAGGATATGCTTACGATTTTTATCACACTAAGAATATTTCTAATGTAGAACATATAAATCTAGCCGATGACATCCATTTGATCCCTACACCTCACCAGCTTGAGGAGGGATCACATATATCAATAGAGGAAACCTTCGACATGGATATTGGTAGTGATCCCACTAATCCAAAGAAGGTTAAATTTGGAGAGTATCACTCTAGATGAGCGTGACAACATCATCCCTCTATTGAAAGTGAGACCAAATATTTTGATTGGACGTACAAGGATATGCCAGGTCTAGAACCAAATTTGGTTACTCATAACATTTCACTAGGTCTAACGAAGAAGTTGGTCAAGTAAAAGCTTAGAAAGATGCATCCAACAGTAGCCTTAATGGTGAAATATGAGCTACAAAAGCTATTGGATGTAGAATTTGTCATTTCTATCGACTATCCAGAATGGGTGTCCAATATGGTACCGTAGGAAAACCTGATGGTAGAATTCGTATTTGCACGGATTTTAGAGACCTTAACAAGGCAATACCCAATGATTCATTTTTGTTGCTCAATATTGATGCTCTTGTAGATGTCACTGTAGGTCATGAGATGATCTCCCTAATGGATGGTTTTTCTGCTTACAACCAAATTTGGATTAAACCCAAAGACCAGCACAAAACCGCATTTACAATGCCATGGGGGATATTTTGCTACAAAATGATGCCATTCGGTCTTAAAAACACTGGTGCCACATACCATCAGGCCATGACATACATATTTTATGACTAAATGCATAAAATTCTAGAATATGACATTGATGACTTACTAGCTAAGTCATTACTGCATGAAGAGCATGCAAAGTTCCTCAGGAAAGTCTTCGATCACCTGATAGAGCATAATATCAGGTTGAATCCTAAGAAGTGCATATTTAGCGTCACTTCTAGTAAACTCTTAGGATTCATCATCTCTAAACGAGGCATTGAAGTAGACCCAACGAAGGTCAAGGTCATCTTAGAAATGCACCCTCCCTCTAATATTAAGAAATTAAGGAGCCTTCAAGGCAAAGTAGCCTCGATAGAGTGATTTATCTCTCAACTATCACATAAATGTCAACCCATAAATTGACTACTACATAAGGGAGTCCCATTCAAATGGGACGAGGACTGAAAGGCAACCTTCACTGAGATTAAGAAATACCTAGTAACGTCACTAGTAATAGCTCCACCAAGGCCAAATGTGCCTTTTATGCTATATATATCAACAAAAAAATTTACATTAGGGACCATGCTAGCCCAAAATAATGTGCAAGGAAAATAACAAGCCATATATTACATTAGCCAAACCTTGGTGAGTTACGAGCTAGGATATGCATATGTTGAAAATTTATGTTTAGCAATGGTATTCGCTACTAAGAAATTATGACATTACATGTTAAGTCATACGACGTATGTTATATCAAAACAAAACCCTTTGTAGTATATGATGAGTATCATAATATGCGTATTGCAAAGTGGATAATTCTATTGATAGAATTTGATCTGGAATTCATAAGCTAGAAGTCCATTAAAGGACAAGTCATAGCTAATCAATTAACAGAGGCACCACTTTCAAATAGTAGGCCTCTAACCATTGAGCTTTCGGATGACGTAGTATGTCATATCCGAAGCTCTCGAACCTAAAGAACCAGGGAACAATGCTGAAATGACTCTATTCTTTGACAATTCAAAATGTGAGCAAGGAGGTGGTTCCAGAATAGTGTTTTTCATGCCGTAAGGAGCTCCAATGTCCTTGTCATTTAAGGTGGATTTTCTATGCACCAAAAAATTTTTTGAGTATGAATCCCTACTACTGGGCCTCCACACAGTCGTCACCATGAATATTAAGATATTGAACATCTTTGTCAACTCCTTGCTCATAGTAAATCAAGTTAAGGGGCTCTTTTGGTGCCGATGTCCCGTAATGAAAGCCTAAAAGATCTAGTTGCCACATATTTGGCTAATTTGAATGGTATGACATCGAGGAAATCCCTCGGTCATCAAATATGTTTGTAGACACCATGGCATATTTGGGATCTTTAATCCCTCAAAAAATATCTATAGATTTCACTACCATCCATGTCAAGATGCTCTCGCATCCGGTAGTAGAGCGTGTAGCCTATGATAACAAAGAATCGGTCAACATGATCAGTGTAGAATCAAAAGTTGAATGGTTCTGCAAAGTTGAAGACTTTCTTAAGAAGGCACCCTGGGGGTCATTAACCTCTCAGAGTCCTATGGGGAGTGGTATTACCATTCACCACAAGGTTGTTTCTGAGTTTGCATTTGCAAAAGTAAATATGTAGGGGGAGAAAGTCGTCTTAGCAGTCGAAGTTGAGATTTATCAAAAATGGATGTCACAAATTAAAGACTTCCTAAAACTTAGCATGATATCTGAGGGATTGTCATGTGCTGCAAAACATACATTTAAATAGAAAGTGACAAAATATATCTTACTAGGAGATATTTTGTACCGCAGAAGCTAGGATGGAGTTCTCCTTCATTATTTAGAGCCCCAGGAGTCATCTTGGGCGATCTCACAAGATCATGATGGTACATGTGGTGGCCATTTCAGCGACATGGCCATCGTCAAGCGCATACTTCACATGGGTTATTTTTGGCCCACTCTAGAGAAGGATTGCAATGTGTATGTCAAAAAATGTATCAAATATCAACATCATGCTAATATTACGCACTTGCCATCGCAGGCCTTACAACACATCCAAGCGGCTTGGCCATTTTATCAGTGGGGATTAGATCTTATAGGCAAGATCTCTCACCTGTCATCAGGCCAACATATATTTATAATCATGACTATTGAGTACTTCACAAAGTGGGTGGAAGAAATACCCTTAACAATGACAACTAGAGCTTGTATAGCAGAGTTTATACTAGAGCATATCATAAGTCATTTTGAGATTCCATCCAAAATAATATCGAATAATGGAACGTCCTTCAAGAATAAAACTATGAGAGCCTTGATGTCTAAGTATAGAATCAAGCATAGTTTTGCAACTCCATACTATCCATAGGCAAACGGGCAAGCTAAGGCCTCAAAAAAGATTGTGGTAGCCATATTGAAAAATATGGTACAAGAAAACCACAAGGATTGGCACATCCAACTGCCTCTTGTGTTATGGGCTTATAGGACTAGCATTCGAACGCCCACTGGGACAATGTCATTTTCACTAGTATATGGCACTGAGGCCATTATGCCCTTAGAGTTAGAAATACCAATGTTGCGTGTCGCATTGAAAGAGTTCATCGATGATGACACCACACAACAAGCTCGACTGGATCAACTGACACTACTTGATGAATGCCACATGAATGCCTTGGAGCATCTCCATGTTTATTAGGAGTGACTAAAACAAGTTTACAATATCAAAGTACATCAGAGAGACTTTGAAGTTGGGGATCTTGTGCTCAAAGAGAACCAACAGAACTCTAATTTGCCACCCGATCTGAGGGACAAATTTATAGCTAATTGGCTAGGGCCCTATATCATATTTGAAAATATTGTTCCAGGTACTTATCACCTAAAATCTCTAGGAGGTGTTGAAGAACCTGAACCTCTCAACATCATTTATCTTAAGGCATTATATGATTGAGAGCATAGTAAAAGGCTCCAAGGGTTCTTAAGAATAGCTTGGTCAAGTAAAAGCTCCAAAGGCATCAGTAAGCCCTTTGGTCAATCCTAAAAAGGCTCCAAGGGTTCCCGAAACTACTTGGTCATGTCAGTCAAAGGCTCCAAGGGTTTTCTTAAAAATCGCTCGATCAATCCTAGAAAGGCACCAAGGATTTTTGAAAAATCGCTTGGTCAACCCAAAAGGCTCCGAGGGTGTGCTTACAACTACTCGATCATCCTAAAAGGCTCCAAACATGCTCATAAGTAGTTTGGTCAAGAAAAAATCTCCAAAGGCATCTATAAGCTCTTTGGTCAAACCCAAAAAGCTCAGAGGGTTTACTTAAAACCTCCCTGTCATCCTAAAAAGCTCCAAGGGTTCTTAAGAATTGTTTGGTCAATTAAAATTTCTGAAGGCATTTCCTCACCATTTGGTCATTCCTAAAGGTTTCGAAGGCATGTACTCACCGTTTGGTTAGATATGAGGCTCAAAACTCATAAAAATTATAAAATCAACAAAATCCAAAAAAAAAAGTGGTAAAGCATAAAATCCAAAAACATTTGCTTTTGCATTTTGTATTTTCATTTGCATTCACACATGCCTTTGCTGCATTACATTGCATACAAGTATTCATCATCCATTACATTCTGTAATAAAAATGGATCGTGTTTATCAGTCTTAAAAATGACACCACGTTTGTGTCTAAATCATGCACCTCTACATTTATCATAATCCGTTGCATACATACACAACATTTGTTGCTATAAAATACTTAAGTATCCAAAAGTTTTCCAGTCACTCAGCCATACCTAGTGGGTTTCTCAGGTGTCATAGAAATATTGCTTTGCTTTTGTAGACGAGGTCAGTAGTTGGGATAGTTCTTGACATATTAGGATCCTGTCACTAAGCAAAACATTTAAAATCCAGCTAAGATAAGGGAGGATGAAAGCTGTGAAAGCAGTCCTAGGTTCTCTATAGAGATGGGTTTTATTACCTACTTGTCTTGCAAATAGTTTGGTCTAGAGTGGTGAACCTTGGCAAAAGGACAATAATTTCCCCTACTCGTACATAGATACATAGTTTAAATCTCAGATCAAAATTCAAAGTTCAAAGTTTAAAGTTTACAATTCAAAGCTCAAATATTAAAGTGATATAATGAATCAAAAGCACTATATAAATCCCTTGCTCAAGGAAAATGGGAATAAACAGTGATTTTTATCACTCAAATTAAAACATGAAAAATAGTGATTTTCATCACTACGTATGAGCAAGTATCAAAAAGAAAAAAAAATGGGGTGAGAACTTGAATCCCTGGATTGTTCACCATTCGAAAGCCATAAAGTGAAACCCCAATTGCAGCAATGGGTTGAAAGAGTACCACCTGATCCCAGAGTAGTAGTTCTTTTGAGTGATCACTAACTGCAACAATGGGTTTAAAGAGTCCTACTTGCATTTAGAGGGGTAGTCTTGATCAATTTGCAAGATAAGCTAGCTCTAGGTGCCTAGGGTTGTCTAGCATTATAGTCCAATCAAATTTGAAACAAGGATTATACGAACATATGAGGAACCCGATCTCACATATGGGTTGAAAGAGTCCCAAATGACATCTGGGGTATGCCTATGATCTATCTGAAAATACTCACATGCACACATAGGGATAATGAATAGTTGGGTTTTTCACGATAAAATACTTGTCCAACAGAAGCCTTGTACAGTTAGTATGTGACATTTTAGAAGTCTCCTAGGGTGTTTGAGTCTCATGGAAAACCTCAAAAACAATTCTCTAATAGCAACAACATACCAAATATCATAAAAAATCCAAAAATAAATCATGTCAATCATAAAAAATTCAAAGTATCAAAGTCAGGATACATCATTACAAGTAAACACAAAGTTTACAAGATATAGGATAGATACCAGATGGATATTAGAAATGATATTTAGACGACCACTGAATATATCATGCATATCTCAAAATGCAAAAGAAATATCAAGTGACATATGATATCACCCATTTCATACCATTTCATATCATTGCATCTCATAAATGGGTGTTTATTTGAGTAAATTCTTGTAATGAGGATTTACAATTACATTCATGATTGTTATACATTCTGTGGTGTCATCCATTAGATTGATAAACACGTATCAAATTCATTCCTTGTGTTTTAAGTGATTAAGGCATACATGTTCATTTACATAAAATCATTACCATGTAAATATTGCATTACATCCATTGCATCAGCATATCGAAACATAGGCATACATTAAATGCATGCAAAGAAAGCAAAATCAAATATGCATTTAAAGCAAACATTGCATCAATAAACATCTATCATCATTTCACACATCTAAGCATCTAGATCACTCCATACAATCATCATAAAATAAATATCTATCTAGTGCATGTCATCCATACATCACATCATATAGCATCAAATAAACATAAAATTAAAAATACATAAAAACGCACATATAATGAGCCATAAATGATTAGATTATATATATATATATATATATATATATATATATATATATATATATATATATATATGTGTGTGTGTGTGTGTGTGTGTGTGTGTCTCAAGAGTACATCAGGACAATACCAAAATGCCCGTAGGCTACAACTATGTAGGTCCTAGACCTTACACCAAAAATGGTACATATGCAAAATGTAGCCTAGATCTAATAGATCCCTAGCTCTGCCTGCTCCCCCTAAACTGGAGCTCTCACCGCCTCCCTTATCCCTCTACCTTGGAGCCTTCTCTATAGTCAGCTCTGGTGCTTGTTGTGCACCCTGCTGAGGGCCCTATGTACCACCTAACCCGAAGAGGACTAGTGTTGAGCATTAATTTGTCATATTACAAATAATAACACGCAACTTAGAGTCTCGAACAAAAGACTCTTTCTTGCAAAGAAATAATTTATTTTATTTTCCTTCCTTTTATTATTTCTCCAAGTTTCTTTGTGAAACAACTTTTACATATATAAAAAATGAATTCAATTTAATACATGCAACTGATATATCCCAGAATAACTCAAAATCCTGCAGATAGCTGTTAACAAGGGGCCTTTGTTGATTCTTAATGAACTTTGTAATCTTGACTTGTTTGATTAATCAAAAAAAAAATAAACAAAAATCCTTTTGATGTTCTAATATTCACAATTTATTCTAAGGTTAACTTGTTCGTTTTATCTATATTCAATAGTTCTCGTTATTTCAAGTGTTAGTCTCTCGACATGAAATTAAGCATATCAAGGAATAAAACAGAAACCGTTATTTTGAATCACTGGAAAATAATGAAGGATATTAAAATGGTTCACGATCTCCTCCCCGCAAAATCCCAAGTTAAGAGATGAAATCCCCAAAACAACCCAACCGATCAGATCTATACTAACACACAATCTAATCAGATCAGATGCAAGACTCTAAGGAAAAGAATATAACTGCATCATTCTACCATTCACCTATCGTAACCCATCCCATGGCGTAAACGAAATAGATACAAGACAAAATGATGCAACGGAAAGATTGACAGGAAAACAATAGTTTTGGCTTCGATCTCCTTTTGATTTTACACACAAAAGTCGTGTTACCAAAGAAAAATCCTTTATTTCAATAAGTAATGTTTTTTTGTTACAATCTCCACCTCCGTATCCATCTACACTTCTGCTATTTAACCTTTCTGTCGCGCGTTCTCGGCCGCTCCATGACGCTTCGTTTCGACTCCCGGGACCCTTCGCTTCAATTCCCGCCTTTTGGTATTCTAACCCTTGCATGCAATCGTAACGCTCGATCTCTATGGCCAGTAACTGTTGTTATGAAACGTTACTCTGGTTCTGTCATTTCTGCCACGTGTCCTGCGTCTCCTGCACCTTTCGTAACGCTTTCCCACGGAAATCCCGATAGAATTTGCATTTGGCCTCTTCTGTTTCCTAGCCGCGATAACGCGACATGTCACGAAATCATGACATGTCGCGATATCGCGACGTGTTCTTGGTCCGTACGCCCGCCGTAGCTCGTTGTAGCGATATCGCTACCGACTTTGCTTTGCCTTCTTTTCAAAAAGTGGTAGCGATATCGCTACCACTTTGGTTTCGAGCCTTCCTTCGAAAGTGGTAGCGATATCGCTACCACTTTGGTTCCGAGCATTCCTTCGATGAAGTGGTAGCGATATCGCTACCACTTTGGTTCCGAGCCTTTCTTTCGAAGTGGTAGCGATTCGCTACCACTTTTCCTTCGCCTCCCTCACGAAGTGGTAGCGATTCGCTACCACTTTTCCTTCGTGCTCGCCTTAAGTGGTAGCGATTCGCTACCACTTTTCCTTCGGCCTCCGCTTCACGAAGTGGTAGCGATTCGCTACCACTTTCTCCTTTTGCCTCCCTCACGAAGTGGTAGCGATTCGCTACCACATTCTCCTTGCCTCCTCCAACTCGTAGCGAATTCGTACGCTTCCAAAAATCGTCGCGATTTCGCGACATCCTTTTTTCTTTGCCGCCGACACGTCGCGATTTCGCGACATCCTTTTTCTCCTCCGCCGACACGTCGCGATTTCGCGACATCCTTTTTTCCTGCTTCCGACACGTCACGATTTCGTCGAAATTTTTTCTCTCCGACACGTCACGATTTCGTGACATCTTTTTGTCCTACTGTCGACACGTCACGATTTCATGACAGATTTCAATTTTTTTGCAGCGATGGAGAGACAGGTCGCGATATCGCGACATGTCGCGATTTCGTGACCCTTTCAACACTTAGGCATTTTTCTTCTTTTCTTCATTTTTAGCATCCGGGTCTTTGAGATCTTCCCTAAAACCTGCAAAAACAAAGGTGGGTCCCCACTTGGGGTGTGTTGTGGATGAACCACAACAAATGGCGACTTCATCGTCAAATGCTCTTGAGCATTTTAGTAAGTACCCAACCTAAAATAAATCACAAATTTGAAAACATGGGTTAGCCCATAATCAATATAACTAATGCCCAAAATCAGAAGTACATGAATTATTAGAATCATCAAGTATTAGCTCGTGTGTGCAATGAATTCCTTTCCTTATCATTTGAATTTGATCCACATTCCATCATCGGTTTTGCATGAATGCATATGCGAAATTGTGAATGATTTGTGTATCCTACAGAATATGCCATGAGAAAATGCATAGTCACTCTTGTAGTATTATGTGCAAACATTCAAGACTCGCCAAACCCTCTTAGGATCCACTAGTGAACGGTTCATTATATCCCAAAGTTGGTTATGAGTCCCTACTATCTTGAACCCATGTGCAAGTGGATGTGAAATCAGAACTTTGGGGAATCAGACTCCCAACCAACCGAGATGAGAGTTTAACCCTATCCTTACTATTCTGATTTAGAATTCTTTACCTCACTTTGAGCAAAATAACTAAACCAATTATGGAAGAAATGGTCATGCTAGTCTAACCCTCTAGACAATCAATGGTCTTACTTTTTAGGCAAGACATGATGTCATGCATGGGCCTATCTAACCCCATAATCCAAAACTTATCTCCATTTCTTTGGACCTTGGGGATGACTACCCATCCCTTGCAGAGGACAAGTAGTACGATCCTTACAATCCAATATAAGGATGAGATGGAAAAAATTTATTTATTTTACTTCTTGGACCTTGGGGATGACTACCCATCCTGGTTAGGGACAAATAGTACGATCCTTACAACCCAAGATTTTAAATGTAAATGGAAAATATTAATCTTGTTACTTAAACCTTGGGGATGACTACCCATCCTTTGCAGAGGACAAATAGTACGATCCTTACAATCTAAGATTTAATACGAAATGAAATATAAGAGCTTTGGGGAATCAGATTCTCAACCAACCGAGATGAGAATTTATGCCCTATCCTTACTACTCCATGTGGGTCCAATCAAAGCTTTGGGGAATTAGATTCTCAACCAACCGAGATGAGAATTTAACCCTATCCTTACTACTCGATTTTAGGCTTTAAGCTCTATGGAAGTGGTCAAAACCACTATTTTTAGGATCATGTTGCATAATAGGATAGACATGAAAACCATTTTCGCCCAACCTTTTCCTCCAAGTTAGGTTTTGATCATTTTGCTCAAGATCCTTTTTAATGTATGAAACGTGCTTGGTCCTAGATACTTCAAGACTCAATTTCCAACCTTAGGATTTACTTAAATTTATGTTATAACATAACCCTAAGAGGATTCAACATACTCAAATGAATTGCACCTAAGATGCATATGCCACTACGGTGAAAATGTATGGAAAGTGAGATGGAACATGAATGCATTATTTCGTGAATTGCAAATGAGATGATTTGTCATGCAAAACCGACCTTTTCATGCATCACAAGCTTCAAATGATCTAAATTAACTGTTTGTATTACATGTGGAGCTCTTACAACATGATTCCAATGTTTCATATTCTCCCAATCTTAGGCATGTGTTCAACATCAAGCTTTTATTCCCCTTTTTTTTTTTTTTTTTAAAAGCAATGAAAAGGAAATCAAAGGAACACCACCGCCTAAATGTCCAACCTGCACACAAACGCAAAAACCCAACATTAATACAAGAAAAACCTGAAACAAAAATGAATACATACTAACATATCAAATCTGCACATCAAAAAAAACTAAATTACAACATTGACACAAAACTAGATATCTCTTGAAACACACACTTAAGTATCAAATCTGCACACAAAGAAACAGATCACAACATTAATATAAAGCTTAGACATGTCAAAGAAAAGAATAATACACACCTAAACATGAAAAATGAAAGCAAGAAATTACAGCGTTATTACATATAATACAAAGCCCAACTACCTCATGCTTGAAAGTAATGCTTCAAGTGCAACCCATTGATAGGTAGTGCCAAATCCTTTCCATCCAAGGTTTTTAGTCTAAAACTATTTTCCCCTAGGATCTCTCGAAATCTGGTAGGGACCTAACCAAAGGTAATCAAATTTATCATGTTCCCCCTTCTTCTCATGTCTTTTGTCCCATAACAAAGACTAAATCTGAAATTTTAAACGCCTTGGCCTTAGACCTTTTGTCAAACCATCTTTTTACAATGTCTTGGTGTTTACTAAAATGAAGCATAGCTTCATCCCTTTTTTCATCCAAGCGCATTAATTGCGTTAGTCTAGACTCAAGTTTATCATTAGTTCCAAAATAATCTTTCATGAAGTGCAGCGTTTGTAATCTGAGATTTGGCAGGAAAAATGGGATCTTGTCCATAAACCAGATGGTAAGGAGATGTCCCTATTGCTTCTTTGACTCGATTCTGTCAGCCCAAAGGGCCAACTTAAGCTTATTGTGCCAGTCCCGCGGATTCCTTTCCAACAATTTTTTTATGACAATCAACGTATTCTTATTGGATGACTCGGCCAATCCGTTACCCTGTGGGTAATAATTGGAGGAGAACTTTAAACTCACGCTGTTATCAAATGCCCAATTAGCAAACTCCAGAGAGGAAAAGGCCGAACCATTATCACTTACGATGGAGTTAGGCATCCCGAATCTAGTGACAATGTTATCTTCTAAAAATCTAATGACCACCTCTGCAGTAGCATTCTTTGTGGGGATAGCTTCGGTCCATCTCGTGCAATAGTCCGTAGCCGTCATAATATATTTGTGAGTATCGGAGGAATTGGGGCTGATAATCCCAATAAAATCCAGGCCCCATTGCGCGAAAGGTCTGGACTCGATTACGGACTGTAAAGGCATGGCAGCGTTTCTATCCCTATTGGCTGCAGTTTGACATATGTGACATGACCTCACATGAGAATGGGCATCCTTGAATAGTTGAGGCCAATAATAACCGGCTCGAGGATTTGATGGGCCGTGGCATTGGCGGACCCATGCCCTGTCCCATGTTTACCATGAAACTCTTCGAGTATTCGCACCGCCTCCTCTTGATCAACGCAACGAAGGTAAATACCTTCATGGTTCTTTCCGTATAATGTGCCAGATCTAACCAAAAAATTAGCAGACTTCAAACGCAAGGCTCTGCACTGAGTAGCATTCAAAAGTGATGGACACCTACCATTTAGTAGATAGTACACCACATCTGCATACCACTCCTCCTTGGTTACATCAGCGACTTCATAATGTTGACAAGGAATTGCGAGATCCTGGTTCTGCGATTGCCTTGGCTAACCCTTGCCCCCGCACTATCTTCATCGATTGAATCTCCGTATCAAATTCCCGCAAAGTTGAAACCCACTTACCACGCTTCTCACCTAATTCATTCTGAACGAACATGGCTTTGAAAGCAGGATCTGGGACGATAGCAAAGACCCTATTGTGGACTATGTAGTGCCCGAACTTTTTACAGTCTTAACCAGACGCATACATTTGCTTGTCTAGGGTAGAATATCTCGTTTCGCATCTTTGAGAGGACTACTCAGAAAGCAATGGGATTTTCAATGCCGCCTTCACTCTTCTCGAGTTAAAACACTCGCAAAGGAGTGATCTCAAGCAAATGTGTAGATATAGAAAGGCTTCGTATAATCGGGACTCACCAAAACTGGGGCTTTAGAAATCGCATCCTTGATATTATCAAAAGCCTCTATCCTTTCATCTCGTCCAAATGATCTCGGACCTCTTTCTTTAGCATGTCGTTCAAAGGTCTTGCTATCTCTCGCAAAATCTGCTATAAATTTTCTCGACAAAATTGATCTTTCCGAAGAATGATCTCAACCCCTTCTTGCTATTGGGACGAGGAATTTGTTGTATGGCTTCTATTCTCTCAAGGTCAATGGAAATTCCATCCTTAGATATTATATGTCCCAACAGCTTTTCCTTCTCGTTACCCCGAAGATGCACTTCTTTGGGTTGAGAGATATACCATGTTCCCCGCATCTTTGAAAGACTTTCTTAAGATCCTTGACATGGCTTTCCCTGTTCTTAGAAAATACAAGAATGTCATCGACGTAGACAATGATGCACTTACCAATAAGCCCCTTAAAAGCAAAATCCATAGCTCGCTGGAAAGTGGCACCCGCGTTCAATAGTCCGAAGGGCATTCTCCCGTATGCAAAGGTGCCCCATTTTGTCGTAAAGGCAGTCTTCATCCTATCACTAGGATGGATAAGGACCTGATTATATCCCGAATAACCATCCAGGAATGACATCATCTCCGACCCGTTTACCTTTTGGAGTATTTCATCGATGGTGGGTAACGGGTAGTTGTCCTTTTGGGATGCCTTGTTGAGATTTCTGAAATCAATGCACAACCTTATTTCTCCACTCTTTTTCCTCACAGGGACTAGGTTAGCAACCCACGTGGAATGCCTAACGGGAAAGATGATCTTAGCTTCTAACAGTCGCTTCACCTCTTTCTCTATCAAGGGCTCTAATAATGGATTAACTCGCCTTTGTCTTTGCCTGAAGGGCTTGGACTCTGGCTTCAAGTGGAATCGTGTGCATTATGACATTCTCATCATAGGTTTTCAACTCCTTATAACTCCAAGCAATGCAATCTATGTATTCTTTTAATGCATCCGCTATGGAATCCTTCTCCCGCTTGGTACATGCTTTTGCTATGAATACCTCCCGGGAATTTTTTGCACTTCCAATGTTAACCAAATCACAGGCCTCTCCAAGAGATGGAACCCTTTTACCTTTTCTTGGTTTGCTTCCGATATCAAAGATTTTTTCTAATGAAGCTATCTCATCGTGCATCCGGTTGTTTTTTACAGGATTTTTATCTTTCGAAACTACCTCCTCTACGTCCCTTTCTTCTTCATCTATGTACTCGCTTTTCAAATATACCGTAATTAGTGACAAAATGAAATATGTGCCTCGTCACTATCAAATACTTGGAAGTTCGTAACATTATCTCGTATAGAGGGACAAGGGACCAACTCTATAGAGAACTTCTTGCATTTCTTATGGTCCACCGGCTTCAACATACTCGCCGCTACAGCTAGGGAGTCTGCCAGACGATTGCCCTTTCTCGAGATCATAGAAATGTTAAAGGCGTCGAACTCATCTATTAAATCTCTGACCCTTGTTCGGTAAAGCCTAGCCGCCTATCCTTGCATATGTATTGTCCCCTCACTTGTTTCACCACCAGCTCCGAATCACCAAGGACTTTGATATATTTAATTTTCTTTCGAATGGCCACCGTAGTCCAAGAATCAAAGCCTCATATTCTCGCCATATTGTTGGTGGCAGTGGAACCGCAGTCTCGTATGCAGCGAATATAGGCTCCCCGGTCCGAACATGACAATTCAACACCGGCTCCTCGCTCCTTGTCTGGACCTGGATCCATCAAATCTTAAGGTCCAAATGTCTTGATGTCCTTCAGTAGAGTTGTGCCCCATCCTTTCATCATGGGTATTTTCGAGTGCTTCTATGTCCAAACAGTATGCTCCCAACTCAGCTTCAATGTACTGGATCTCGTTCGGCTTGTTGTAATCTGTGATCATCTCTTTGAGTCGGGGTTCACTGTCAATTCGAATTTGATTGGCCACTCCCCTCCAAGGTAGCCACATGTGTGAAGAGTCTGTCACAATGTAACCGTTTAGGTTCTTACTCCAATCTCTTCCCAATACCATGCCATATTTGATAGGAATATCGAGCACCAAAATGTCTATGCGCTGTTGAATTCTTGGGTTCTGAATTGACTTGAATATGCACATCACCCAGACTCTCCTATCGCCTCCATGGTTGACTCCGTCCAACCGCACCACCCTCGCTCCTAGAAGGCTTTGGTGTAAGTCCCAATATTTTATAGATTTCTAAGGGCATGATAGTAGCCGAGGCCCCTGAGTCTATTAAACAATTGTGCAAGTTTTTACTTGCAATTCTAATGGTTACCAAAAAGGGAGGTATATCTCGTTTTTCTTTTTGTACAACCACTTGGGACTCAAAACTTTTAGCTTCATGAACTTGTGCAGATGGATTTAATCCTTTTGGTGAACTCACTTCTTGGCCTAATAATCGGGCCATGTCATACATCGATACATTGGCCCTATTCTTCTTCATATCTTCCACCAAATCGTAAGTGAGCTTTTCTCGGATTTGGCAAGTTTTGCATCATCTTAGACTTTTCGACCTTCGATGGAGGAGGGGGATTGACATCTCCTTTAGGGTCGAGGAGGGAGTAATTGATTATTAGGAGGAGCAGAGGAAGTTTTGGGCTCTTTAGAACTCCTAGTGTAATATTTGTGATTTGCTTTCCCAAAACGTTTATTTGCATGAACTTCCAAAGCTTCTTCATCTTCGCTTCCAAAAAATTCTACATCCTCCTCTTCTTCATTTTCATGGGAATGTATGACCTCCGTTAGCATAGACTCCGGTTTCACGTGGCCACAGTGCGGGCAATCATTATCACAAGATCCTCGCATCTCCACGACTCTTCCGAAATGTCTACCCGGTTGGCAACGGGATTGGGTACCCGCCCGTTGTTAGGCAGCGTGTTATACATTCCTTTTCCTCTATGATTGTGAGGTCGGTTATGGCCCATGGCCCGATCAACTTTTTTATTGACATTCCCCACTCGTTACCAACACCTTGGCCAACGTTTCTTTCATATTTTCTATGGCCGCTTCGGACCCTTGTGGTTGAGGCACTCGCAATTGCAGGTCCAGCTTGTGTTGGCTGCATTAGCCACCTCTGGACTGGGTACAATGGCTTGGGTTTGGGCAGGTGGATTCCATCCCGGATTCCCATTTTGAATGGCTTGAGTTTGGGCAGGTGGATTCCATCCCGGATTCACACTTTGAATGGGAGTGATTGTTGGATAAGTTGCTGAGCTTGGCGTGTTAATTGGAGCAAACCCCGACATGGTCAACATATTATTGCCCATACCGAACCCATGCAAACCCATTGAGTTATTTTGAATCAAACTCTGTGCTTGAACAACAGCATTCGGATAACCTGACAATGGCGTAACTTGGGTGGGTGTTTGGAAGTTGTTCAACATCGGAGCCTGTGGTGCTACTACCTGGTTCATCATGGCAAATTGGCTGTATGGGCCATATTGTCCCATCCCAGTCAATTGAGACAATCCCGCGCCTGGCAAGTTCATCTGTTGTTCGAGAGTCATTGTTTCTGCATAAGCCAAAGGAAGGGTTGTAACCTGAGGGTTCCTTCTAGTCAACAAAGATGTTAAAGGATCTAAGGCTCCGAAGTATAGCTGCAAGGCAATTGCAGGGTCTACCGCAAAGTGACGAGTCACATTCGTATATAGCTTTTGAAATCTCTGATTGAACGCTCGAATGGGTTCATTGGTTTGTCTTTTGCAAGATACGAAGAAATTGTATGTCATGGAGGGATCTACTAACCGTCCGAATTGACCTATGAACGCAGCTTTCTAGCCGGGCCCATGAAGTTATGGACCCCGCCGGCAAATTTCGATACCATTCGTTAGCAATGTGGTCTAGACTAGCAGGGAAAACTCGACAGGCAACATCCTCGTGAGTAACCCCTTGCCTAAACATGTAATCTTTATAGATTTGGACATGATCTTCTGATGTTGTTGGACCATCATGAATGAATTTGGGTAATCCCCTTTCAATGTTTCTAGGCAAGTCGTGGACTGCCCCGGGAATATCTAAAGGGGAACTCTGAGCACCATACCAAAGGGCAGGTGGTCGTTGTTGTTGTTGTTGTTGGGCCATGTTAATCAAAGGTGTCAACCCTATGGGAACAATTGGAACTCCTGGAACTGTGGAGACAGATACAACTGGTGTTACTATCCCACTTGAACTTAAGGGTTCAGGCCCACTAAAGGCACTTGAGTCCAAAGAAATCCCTAACTCAAGTATACTGGGTGGTATTTCAACTTCTAATGTTTTGTTTTTCGGCCTCCTAGCAGGGGGGAGAAAGACTTTGGAAGATAGTTTCCCCGTGGTTTTAGACCTAGTAGCAATGTACTCAAAGTTGGGCCAGCTTGGAAACTCTAGGACTCTAAAAGATTTCTCAAATCTGCTGCCAGATAAAATGTCTAAATGTTATACCTGCAAGCACAATAGGTGGAAACAAAACTACCCACGTTAATTGTTAGAACAAATCAAAATTGCAAAGCAATACAAAAGGCCCTCCTTCTAGCGCCAAAATGTTGAGCGTTAATTTGTCATATTACAAATAATAACACGCAACTTAGAGTCTCGAACAAAAGACTCTTTCTTGCAAAGAAATAATTTATTTTATTTTCCTTCCTTTTATTATTTCTCCAAGTTTCTTTGTGAAACAACTTTTACATATATAAAAAATGAATTCAATTTAATACATGCAACTGATATATCCCAGAATAACTCAAAATCCTGCAGATAGCTGTTAACAAGGGGCCTTTGTTGATTCTTAATGAACTTTGTAATCTTGACTTGTTTGATTAATCAAAAAAAAAATAAACAAAAATCCTTTTGATGTTCTAATATTCACAATTTATTCTAAGGTTAACTTGTTCGTTTTATCTATATTCAATAGTTCTCGTTATTTCAGTGTTAGTCTCTGACATGAAATTAAGCATATCAAGGAATAAAACAGAAACCGTTATTTTGAATCACCTGAAAATAATGAAGGATATTAAAATGGTTCACGATCTCCTCCCCGCAAAATCCCAAGTTAAGAGATGAAATCCCCAAAACAACCCAACCGATCAGATCTGTACTAACACACAATCTAATCAGATCAGATGCAAGACTCTAAGGAAAAGAATATAACTGCATCATTCTACCATTCACCTATCGTAACCCATCCCATGGCGTAAACGAAATAGATACAAGACAAAATGATGCAACGGAAAGATTGACAGTAAAACAATAGTTTTGGCTTCGATCTCCTTTTGATTTTACACACAAAAGTCGTGTTACCAAAGAAAAATCCTTTATTTCAATAAGTAATGCTTTTTTGTTACAATCTCCAGCCCCTGTATCCATCTACACTTCTGCTATTTAACCTTTCTGTCGCGCGTTCTCGGCTGCTCCATGACGCTTCGTTTCGACTCCCGGGACCCTTCGCTTCAATTCCCGCCTTTTGGTATTCTAACCCTTGCATGCAATCGTAACGCTCGATCTCTCCCGAATCGTTGTTATGAAACGTTACTCTGGTTCTGTCATTTTTGCCACGTGTCCTGCGTCTCCTGCACCTTTCGTAACGCTTTCCCACGGAAATCCCGACAGAATTTGCATTTGGCCTCTTCTGTTTCCTAGCCGCGATAACGCGACATGTCGCGATATCGCGACATGTTCTTGGTCCGTACGCCCGCCGTAGCTCGTTGTAGCGATATCGCTACCGACTTTGCTTTGCCTTCTTTTCAAAAAGTGGTAGCGATATCGCTACCACTTTGGTTTCGAGCCTTCATTTCAAAAAGTGGTAGCGATATCGCTACCACTTTGGTTCCGAGCATTCCTTCGATGAAGTGGTAGCGATATCGCTACCACTTTGGTTCCGAGCCTTCTTTAAAGTGGTAGCGTATTCGCTACCACTTTCTTGGGCCTCCGAAGTGGTAGCGATTCGCTACCACTTTTCCTTCGGGCCTCCGCTTCACGAAGTGGTAGCGATTCGCTACCACTTTTCCTTCGGGCCTCCGCTTCACGAAGTGGTAGCGATTCGCTACCACTTTTCCTTCGGGCTCTCACGCGAAGTGGTAGCGATTCGCTACCACCTTCAACCTTGTGCTTCCTCTCGGCAACTCGTAGCGATGGAGAGACAGGTCACGATTTCGCGACCCTTTCAACTTTCCGTACGCTTCCAAAAAATGCGTCGCGATTTCGCGACATCCTTTTTTTCTTTGCCGCCGACACGTCGCGATTTCGCGACATCCTTTCTGGCCTGCTGTCGACACGTCGCGATTTCGCACAGATTTTCTGTCCTACTGCCGACACGTCGCGATTTCGCGACATCTTTTCTGTCCTGCTGCCGACACGTCGCGATTTCGCGACAAATTTCAATTTTTTTGCAGCGATGGAGAGACAGGTCGTGATTTCGTGACATGTCGCGATATCGCGACATGTCGCGATTTCGCGACCCTTTCAACACTTAGGCATTTTTCTTCTTTTCTTCATTTTTAGCATCCGGGTCTTTGAGATCTTCCCTAAAACCTGCAAAAACAAAGGTGGGTCCCCACTTCTGGGGTGTGTTGTGGATGAACCACAACAACTAGCACATGGGATACTGGTATGTATACGTAGCTATACCTATGACTAGAGGTCACACCTTTTGCCCTATGACTCCTATGAGAACTGCCTCCATGTGTGCTAGAGGACCTATGTGTCCTCTCTTTCCTGCAATTCCTCTTGTTGGAGCTCACCATGGACTGTCCTGAAGTTTGAGACCTAGTCCTCTAGGACCCCGTAGCATGTCTATCTTCTAGTACCTCCAAGCCTTATAATATGATGAAGCCCTATAGCTAGGAGATGTGAGCTGCCCTCGCATAGCAAAGGTCATTTCCCTCATCTATGAGGAAAGTAAGGCACCTAACATCTACCATGGGATTGCCACCTCCTGGAAATGTAGCTGATGGTGCATCTAGATATCCCATAATAGCATGGGAGGATGAAGGATATCCCCTATGGGCTTTGAGTAGCTCTCTCTCTATAATGGCCTCATCTTGCTATGCCAATGCCACATCTCATGCACTAGTAAGCTCACCAACCTGCAACTCTGCTGCTGTAGCTCGAGCTATGAGGGCTATAATCTATGCTTGAGCCTCTACCAATTGTCTATCCTTGTGAGCTGGTGTCACATCTAAAAGGGTGATAGTTGTGTCCTACTATAGTTTTTGGGTCTAAAACTTGCCAACCTAACTCTGTAAGTCAAAAACCTAAGTGAGGATATACCCTACATCACTATCGAGAGGTACCTCACCCTCATTTGACCCCTCTTCCTCCTCCACCTCTGCCCGTAGAGCCTCCTATATGATGGCCTCTGTACCCTATCCATCCTCGGTCCTCTGGTGCACCCTGCACCCATCAGGATCAGCCCTTACCTCTGCTTGGTCATCCACTCTACCTAGAGGTCCTGAACCCTACCACTATATGAGGGACCACCATGTGTCGTATGTTGGGGTGGTCCTAGGTATGTGTTCCTCAAGCTCCTAGAAGTCATCAGCCTTGTCACCCAGAGCTACAGGTTGAATGTATGATAGATGTGTCTCTAGCATGAGATGCCTGTACACAAATGGAATCTCTGAAATATCCTGTACCAAGTCAAACTACTGCAGGATACAAGAGAACTGATACTATCTAATATTGACCTTACGACTGAGTAGCCACCTGTCTTAGTGAGCCTATCGTAGCCACTCGCCTACCTCAGTCCAATATGGGCACTCCCTATAGGGATGCCACTCAATGTTGTTCAATCCAAGAGCTATAAGTTGTCTAATGTAATAATTTGTGTCTCCAGCATAGGTCCTGCTCTAGAACCCCTCCTACTCTCGTGGCCAACATGCGATGTAGCACTGATGTGCATCATCAATGGCCATGATGTGGAGAGGTAGTTCCACAATATGCTCGATATAAATATGCTTCCAACCCCATATCTACAACAATAGGATGCAACTAATCCTTTGATGGCTTCAACTAGTAATATGGTACAACTCCCAATAGAGCTGACACATCAACATGCTCCTCTAAGCTAGGCATAGTGGCTGAGTAGTAGAACTCTAAATCACTCTCCAGACACTAGCTAGGAGGGTCCAGGGAATATTTATGCCTAAGGAGTTTGGAATAACTATTTTTACTACAAGGATCATGAAGATCGTTGCACAAAATGAGAAAATGCGCTCGCCCTGCCAGTAGCCAATGTGGACACCTCCATGGTCAATATTCTCCTGAGACTCCCTACTCTGGTCATTGAAGATAGCATCAAAGATAGTCCCATTTCTCTGATAAGAGAAAGAGGTGATGGTCTCGCCATCGATAGAGATCCTAAATATTTGATAAAAATCCTCTAGGGTCACAGTCGTTTCACCTGTAGGCAGGTGAAAGGTGTCAGTCTGTGCATTTCAGCACAGAGCCAATGTAGTCTAGTAGGTCTGATCTAGCCTAATAGTGGGTAGATCTAGTACATATCTAAATCCAATGACTCTAAACCATGCATAATCACCATCAGTGAGCTATCTATGGAGGATCTTAAGCATATTAGGCTAGCGAGCCCTAGAGGTCAACCTCTAAAATAAAAGTACTATATAAGGTAAAATTTAAATAAAAACATCAAAAAACATCTAAAATTTGATAAAAATATAAAACCATATCGCACAACATTCATAAAAATAAAAAAGATCAATTAGGCAATTCAAAACCACATTAAATGACATTAATTGCCTATTAAACCTTAGAAAAATAAAAAATTTGATAAATTTTTTCTAAATTTCGCGAACCACAAGTCAACCCTGCGGTCTGCATGCGGTCAAAATATGACCGTTGTAGTTTGAATGCGAACCGCAACTGATAGCTACTGTTCCCAATATGACAATTGGGAACCATGTCTGCCAACTGCGGTTTAGGAAGAATACCCATTTTGGGTACCTTCCTAGCCTTTTTCACTAAAAAAATTAAACCTAGCTAATTCTAATCTAGTGAGGTTCATTACCAACTATTTAGTGAGGTTAATTTTCTGCATTTCTTAATGTGGTTTATTTTATTGGTATTGAATGCAAGGAACCAGTTTCAAATTACCTTGCTCGCTCTGTGGCCTCTGCTAGTTGATGGATGATCAACATCTGCCATCAGGGTATCAAGTGCGGTATACGGATGAGTTTTAGGCAGTGTTTCGGATTCGTGAAACACATCCTATCTCTCAGAGCTCTCTCAATGTAGTTGCTTTCAATAAAAATAATGAAATATCCAAATGGGAACGACTATTTAAAGGTTTGCCTAGTTTTTGCAGACCGTAGCTAACACCTGTGATCTTGGAATTAGGGTTTTCTGATCTCATGTCCTAGCTGCAGTTCCCAAAAGTTGAAAAGTACAATCGCAAACCCTAGCCACAATTTGCAACCAACATTAAATGCACTAAAAATCCACCGTGGGAAGGTCTAAAAAGGTAAATTAATGACTCCCACCGGATCAAATTTTCACAAAGAGCAATCAAGGTTGTAAATTTGGTGATGTTCAAAGCACCACGATCGATTAGTAAATAAAAATTAATAAACAAATCAAATAATTAAAAATCAAATTTGCCTCATATTCAATACTTTACCCTATACATTTGGTGGTTGTAGAGACTTGCGATCCATGCAATTCGACAAGATGAGTAAATTACCATAAGGACATTTGGGGCAAAACTGTCATTGTTGACTTGACATGCTTCTTTTCAATCCCTAAGAAGGCCTTTGAGGCTGCACTGCTCCATGGGCATGAGGCATTTCATGTCATGTATCCTATGACATATTTTCAACAAATCATCAACAATTTGATTCAACACAAAACTAATTGGCTTTGTATCATTTCGATTCCCTAAGATGGCTATTGTAGCCTGAATGCTCCATGGGATAGGAATGTGCAAATACTATCAACATTTGCAATCATAAGCTGAACTAGGCCTAGCCAAGCCATTAATATGCTCAAATCTAAATTTGTTTAGATCATCCATGGTGGTAAAGCGACATCATCATTTTAATAATTGTCATTACCCTCATCGACTCATCGCTTGAGGGGGTAGTCATAATATCAAATCATAATCAAAATCAATAGAAGATCCTAGAGATCGTAGATCTCTTGATCTTGTCAAAATTGTATTCGTCCTTGTGAATCATTGTCAAAAACTATCATAAGCTTACCCCTTTACTTGGGGCAAATAGAAAATATTACTTTACTTGTTGTTCTTCACCTTTTATATCTATGGGTCAGAAGATACCTATGGAATGCACAACTACACCAAATGAGATGAGAAGGGCACAATATTTTCAAATGTAAGCCTTTCACCCAGTTGGAAGCAATGATTCTAGGATGCACGTCCTTTTGTTGGACAAGAGGCATCTAATGTTGATCTAACTAATGATCATCATAGAACCTTTGACATCATTTTAGGAGGTATATTTTTGCTCACGTGTTGTTCTATCTCACAACATATCTCAAAAGGGGCATCTGTAGACACCTAAAATACATCATGTCGATGGCGACTACTCATATGGATATGCTACAAGACCATATGTAAGATCTTGGATAGAATCCAAGATAGAGTAGTGGTTCTAACCACTCAATTTGGGCTCTTGGCCTAATCAGTCTGAACCACATCCCAGACCTGTGGTCTACAGGTTAAACCATGGTTGACACCTGTGGTTTATAGTTTGGATTGTAGCTGTAACCTGTAGTCTTAACTGAAGTTTAGTTGGCCTTCATACGAGCCAAATTGGTTTGAACGACTATTGGTTCTAGAATAAGGTGATTAATGGACAGAAGATTCCAGACACTTTCATTCCAACTGTCCTAACCACCTCTTCTTGATCTTGGCTTCTCCATGAAGCCACCCCTAGTCCTAGGGCATCCTATAAATACCCCTTCAATTTGGATATAAGATATATATGATTTGAACAGTGAAACATTGTCAAATTATCAATAGAGAGTTTATTGATTAAGCAATCAACAAAGCCCTGTTAAATTGCATATATATCTAAAGAGGTCACTTTGAGAAGGTCACTTTGCTATTTACCTAAATATCAATTTGCCATGGAGGTCCTAGGAGCCTAGGAGAGCCATGAAACACAAATCTGAGCAAATAAAGGCCCTTCACAATGAATCAACTACCAAACTTGTCAGAAGGACACTGAATGCGACCCTTGAACATCAATTGGACAAGGAGGTCAAGCCCACTATCCTTGATTTTGAGGGTAAACTTACTTGAGTTATAACCACGGCTTTCAGCCATGGTTTATAGTGCAGACTGTGCATCAGTGCTATGGTTTGCAACATAGGTATTGCCACCTTACTATTTTCATTTTTACCTATCTAATTAGATTAAATTAGTCATTTACATAGTTTAATTGCAGCTATAGAGATTTCTAACTGATATATTTAGGGTTTGAATGATTTTAGCATAGTAGCATGAAATAGAGATCAATGGGTTCTTTATGACTTTTAAAGCTTCATTTCCTTTAATTGAACCATGCAAATATTAACTGCTATGGTATTTTATATATTTCCATGAATCTTTGTTAGTTTAGTATAGTTTAAACATATTTTATATGCTTTCTTGGTTTCATGTTTTCAATGGTATATTTATTCATCTTTCCTTTTAAGGGCCTCATCACGAGAGGCTGCCTATGTTTTTGATCATTCTCTATTGTTTCTTGAATGTAGGGATCTATATTCAAATGAGATTAAAATTTGAATCCTTCCTCAACGTGAAGAAGAGGGTCAACTCCACCCTAAGGTAGTTCATGTCACCCTATGAAGGCATTTGAAATATCACACCTACCCTTGAGAGGGAAACAATTGCATGAATCTTATTGTAATATTGTATCAACATGATTATCCCTAAGAGGGATGTACTTGTAACCCGAAATGACTTCATAATGGAATAAAATATATTTTATTGTTTATCTTGTTGTCAATTTATTGCATTTCATACATGTTATTATTTTCACTATTACCATAGGATTCTTATTGGGTGTGAGCCTTTATGGTGGTTACATTATGACATGCGTATTCCCATCAAGTGGAGAAGGTCAAACCTATCCAAGTGTGCAGAGATAGTAGATATAAATCACAATGACATGGGGCTTGCTAGAATAATGACAAGGCTGATAGGTAAGGCCATATGGCAAGAGATCCAAGTGGAGGACAATGGGTGGTCCTTTCCTACGCATGGCACTCTTAATAAGGAAGGCATTGTCAAGTATGCAACAAGTGCAAAGACAACAGATCCAAATTATAATGACATGGGGCTTACTGGGATGACAATGCTGACAGGTAAGTCTAGATGGCAAGATATCCAAGTGGAGGATGATGGGTGGTCCTTTCCTATGCATGGAACTCTTAACAAGGAAGGCATTTTCAAGTGTGCAACAAGAGTAGGGCTGAATCACAATGATATGGGACTTGATGGAATGCTAAAAATTATGACAGGTAAGGCCAGATGGCAAGATATCTAAATGGAGGACGATGGGTGGTTCTTTCCTATGCATGGAACTCTTAACAAGGAAGGGTTTGTTACATGCCAAAAAAACTATAAGCCCCACCACATTTTTAATATTGGCAAAGGAAAAAAGTCATGGAGCACAAGCCAGATTGAGGTTGAGAGCGCTGAAAGGAAGAGTCTTGTTAAAAATAGAATGATGTACGTTGAACCTAGCATGGTCATAATGGAGCCTGTTGTCTAGGCCATCCTCACTGAGTGAAGGTTCACTCAATTTTTTGATTTATTTTTAGGGGCAGAGGAGGACATCACCCAGGTGGTGATGGAAACATGGGAATATGGGAGGGTGGAAATTTTGGGAAGAGATATTGTCATAGACGTCAACCTGCTCACTGTTGTGATAGGGCAAATGGTAAGAGGATGGTCCATTCATCGACAAAAGCATCACTGGGAGGTTGAGTTGAAGGAATTTAAAGACAACCCCAAAATATTTAAGGAGGCTAAAAATGGACTGACAAGAATGGATTTTCCCACCCCATGGAATGGGGTCATGAAAAATGTTATGGAATTTGTCACGGCGGAGGATCCTAGCAAGACCCTGCTAAGCTTTCACTATGCTTTCATGAATTTCTTTCGGGATGTCAACCCAATAAGCATACCCTAGTTTTTGATGAACTCAATGAATTACACAATCAATGCATGTCATAGAAAGATGGAATATGCTATGCCGATGCACCAGGGGCTATTTAAAGTCATCTACAAGTGGGTGCTAGCCATGACTCCTAATACTGAACCTCCGATCATTGAGGATGCATCGCCTAGCCACCATGTAGAGAGCTTAGGGGTAAAAGTAAGTCCTAGCACCATCAAGCCTACCTTTGTGTCTCCAATAAAGAAAATAGTGGGGGAGCCAGTAAGTAGAGGAGGAACGACAAAGAAGAGGCTGAGGATCGAGGAACCCGCGATGAGATCATCCATGAGGCTGAAGAACAAGCAAATTCAAGGAAGCTCCAAAGTGAGTGTGAGTGATATGGAGGATGAGGGACCTACGATCATGGTCCTGAAATGTTTCATTCTAAAATCCTATGCCAACATCACTCACCAAATGCAGGAGGTCCATGACGCCCTGACTCAGGTCTTCTTCAATGAGGGTTACATGCCAAAAGTGGAGGTCAAGGACAATGACGATGATGAAGAGGAAGAGAAGGATGAGGAGCTCGAGGAGGACATCGAAGATGAGGCCTAAGGTTCCTCAGGCCATGTCAGTTTTATTTTTGATTTACGTAATGTATAGAGGAAGTGATCCTCTCAAGGCGGATGCCTGTTTTGAATTCTTTGAATTGCGTTTGGGGGCATTTTGTTTACTTTTGTCTGAACTATTAGGAGGTAATATTAGTGTTTTTTCTCCCTTGCTAGAAAGGCATTTTAGGAAGGCTAGAAGTAGTAAAGGACAGATAGTCCTTAGGATGACTAGGATCCGCAGCATCAGCATAAGGCTGATTTTTGTAACAGGTTTTGGGTCAACCTACAAAACCCGGTAGTTAATGAAGTTTTTTACATACCATAAAAAAAAAATTATTCCCTTTGAGATATGGCTTTCAATATGGTTAAATTACTCTAAGTTTAACCTTATAACTCCCAAGAAATGAAAGCACATTAAAGTGGGAATAAACCTTACCTTATATCATCCAATAATTGGTGCTGATTTTTGTTGTGCAAGGGCGGCAATATTGACATAACTGCTTTGGCTATTCCCTCCAATAGAATTTCTTGGGACCTTCATGGGATTTGATGTTCCAAATATGGTGCCTTTAGACTGTGCCTTTGACCTTCCTTGACTAGAGAATTGAAGGCTCTTCCACCTTGCTTCCATGCTTTTGCTCGGCCTTGTGTGTGTAGACCCAAAATGTAAATGCTTACTGAATCCTTAGTTGTTAACGCTCTTAAAATGGAGGAGAATATTGTGTTGAGTGCCAAGTGGCATGTCCATTTTATTCTTGAGTGCTTAAGGAGTAGAAGGTGCTAGAAAACACTTATTTCTCCCTTTGAGTAATGTATGGATGTTATGTTCTTCAATGGAGCACTTGGCTTCTATTCAGATAAGAGTTTCTCATATACTAATTGCACCAACCTATAGCTTGTAATAACTTTGATAATGAAGATGAGTGCTCACATGAGGAGTGTTAGGGTATTGCCTTGAGTGACAAATGTAACTTCCTCATTGTGCATGGATGCCTTATCTAATGCTTCTTTAATGTATTATTTTTGAGGTTCTTTAAACCCTATAAAATTCCTAGATCCTCTTTCGTTCAATAGAATTTTCTTATGGGTTTTTTCAACTGGATTAAGGAGAGATGATCTGGAGGCTTGAGCACTGATTTTGAGCAATGAGGATGTGGATTTTGAAACTCCAATGGTGCTTTAATCATCCTCTTTTATCACCTATTATACATCCTCATTTTGTAGACAACATTGCTCTTGAATATAACATTGTTTCTCCCTTTGTTTTACATCTTGTCTTTTGTAGGTTCAGCTATCCAAGATGAGGGGAGTATGAGCCCTTAGAGTGGCTCCTTTTGCTATGCTTGGAAATATGCTAGTGTTCGACCATATACACATGGTTTTTCTAGTGGATGTTTTGCATTTGAGATACCTTCAAATCTATATTCTTTTCCTATATAAACCAGATTAGGATAGTGCAATGCAATGTAATATATTTATGTATAAAATAACTTTTATTGCACCTTTTGCACTTTTTTTTTTTAGGTTTGGATTTCTGGTTTTGTAGTAGAAATTTGAATGCAATTTAGGGGTTTTAAGGTTTTCTCTTTGATTAGAAAACTTCCTCTTTTTTCTTGAATATTTTACAAATGAACCCAAGATTGTAACCACTTGATAGAAGCTCTCTTTTTTGTTGTATTTTTTTGCACTATTTCTTTGTAGAGACCTTATTGTGCTTTGAATTTGAGACTCACCAAGTCTCGATTCGAGGCTTCAGTTTTTGATATTTGGTGGCTAATTTATTATCCAATGCTTAGAGGATTGAACTGATATGGTGGCTTCTCCTAGCCACTAAATATTACAAGTTTCTATGCACTAATAGTGTCTTTAGACACTTTGTCAAATTCTGATTTTGTGCCTTTCTCAAGAACACAAACAATAATCTTTTGAGAGCAATAGAATAGTGCAAATGAATCTAATAATATTTCACTTTTAATGCACTAAAAAATTTACTTGGTAACTCAAATTAACTCTCAAAGTTAATGCACTTAATCAATTTACTAGAACTAATCAAGAATAATTTGAAATGAATCTTCAGGAATTATTCTATAAATTCCTCACAAATAAAATTGTAGGGACTAGTCTTATTTTTCTTTCCAAAGTAGATGATAGGTAGTTGATAGATACTTGTAATGTAGAAATATAATCAAATCCTAATGTGTAAATGAACCTCAAAAGAAATTGTTATCTTTTTGCACTTTTGAATAATGTAATCCAATGTTTTATATTGTAACTTTGATCCAAATTAAGGTGATTTAATAAATTTGATAAGTAATCTAATTAATAAATCTACTTGCACCAATAGTTGCATACCTTTTTGAAAGATTTTGTAGCTCCACTTTCACTTCTATGGAGGATGTAGATCTTGCTGCTATCTATAGAATATCCTAAATAACTCCACCAAAATATGGTTTGGAACTTTATTTCATGAGTCTAGGATTTAGTGAATTGATCTCCTCTTGTAGTCTCCTCCTTTTGATGTAGATTTGAAGAAGTATTTGTCTCTAAATGGTACCTTATTACCATGAGAGCCAATCTTCAAATATCTTATATCTTATAGTATTATCTTGTCTTCAAGTATTCCTTTCAAATTTTGAATTCAAGCAAGATCTTCTTCTCAAGATTTTGAATGTCTTGAGGTCTTCACTACATTCTTCTTCTGGAATTTGGCATTCCTTGCCAAATTCTTCTTCTCTTGGGCTTGTTTTTGGAAGGTGATAATTGTCCCAAGTCCTTCACTATCAGGGGCTTCTCCTTGGTAGTGGATTTCTTCAATGAGTTCTTCTTTGATGATTTCTTTAGTAAGGCTCTCCAAGCCTTTTACTGGATGCTTGTTGAGACCTCCCCAAGGTCTTTGATCTTACGATCTATTTTGGTCTTCCTTGAGACATTTTATTAAACCTTATGCTCCTAGAAGTGTTGGTGGTGAGATATTTATCTGGTTCTTCAATTCTCCTACTTTTGTATTTGAATAGGACTCTCCTAATACTTCTTCTTCCAAGACTAGTTCTTAAATGAGATCTCCTCCTAATCTCTTTGCCTTCAATTTTTCTTTAGGTGCTGGATTGAATCTTAAGAAGATACTCTTCCTAACTTTCTTATAGGAAGTTTACCAACTCACTAAATCTCCTTTTCATGCAACAAAGTATTAGTACTAAAATATTAATCTCCTTTTGAATCAGATAGTCACTTTTGGAGTCTTCTTCAGGATCAAGGCTTATGTGACCTTTTTTAGAATTAAGGCTTCTATGGTATTTTCTTCAATATCAAGGCGTCTATGGAATTTTTCAATATTAAGGCTTATATGGACTTTTATTCGGTATCAAGGCTTCTATGGAATTTTTAAATATCAAGGCTTCTTTGGCCTTTTCTTCAATATCCTTTTTCAATATCAAGGCTTCTATGGAATTTTCTTCTTGATCAAGGCTAATGTGGCATTTTATTCTTCTATGAAGTTATCAATTTAGTAATGGAGACCTCCAGTATCCTAACTTCACCACAACTCTTCTCTAGAAGTCTTCTTCCATAGTATTCTTTTCTTGCACAAGGAACTAATCTCTACACTAAGAAGACACGCTGATATTCAGGCAATGAAGTTGAAATCTCCTAGGTTTTTATTGTAGGAGGAGTCCCAATATTCTAAGAATTAGTTTTCTATAACACAAGAAACTTTAGGCATTAGTTAATAAATTCTAGATATATTGAATTATCTTCACTGGTTTATTTTTCAATCTAGTGGATTGAATGTTGAGTCCTAGTATTCATGAGTTTTGTTTTGCATTTCTATAGAAATACTCTAGCCAAATGCAATCTCAATATTTTTAGAACTGAGATTTCTTTTAGTTCTCACTTGTGGCTCTCCCTAATTCTACCACCTAGATTCTTCTGAGAGTTTTTATTAGTGACTTGTCTAGGTTGATAAAAAAATTAAACTCAATGATGATGGTGGTTTTCCTATGGCTAGATCTACCGTAGCTCTGATACCACTATTAGATTTTGATGTAGTATGCAATGGGAGATAGCAATCACAAGATGCATAATAATATAAAAGAAAGTAAATCTATGAGATGACTGAAATATGCTATAAATAGACATGACATGAATGGATATAATGTAGCTATAGAGAAAATTAACACTCCATGAATAATGCTACCGGACTACATTACACCCATCACCAATATGTATGACTATATCTATGCTATACTCTACTATGATATGCTATGATATTACAATGAGGTATTTATATAGGAATATAAGTTCCTTGGCCAACACTCTACCTAGCTATGCAAGGGATAACTTGCACATATACAACTTGCACATTGATACTTGTGCATTTATTACATTGCATGAAGAAACCGGATAAATTCCCCCTAAGTAATCTAATATCCTAAGTATGTACCTTGGAAGATGCATTTACATGACCCAAATGATGTAATATAAGATATTTCTAATATTTTCTTAGAAAATATGGATCCACTCCCCAATAAAAGGGTGGGTTTGAAAACTAAGCCAACCTCTATGGGTAATTAGGTTGTAATTGAAATCCTAGCTCATTTTGTAAACAAGCCCAACAATATGCCAATGAGAGAAAATCCAATACCCTCAGGACAAGGGATGAAATACTCAGGAAGGGATTTAGTAATTCTCATAGTAAATTTCCAACCCAAATAAATATTAAAAAAAAACATCATGGTGAAAAATAGAGAGCAAAATAGCCAAAACCAAACTTGAGCACACTCGTCAAATGAAAAGTCTAGAGGTCCTTATATATAGGTATATTTTTAACATCCTAAGTTAAGCAAGGAGTAGGGTGGCATCCACTAAATTGGGAGAGGATCTATGGTTACAAAGTCTATAAGTTATTCAAGATGGATAAATATTTCTGAAGTCATGATGCTCCCAGAAGTGTCACCTTGAGGGTCCTTCATCCTAATAGAGGTTCTACAATAAGGAAACATGACCAAAGGGAATGGTATCCAAAAGGTATATCAAGGTAAAATAAACATTTCATCTTCTTCATTTCCAAAATTTTGCTATTTTATTTAGTCTAAATTTATTTTAACTCCATGCACAAGGACAAGGTAAGAAGTTTAGATTCATTTCTTTTAGAAAGCTAAAAGCCTTATGAGACACCAAATGTGTGAGGAAGTTTTCCCTATAGCCCTACTTAACTCAAAGGAAACTTAGTTGGAAGTGGGACAAGCCAAATATAGTGGCCAAAAGGTGCTTCCCACCTTCAATAAAAAGTGAAGTACTTAAAGAAAAGTAAAAATAAACTAAGAAGCCATTCCATCCATTAGATCTTCCATCAATGGTCGACAGTCATATACCATCCCAATATAACCACTTTGAGAGTGCTAAGATACTTGGGATATTTTTTTTCAATCCAATGGTCTATGTGGCCCTTCTAACATAGCAAAGCATTACAAGGAAGAAAGGTCTTGACAAGACTCAAAGTTAAACACATGGCAACTAGTAAGGATCCCAAAGAGAAAAGTGTCTACACTTAGATAAAGGATGCCCACCATTGAACAAAGGAGGTTCCACATTACCTAGGAACACATGGAAACCACACATGCAAGGAAGGAGGTATACAAAGGACCATTTAAGAGAAAAACCTACCATTGGATACACATATTAACTTTCATAGCCCGTCATATGTGTGAGCCTACCCTATCGATATGCACTAGTAAAGAAGGTCATACCTATCACATTGACCAGTGAGATATTCTTGACTAAATTTGATAGTCTTAATGGTGCAACCATTCCAACACAAAAAGCAATGAGATATGAAAACACCTCTCCATTCGAAGGCCCAAAATACCTTAGGCATTAATAGCCCTAGATCTAGAGACATCAAAGTTGCTAACCAACAATGTAGAATGATTTCAACTATATAGTAGAGGATTATTTTGTAGGCCTTCTAAATAGAACTTTGGAGGGAAGGAACCCCCCGTGGCTTATAAATAGGCCTAAAATTTATTATAGAGACATTGGGAGTTGTCTACTCATGCCTAGTACCTAGCCTTGCAATATTTTACTTTCATACCCTTTATTTTTTAGTGTAACAAGTGGATCTTGAACCTTGACATATTGCCTAAGGAGCATAAAAAACTCTAGGCCTCATTGTCTTGTAATCATTTTTGGCATGTTAATAAAAGTCTTGAATAATTTTGCTCTATCCTTGTTTTGTTAATGTGTTTTAGAATCATGGTAATGTGTTTGTTTGGTTGTGTTAATTTTAGCTGTAGGTCAATGTATTTTATGTTCATTTTTGTTCACTTGTAGTTAGAAGTAGGGAATTTAATTCTTGGTGCATCATCCCATTTAGCTTAGGTTTCTAACTTATGCAATGTATTTACTTTTCCTATATTTTAATTTCATTGCAATTAATTTTCCTATAAATATTTGTAGCCTTAAATTGTGGAGACCTCTATGCATTAAGGATAGATTTAGATGAGGATATAACCTCAATTAGAATTCCTGGAGGTTGCCTGAAAAGTAGTCTTCTTCTCATATGCTTCTTGTTGTTTTGCTCTACATGAGGTACAAGAATCCTTATCTCATCAAGACTTTGCATAAATATGGGTAGGTGCATTCAAATATGATAATATTTAATTTATCTTATTTAAATTTTTATCCCCCTAAGCTTTGGGATCATTTGAGTTATGATTTGGACCATAATTTTATCTCCCAATAATAGCCTAAGGGAATAACATTATATCAATATTTTACTAACACTTTAAGCCTATTACTACCCATAATGTTATGTTACCTTTGTTAAAGCTATTGTAGGAGAAAATATCAATGGGATTCAAATTCAAATGACAAATTAATATCAAATATCATTGAAAAAAAAGGGGCATATTCTCTATCATAAATGACCTAACTGTGAGTAGCCTTAACTACAATAATCATGCCATCATTGTAAATTATGTGATTCAAGGGTGGATGAGGAAGGGATAAATTGAGTGAAATATGGGTGAATAATGCTTGCAAATGCCATCCAAAGTGTAAAATTATATATCCACATGTATTCCTAATGTTTTAAAGAATATCTCAAGAGAATGAACTATATCATGTCACATTATGAGGGTGCCAAGAGAAGGTTGGAAATTTATATTCTAAGTGGTAAGATAATTTTGGTGTTATGATAATATAGCATAACTAAAGAAGAGGTATACCTTAATTTTCCATAATAATATTATGCATATGTGCAAGGGAGAGAGAGGGTATAACCTTTCCACATAGTATGTACATTATGATTAAGTTATCAAGACCCAAGTATTGGGGAGAAGGGGGACTAATGAGAGCATGCCCCTAATGCCTAGATGAACAAGTGAGGAATTAAACCCTTAGTGTGTGGAAGATATAGTATCCAGGTAATTTATACAAATGTCAAAATGATAAAGTATTCCTTCTACCCTAGGTATCATAAGGGCAAGTGGTGTAATGGCAAAGTGCACATTTGGAGTCTAGAACTAGAAGAGAGATTGTGTCTTCTCAATGTTGGATGGATGCATATAATTTCTATAATTATATTAGATATTTAGGTGAAAAACATCGATTCTATTCTAGACTCTAAGAAGGTATGAAGATGATTAGGGATTAGAAAGGATCAAGGATGAATATGAGAGATGAAGATATGATGCATGCAATCTAATATTTTTAAAAAATAAATTTATGCAAAGACAAGGATATAAATTCCACTACTCCATAGTAATCACATAAAAGAATATCAATACCTCACATTTATCCTAAGGGAAGCATCTACGACACAGAATCTAGTCAAATTCATGATGTGTACACCAAAATTTTTATCACATTCATCAGATGGCCTGTAGTGTTCCACATGTTCTCCATACAACAAAACCACTAGCAACCCTAATTATATGCAATATGTAGGTGAAAATCAATGAATCACCATAATACAAATAGGAGATCTACAACCTAAAGAATCTAACTTGGTTCTTCATAACTATTAAACAATATTCTGTTAGGCCCACAACACTCCACATGTTCTTAAGATATTCTAATTCATTTGTAGCTAACTAATTCATCAAGAGAGATAAATAGCTCACATCCATCAGAAGGTCTTCATCAATGGCCATGGTTTGTTAGGTAAACTTTCTCAAATTGATTAATAATTTATTTATTATATCTAATGAATAAGATTCCTCAAGTCAGGATCCTATAGTCCATAAGCAACCACATAGAAATAGAACAAAGGGTGAATGATTTAGATTATTTCTAAGGGTAAGCATAGGCCAGTAAGGTCAAATTTATACAGAGAAAAAATGAATGGTCTGCACGCATCCACATGTTGACAACCACTACCAAACAAGGTCCCACTAGGTAAAAGTAACGTCTACAATGCTTGAAGCAATTTCATATACGATTTATGATGAGCCATCTATCATCAAAAAGTCTAGGCTCACAAATGAAATCAATTTTTCACATCAAGAAAATTATGTGACATGAATGACTAGGATTAAATGCGGTGAACTATTATAAATGTGCTTAGTGCACCATAAAATACCACATATAATAAAATAAAAAACCACTGATAGTTAGAAAAGGCTAATATAATATGACATACCATAGAAATCCCACATGGAAAAGTGTTAGAATATGCTACACATCTAGAAATATCAAAGCAAGATCTACAACTTACATAAAATAACAAAAAAAAATTAATAGCGGATATCTAATTACACATGGTTAAACCATGAAAAGAGCTTTATCAAAGACAATCAATGACCTACATTAATTAGAAAAATATATCAATGTCCAAGATCCACCCTTAAAGCCAACATGTAAAAAGCACTGGCTATTGAATGTTGAGAAATATCAAAGCACACCTACGACCTGTATTCATTGATACAGATAGCTAGTGGATAAGTCTTCATAAATGCCCTTTTGTACACAAAATAAAGCTACTATAGAAAATAGTCTACAAATTGGTTTTACCGATGAATGTAGCAAGATTTTGGTAGGTTGAATGGAGAGTTGAAGCTAGGATAGAGATCTTGTAGCCTTCAAACATTTCACAACAAAACTTTTACATGTTCACTCACTTCCATCATAATCCCACTAACTCAATAGCCCAATAAACAAATCTAAAATAGTTCAAACATGCCAAAGAATGTACTTGAAGACCTAATATAATATAAAATTGAGTTGACAAAGTTTGTGTGAGCAAGATGACATGCTAAACTATATTTGGTACATAAAAATTAGCTAAAAGAAAAAATATTAGTTGCTAAGAAAAAGGATGTGAATAGATAGTTTGCGTAAAGCCAAATTTCTTGAGAAAAATGCTTAACTAGAAGGCACAATTATGTAATTATTATAAAATAACCAGTTAGCAAAATTTTCATTTAAATATTTATCCTATATATGGTTTGGAATTCCTTTAAGATCAAAATAAAGCACCATTTAATATGTATATGTGTCCAAAATCACAATCAAAGATCCACATGAAGGAGCATGATTGATAGAGAAGGTTTTTGTTAGATTGTGTAAAGAAGATAAAATGACATAAAAATGGTGGATTTTGACCTACAAGCACTTGGAATATCTCGTCAAGGCACCTTGCCTAGACCTAAAACAACTTTTATTAGTGATGAAGTATACTCATGGATGTACAATTATGTAGGATTGTACCATATTTTGGATACCTCTTTTTAATATTCCCCCTTCATTTCTTCTCTTTCTTATTATTGTAATACCACTTCTTTTGGTGTTCACCTATAACTTATGCCACAAACTCCATTTATTTTCTCACCCATTTTTTATTTTCCTATCTCTTATAAATACTATTTCATATAATATCTTGTCCATATCATTTCTCTTAACTCTTTTCCTCTTCACCATAGTTTTACCTCCATTTTTTACATATATCTCTTTATCATCTCCTATCTTCCACTTTCTATGATACATAACTGCTCTTGCCCCTATGGCAATTTTTGAATATTTTTTCTCTTTCTTCTTGCTCATCAGCTTATTTTCTAGATCCCTTATGATCTTCCTTCCCTACACAAGTCCATAATTATGAAATAAGGCTATCTAAGGAGAGATAATAAAGTATGGGCCCCAGATTTAGCACAACTATAACCTACTAGTAAATTTGAAGGATGGAAACAACCAAGTATTAAATTTAGGTTGAGATAAATCAGGATAACTATAATATAGCTGTAAGCTATAATATAATCAATGGTGTAGATGTAGCTAGATGGATAAATTGTATGGAGGAAGTAGCAGCAGAACAAACCATTTCAAATTATAAATAGGAGTTGTATTAATTGAGAAAATCATCAAGTCTTGCATTGCTATTTTTTCCAAAGGTATTGTTGTGGCTGATCCACAACGTACCCCAAAATTGGGGACCCACCTTTTTTGCATGTTTTCCAAGAAGACCGAAGTGGCCCATATGCTAAAGATCAAAGAAAAAGCAAAACACCACAAGGAGAAAAAGTGTCGCGATATCGCGACATGTTGCATTTTCGCGGTCCAAAGCAAAGGGAGAGGCCAAAAGAGAAAAAGTGTCGCGATATCGCGACATGTTGCACCATCGCGGCCAAAAGAGAAAAAGTGTCGCGATATCGCGACATGTTGCACCATCATGGCCAAAAGAGAAAAAGTGTCGCGATATCGTGACATGTTGCACCATCACGGCCAAAAGAGAAAAAGTGTCGCGATATCGCGACATGTTGCACCATCACGGCCAAAAGAGAAAAAGTGTCGCGATATCGCGACATGTTGCACCATCGCGGCCAAAGAGAAAAAGTGTCGCGATATCGCGACATGTTGCACCATCGTAGCCAAAAGAGAAAAAGTGTCGCGATATCGCGACATGTTGCACCATCGCAGCCAAAAGAGAAAAAGTGTCGCGATATCGCGACATGTTGCATTTTCGCGACCAAAACAGAAGAAAGAAAAAGTGTCGCGATATCACGACATGTTGCATTTTCCACACAGAAGAAAGAAAAAGTGTCACGATATCGCGACATGTTGCATCATCACGGCCAAAATAGAAAAAGTGTCGCGATATCGCGACATGTTGCATCATCACGGCCAAAAGAGAAAAAGTGTCGCGATATCGTGACATGTTGCATCGTCGCGGTCAAAGGAGGAAAAAGTGTCGCGATATCGCGACATGTTGCATTTTCGTGGCTAAAAGCAACAAAATACGGAAGGGGCCAAAAGTGTCGCGATATCGTGACATGTTACATTTTCATGATTCAAAAGGGGCAAGCAAACAGAGAAACAAGAAGTGTCGCGATATCGCGACATGTTCCATTTTTGCCAAGGTAACAGACCTGCATAGTGACGTGGACATAAGGACAAAATCTAGTAAATAAGACAAAACGTTACATAAGGAATATTTAATGATTGGAAATCATTTAAGATGGTCATTACACATGGAAGGAAACGGATGCAAGCCCATGTGGAGAAAATGAAACGAAGGGCCACAAAATAGAAACGAAAAGTTTCTTGGAAACCGAAGCACACGCATGCAGGGAAGGTGAAACGAACAGCCATTGGAAAATGAAATGAACCATCATGGAAGGAGAAACAATGTTTTCAGAAGTTTAAATACGCCATTCAAAGAGGCCAGAAAGGGGTGGGAAACTGCTGCAAGTAGCGTTGCAGATTTGAAGGCAAGATAGCCATTCTGGACCTAGTTGGGCTGTTTTTCTTTCGTAGACTGGTTTTTCTTCTTCATGGACATGGGTTGGAAATTGCTACGAGCAGAGTTGTAGACTTGAAGGCGAGAAGGCCATTCTGGACCTGTTTGAGTCATTTTTCTTCCATGGACTGGTTTGGGAAAACCAGAAATTTTGCTATTGTAAAATGACACATTTTTAATGCGAAGTTTTCAGAAATTTGCATCTTGTGGGCAAGAAAGGAGGAGTCATTTTCTGCATGCAATGAATTTAATGTCTATTTTTCCCGTTTTCAGATTTTAGGTTTGTAAATGTAGTTGATGCAAGTATTTTCTTGGTTGCTTCATGTTAATGTTTTAAATCTGAAAAATCTTATTTAAAACCCTAGGAGCCAGCACTTAGCTTATCCGGGTTGTGCTTGTTTTGCAGGTCCAATAGGTTAGGTTGCATGCATGAAAACCTCACATCTTCGGTTTTGTCGAAATAGGATAGCATCATACTGAATGCATTTTATTTTCATTTTTCTGCATTTTATTTTTTCCAGAAATTTTAACTTATTTTAAATTTTCAGGCATTAAAATAAACATTTAAAAAATTTCAAAATCCAAAAAAAACAATGAACAATCACTAAAGTTTCATGGTGAAATAAACCAACATTGCCCCTTGTTTACAGTTACTTGCAATCACTAAGGTGTTCCAAGCATTTAAATTGAATATCTTTATTTGAGATTACTAATACACATATGCAAATGCTAATACAGCGGAGACCTTGGAGAAGTTGTTTGTTTAACTTCTTTGCAAGAGGGGATTTGGAACCCAAATCCTAAAGGAGAGTGTACTTTCACAATCGGGTGAAAATACCACTCAACAGATTGGCGCTAGAAGGAGGGCCTGAATTGTTTTATTTCGAGTGTGATTTAAATGCTATAGGGATTTAAATTTTGAATATTTCATGCCCTATTGATTATTATCTTTAGCCCTCTTTTAACAATACAACCTTGTAGTGTTAAAAGGAGGACATGAATTGCTATGCATTGTTCTAACGCTTTTGATTGTTCATACAAGAATAATGTGTTTTGATTTGATTTTAAAAAAAAAAATTCTTGACTAACGAGGTTGTCTCCATGCAATTACTTTCATTTGATTTTAATGGATACATCTCTTGGTTGATGCTAACATGATTATTCATACGTTACATGTTTGATATTTGCTAGTCATTTCATGCTTATTTGTAAGGAATTATTTTTGTCTAAAAATGTATTTGTTGTCGGTATTATGCTCTTCACCTGCGCGTAATGCGATCTTGTGAATCGGAAAGCCTACAACACTAGGAGTATGCTCTTCACTTGCGCGTATGCGATCTGGTGAATCGAAACTAATTTACATTTTTAGAATACTTGCTTTGTCATGGTTCCTTCTTTCATTCATGACTAACAAATTGATTTTGAAGTTATTCTTTGAATTTCATTAATTGCAGGATTTTCTGTGTGTCGCAGGTTTTCTTTGAGGTATTGAGAGTTTTGTCAGGTTTTGTAGGGTAGTTTCATTTACAAGCTGGACCCACCGCATCGCATCGCAACTAGGTCCAAAACAACCGAGGAAACCATATTCCAAAGCCTCTCACTCACTCATAGGAATCCAAGGAATAAAACCGAGCAAATTGTGGTCCCACCAGATATTCTTGTTACAGAAGATCCTTCTATTTCAGGCGCATCTAGCGGACTTGCACCGGTGGTGTCATTTGCCACTAGTGTACCAATTATCAGTACCATTTCCATGGTTCTTGTAGGGTTATCATCATCGATTTTGAATCAAATGGCCCAACCTCCACCACCTCCTTGGTACGGAGCCAATAACATTCCTTTGAATATTGCGGGGGATATTCACGAGATCCCTAAGAATATAGAGAGATTTTTGCCCAAATACAAACCGGATGGCCCAAGGACCGCAGAAGAACATATTCAGGCCTATAGGGATGTTTTGATAAGATTGCAAGTTCAACATGAAGATGTGGCTTGTAGACTCTTCCCCATGAGCCTAGACCAAGTGGCTTACGAATGGTATATTTGCTTACCTACTGGTTCCATTACGTCATGGACGCAAATGGAGGATGCTTTTGTCAACCAATTCAGGTCACCATTAGATCCCACAATCATCTATAATCAGTTCATTACATGCAAAAGAGGCCAGGGTGAGCCAATCCAAACTTTTAATCAGAGATTTCAGAAGTGCTATAATAGAGCAATTCGACATTTTGCCATTGATCCCGTAGTAGCTTTGCAAATATATTTTGGGGCATTGGATCCTATGATGGCAATGTTTGCAAGGCGAAATCCTCAAGTTACCATGCTTGCTCTAGCCTACAATGAAGCTATGACCATTGAACAACAAATGACACCACAGGGTTATGGGTTTTCCCAGATGCCTATGGTAGGACAATATGGTCCATATGGTCAAGCTCCTATGATGAATCAGATCATGGCACCACAAATATCAGGCATAAATGCTTTGCCTTATCAACAACCATATTCATCAACACCCGCTTACGCACCCAATCCAATTTCGATTCAAAGTGTGAATCCCTACGCAAATCAAGTGGCTCAAAATCCAACTCAAATGTTAAGTCAAGATCTCACCAATTACGCAAATCCTATTGGAACTAGCAATAACATAGCTCAACCAAAAGAGATTTATTCGAGAGGTTGAAGAACTCAAAAAGATAGTTCACAAATTGAGTAATGATTTGGTTCAAAAATAGAAGTATGAATCCCATGCCCCTCACCCAAATCAAAATTTCAACAATAGAGGGAGACAGTGGAATACGAAGCCAAACAATGGGGGTGTGCCTTCCCCTATTGCTAATCAGATAGATACTTCTGCAGGACCAAGTCACTCTAGTTCCATTCTTAATCTTTCTGATTTTGCATGGGAAAAGGGGTGTAGATTGCATAATACAAAGGAGCATAATGAAAGGAATTGTCCCAAAATTGCTAGGTATACCCATTGTCTCCAAGCTCAAGTGGATGATTTGGAACTTGTGCCAAATAAGGGTCCACCCCAACATCAACAAGGAGAGGACAACATTTTGGTGGTGGAAACTCTATATCGTCAAGAGAGTGAGAATGAGGAAGGTGAAGATGAATTGGATGAGAAACATGTTGATGAATCAGAAGATGAAGAAGAAGTACTTGAGCGTCACAACTTGAACTTGGAGGATGATTACTATGATTCATGGAAGAAATGGGAAGAATATTATCAATCTAAATCTTCTAATAAACTTGTTGTGTCAATTAATATGCAGGATAACTCAATTGCTTCCTCACATGAGGATACTATAAATCCTGTACAATTTGAGAAAGTTTTGGAAGAGGAATTCGAATCTCATCAAATTTTGGAACATGATAAGGATTCTACAACCATGAATCAAGAAAGAGAGTCATTTGCTTTAGATTCCTTTGAAGGAAAAGAAATTGAAAATCTTGATCCACTTACTTGTGCTACAATGATTATGCCATTTCAAAATGAGAAAATTACAAAACCTGAATCATTTGGGTTTGATATCATTGATGATCCAATTGAAAATCTCACGTTACCCAAAACAACCCAAGTGATTGATCATGGAAATGTGTTAGTTAACCCACCCCTAGATAGACAAGACTTATGGTTTGAAAGGGATGGACATATTTTCAATTGGGTACCTAAGTTTGGTGCCTTTGATAAACAAGTCATGGAGAAAGAACAAGTGCTACATGATGATGAATGTCATGAGAGAAAAGAGGAATTTTCAAATCCTCTTCAAGTAAGGTCAAATGAAAACATGCCAAAGGTAAAATCTCATCTTTTTGGTTTCACCATGCAAAATTCGAATGAAGGTTTGCCTAATGAATGGTTTGATTCAAATATTATTAATGTTATGGCTTTATTGAATGAAAATGAAAGCTTATTTCTACACCATGAATCAAAGTGCGGAATGGACATCTTAAAGAATAGACATAAAGGAATTGAATATCAATCATTGTCTAATCAATTTGAAAACTTGAAACTCCACCATAGGATTATTAATGAAACTAAATCAAATTGGTATGGTGAGAGGGGCAAGTGGAAGTTTGTTTCTTTGTTTGGTTTGATCTTGTTTTTGTTGGATTCCTACAAAACTTGGTATGCGTATCACGTCATATGTCTTTTAAAGAATTCTAATCAGGTTTGGGATCCGGGAAAATGATAATCCAAACTTTTTGTACATTTGTATATACTTTTGGTTTTCGTGTTTTGGTTTTGGATTGGATCTCATTTTGGTTTTAAGTTTTGTGTGTTGGTCCTTTGGACACTTTTGGTTAAAAAAAAAAAATGTCAACTTAGGTCCTTATGAATGTTGACTAAGACTAGGAGAATATGAAACATCGGAATTGTATTGCAGAAAGCTCCACGAATATCGCAAACACATTAAAGAATATCGTTTGGAACTTGTGATGCATGAAGTTGTCAATTTTATAAATTATGGCAAAGTAGGTGGTATACTCCATCCGCATTTCAAAAGGAGCAATGCATTCATATCTCATGTTACATTCCGCATTGCATATACATTTCATCTCAGTTGCATCTTCATTTCATATACAATCATTGAAAAGGTGTCGAATCCTCTTAGGGTTATTACATAACATATATTAAAAGGATCCTAAGGTTGGGAACTGATGCCCGAACTATCTTGAACCAAGCACGTTCTACACATATTAAAGAGGATCTTGAGCAAAATGGTCAAAACCATACTTGGAAGAAAAGGTGAGGCGAAAGGAGTATTTCGTGTCTATCCTATCATGCAACATAATCCTTAAAATAGTGGTTTTTACCACTCCCATAGTGCTTAAAGCCTAAAATTAGAGTAGTAAGGATAGGGTTAAATCCTCATCGAACTTAGGTTGAGGATCCAACTCCCCAAAGCTCTGATTTGACCTTCATGGAGTAGTAAGGATAGGGTCTAATTCTCATCTCGCTTAGGTTGAGAATCCGATTCCCCAAAGCTTCTATTTTGCCCACTCAAGAACTTGAAATTCAAAAGAAAATATTTTTCATTTCTTTATTAATATTGGATTGGAAGGATCGTACTACATGTCCCTTGCAAGGATGGGTAGTCATCCCCAAGGTCCAAGAAATCAAAGTAAAGCCAAACCATGGATTATGGGGTTAATCTCCATCGGGGCTATAGACGCCTGGTCGGAAGTGGAGTATGCTCATGCGTGGCAACATGTCTTGTCTAAAAGCAAGACCACTGATTGCTCAAACGGATAGGCTAGCCTGACAGTTTCATCCATAACAGGTTAAATCATTTTGTTCAAGATGAGGTAATGAACTCCGGATCGAGTAGTAAGGATAGGGTTAAATTCCCATCTCGCTTAGGTTGGGAATCCTATTCCCCAAAGCTCTGATTTCACTTACACTTGCACATGGGTTCAAGATGGTAGTGACACATAACCAACTTTGGGATCTAGTAAATTAATTCAGTATACATATATTTGGTCCTAAGAGGGTTTGACAGTTTTAATATGTTTGTTCATGATACTAGAAAGTCTGAGCCTTTGCAAAGCAGGTTGTTATATCTTTAACATAGTGGTCATACATCAAATCCTGCACAAATCATTCATAGCCTTGCATACGAATCATAAGTGAAACTGACAATGGAAAGTTGAACGAGTTTCAAACGATAGGGAATGAAGCACATTGCACACACCGAGCTGATGCTTAATAATTCTAATGCTTCATGTATTTCTCATCTAGTTTCATTCTTGGGATATTTGCTGACGCTTGTATTTGAGTCTGTGTGTTTTCAGGTTGAGTTCTCACCGAAATGCTCGGGAGCATTTCCCAGCAGAGTCGCCATTTGTTGTGGCTGATCCACAACGTACCCCAAAATTGGGGACCCACCTTTTTTGCATGTGTTCCAAGAAGACCGAAGTGGCCCATATGCTAAAGATCAAAGAAAAAGCAAAACACCACAAGGAGAAAAAGTGTCGCGATATCGCGACATGTTGCATTTTTATGGTCCAAAGCAAAGGGAGAGGCCAAAAGAGAAAAAGTGTCGCGATATCGCGACATGTTGCACCATCGCGGCCAAAAGAGAAAAAGTGTCACGATATCGTGACATGTTGCACCATCGCGGCCAAAAGAGAAAAAGTGTCACGATATCGCGACATGTTGCACCATCGCGGCCAAAAGAGAAAAAGTGTCGCGATATCGCGACATGTTGCACCATCGCGGCCAAAAGAGAAAAAGTGTCACGATATCGCGACATGTTGCACCATCGCGACAAAAGAGAAAAAGTGTCATGATATCACGACATGTTGCACCATCATGGCCAAAAGAGAAAAAGTGTCACGATATCGTGACATGTTGCATCATCGCGACCAAAAGAAGAAAAGTGTCGCGATATCGCGACATGTTGCATTTTACAAAAGAAAGAAAAAGTGTCGCGATATCCTGACATGTTGCATTCTTCACGACCAAAAAGAAAAAGTGTCACGATATCGCGACATGTTGCATCATCACGGCCAAAAGAGAAAAAGTGTCGCGATATCGCGACATGTTGCATCGTCGCGGTCAAAGGAGGAAAAAGTGTCGCGATATCGCGACATGTTGCATTTTCATGGCTAAAAGCAACAAAAGACGGAAGGGGCCAAAAGTGTCGCGATATCGCGACATGTTACATTTTCATGATTCAAAAGGGGCAGGCAAACAGAGAAACAAGAAGTGTCGCGATATCGCGACATGTTCCATTTTCGCCAAGGTAACAGACCTGCATAGTGACGTGGACATAAGGACAAAATCCAATAAATAAGACAAAACATTACATAAGGAATATTTAATGATTGGAAATCATTTAAGATGGTCATTACACACGGAAGGAAATGGACGCAAGCCCATGTGGAGAAAATGAAATGAAGGGCCACAAAATAGAAACGAAAAGTTTCTTGGAAACCGAAGCACACGCATGCAGGGAAGGTGAAACGAACAACCATTGGAAAATGAAATGAACAGTCATGGAAGGAGAAACAATGTTTTCACAAGTTTAAATACGCCATTCAAAGAGGCCAGAAAGGGGTGGGAAACTACTGCAAGTAGCGTTGCAGATTTGAAGGCAAGATAGCCATTCTGGACCTAGTTGGGTTGTTTTTCTTTCGTAGACTGGTTTTTCTTCTTCATGGACATGGGTTGGAAATTGTTGCGAGTAGAGTTGCAGACTTGAAGGCGAGAAGGCCATTCTGGACCTGTTTGAGTCGTTTTTCTTCCATGGACTGGTTTGGGAAAACCAAAAAATTTTGCTATTGTAAAATGACACATTTTTAATGCAGAAGTTTTCAGAAATTTGCATCTTGTGGGCAAGAAAGGAGGAGTCATTTTCTGCATGCAAGATTAAATGTCTATTTTTCCCCTTTTCAGATTTTAGGCTTGTAAATGGAGTTTATGCAAGTTTTCTTGGTTGCTTCATGCGAATGTTTAAATCTGAAAAACCTCATTTAAAACCCTAGGAACCAACACTTAGCTTATCGGGATTGTGCTTGTTTTGCAGGTCCAATAGGTTAGGTTGCATGCATGAAAACCTCACATCTTCGGTTTTGTCGAAATAGGATAGCATCATATCGAATGCATTTTATTTTTATTTTCTGCATTTCATTTTCATTTTCTGCATTTTATTTTTTCCAGAAATTTTAACTTATTTTAAATTTTCAGGCATTAAAATAAACATTTAAAAAATTTCAAAATCCAAAAAAAACAATGAACAATCACTAAAGTTTCATGGTGAAATAAACCAACATTGCCCCTTGTTTACAGTTACTTGCAATCACTAAGGTGTTCCAAGCATTTAAATTGAATATCTTTATTTGAGATTACTAATACACATATGCAAATGCTAATACAGCGGAGACCTTGGAGAAGTTGTTTGTTTAACTTCTTTGCAAGAGGGGATTTGGAACCCAAATCCTAAAGGAGAGTGTACTTTCACAACTGGGTGAAAATACCACTCAACAGGTATTCTAGAGTGACCTTTTCCTATCAATTGTATTTCCTTTGTATCTTGTCTCCCATATCCATCCCTCATTCTTATATAAAATTGTGTAGGTATTTATCAATAAGCATTTAGTTTGTTGATATTATTTCCAATGACTGGATCAAAATCTAGGAGGCTCTTTATTACTATATTAGAATGAAGAGTTGAGGTTCTCTATTACATCATTTAAATGGAGAATCCTTTTGTATTGGTTTAATGAGATCTAAGTACTAGGATAAAATTGTAATAACATTTTGATATTGTTTATTGTGGATCCTGATTAATTTAGAGGCCTTGTTTTCAGCCGCACTTGGACCCACAACGCGAAAGAGGGGGGGTGTAGGGGGCATTAGCACCCCTACTTGTGTCCACTAGGGGGGTCCAGGAGGGGTGCCCCGAAGCCAAAAATAGATGTTTTTTCCTCTATGTAAACCTAGACCATTTGATATTAGGTCATAGATTGGACAGTAGATTTTAGGCGAGTTTTTGCCCTAAAATTGTAATGCACTTTTATAAGAGGATGTTGTATGGCAACTAATTGTAATGTTCTATGCATGACTGTGTATAGAGAGATTTTCTAGATGGAATAAAAGGCCTGGTTATTTTATCCATGGACGTAGCCCATATTGGGTGAATCACGTAAATCTGTGTCTATTGTGTATTGCATTATTTCTTCTGTGTTTTATTTTATGCATTTTATTGCTCATGTTTTTATAGTTTAATCCTAACAGATATTAATACACATAGGCTTCCATTTGTGAGCAATTTGCTAGTTCAGTTACACATGTTTCACATTTGCATATTACATTATTTAATTATGTTTGTTATATCATTTGAATGAATATAATTGACCTATTTTCTTCTTTCTTTTTGTTCTATCTCATTTAATGGTTTAAATTCTTAATTGCACAATGAATAAGTTACTGGTCATCGAGTAAAATTAATGTGTTTTGTGATCCTTGGTCAAATATTGAATAAATTAAATATTCTTTAAATATCTAGTAGAGCATAATTGAATACATCATAGCTCTATATAGGGTTTCCTTACCTAACTCAGTCTTTAAGAAGTTTATGTTGTTTTCTTGAGTTAAAGAGGTGGACCCATCAAAGTCCATAGTGCTGATTGGAATTAGAGAATTCTATGACATGATAATATTTAAGGGGTGCAAAAAATTTATCCAACAATTTTTGGCATCGTTGTCGAGGAGTTGAATTCTTATTTTTGAGGATTCTATAACCCAAAATATTCTTTTGAATATCTTGTAGCGGTAATATATGCCAAAATTTTTTGATGTTGTTGTCAGGGAAGTCTAATTACTTTCTCATGATATTTAAAAATATTTTTGTGGTAACATTATCCAACAAATGTTTATGAAATTTTGTGGTATTTGAATGGATAGGATAGGGCCATCAATGGTTGCAAGGATTTTGTAATGTGCTTCATATGGCCCTAATTAGGGTAAATAAAAATAAATATTTCATCATAACTTAATATTTTTGATAGACCCATATACTAAGGAAGGACATTTGATAAAATTATCCCATGTTGTTGGGTGTGTAAGTATATTAGAAACTTGCTAGGCATCGAATAATTCTACCACTCATCCTTCTTTGCTATAGGGATGAATCAAATTGATAAGATGTTTGTGATGAATTTTGATGTTGTTGAAAAGAGTGGAGTATGTTGTTTATCCTAGCTATCCTACAAATAGTTAGGAGATGTGCCACATTTTCATCCAATATTTGGCACATCTATAAATATTTATAAAGCTTCCAATTAGTAGACATAAATGTAGTCACCTCCCAATTTTTTACAAGATAACAAGGAAGATTGATGACTTAAGATATTCAAAGTGGCTAGTGACTTTTGAAAGGGAATTTGGTAGCTCAAACTTTTTTTTTATTTTTTTTAAGAGAAAAACCCGTTGCGGAGCCACCTTGGTCTGAGACCACGAACAGGGGGTTCTACATCGTCAAAGTCACCAGGGGGTCACACCCGACCCTGCCCGCACCAACATTATCAATTGGATTTTAGATACCCAATTCAAATTTTTGGTAGGGTGGAGATTTGAACCTGGGACCTCCCTTGGAGGATTGCCCTCTCCTCTCAAACTCACCTACAACACTTGGGTTAGCTCAAATATTTAAATGTAACACATAGACTTGCTTTTTAGTATTATGATCAACATGAGGTGCTAGCAAGTTGTTGTAAGGAACAATGAAAGCAAGGTGATTTCAACAAACTTGTATGCATATTAAGATGCAAAAGTGATGGATTAGTGATTGTATTACCATTATATCATATATTCACCATGAAATAAGAGTCTTATGAGAAATTCACTACCTCAACTACCTAGTTGAAACGTAATCTAAAATTCAATCTATCCCAACTAGAATCATTACAGGTCTTGATGGATCTCTTGAATTTGTATGTAATAAGCCACTAGAAAACAACAAACATATGAAGCAAGTAATGAGTTATAATTCATTCATGCAACATGCAATCAATGCAAGAAAATACATGATTATGCAAGTGATGCTAATTTAGAAAACATTTCTTGAGATGCATTATATTCATGGGTTATTTTAGTTTGTTTCCATTATTGTGGCTAGATTATAGGCAATTGATCCATACTTAGTGATTATGATGAATGGTCCTATCCAATTAGGTTTAAATTTACCCTTAATTTTGTTTTGGGCATTGGTATTTTTTTGATTTTCTTCAAGGACCAGATCCTTGAATTCAAATGAGAAAGGTTGAATTATTTTTTTATTGGATCATTTGAGTCTTTGATGATAGAGTTGATGCTTCTATAAGGTATGAATTCTCTTTTCATCAAGAATTTATATTATTGGTAACGAGTTTTTAAAGGGACCCAAAACCTTCTATACATGCCGTAGAGAGGATCCTGTGAAGGTTTGACTCAATACAGAGCAAGCCAAAAAGGGGCCAAAAGCTATGGCCACAAAAAAAAAGAAAAGGGAAATACATATCGATTATGACCCATAGGTGCAAACATAACAAAGCACAAAATACTGTATACACACAGGGATAACTCAGAAATAAAAAGGGACAATCTGGTAACATAAAAGGACACCTCGGTAACACCTCCTCATTTCAGGACATAGTCTTCGTCCTCCTTGGGATCGTCCTCCATAGGGATGCTAGTATTATGTGCATGCATCAGGTTGATGATTTTACTGGCTCTCAGGAGCATCAAAATAGCCAAAGTGACGATGTCCTCCAGGTTAGTGATCTAGTCCATGTCACCCATTTGATGGAAAAACCAAGATCTTGGAGATGGTCCTATCACAGTTCTTTAAATTTTACAAGTAGGGGAAGGGATTTTACCTTTGTCACTTGCATTTTTGATACGGATCGAGTACCTAGTAGGTGTTACAAATGGATCTACATGAGGTAACCATATTTGCCTACCCACTCTACTAGGGGTTATGTTATCCATGTTGATTGCCTGAACTTCTTGAGCAATTTCCATTATCTCCAAAGGTGGTTTTGGAACTGGATCAGGATCATCGGTCGACCTATCAGGTTCCATGATGTGCTAGTCAAGGTTCTAGCTAACGTATTTATAGATAATTAATTGGAGACCCTAGTGCTTGGGGTAAGTGGAATTCCCTCTTTTGACGTTGTCAATGGAGATCTCCATTGACTGAAGTAGATACTCCAGTATGTTAATTTTTTTGACATCCTTCAAAAATTTTAGGAACGCCATGTGAAATATTTAGAGGGGTGAAGATGGCTTGTCTACAATAAGGTACTGAATAACCGACACCATGGCCTAGTTCCAAGGTGTATGGAGGTCCTCCTTGACATACCCATTGTCCTTCTTCATAAAAGACTTACCCTTGTGGAAAAAATCCAATTCAACCGCCATTGAGTGTTTATATCTGTAGATAATATCCCCATCATTGGAGAGTTCAGTAATTTCCACCAATAAATTGATGGTCACAAAAAAAGTAAGTCCCTTCAAGGATACTATTCCATTGTTCCAACTTTAGACGAACTCTCATGAAATGTTAGGGTCATGCCCATTAATGTTTTTAGAAAATTCAGCAACCCGTGAGAGGCCATAATTTCCTCTAACAGTGGGTCTAACTGCAACTATTTAGACTCCAATAATATCATCCTCCAACACATAGAGTAGCTCTTCATACTAATGAACTCAAACTTCCTCATTGTTTCAAAAATATTTTGGTTCTTACTGCACATAGGTAAAATAAAAAGGCCACCCTTCAACAGCTAGGGAGGATACATGTTGACATCCTCAAGCTTTGAACTTGCCTTGGAACATTGATTGGGTTGCTCAGGCCTAGAATATCTCAACACATAAACCATACCACTCCCAATTATGATTTGGTTCATAAGACAAGAGTGCACCAAAAATGGAGGTGGTCATAGAGGGGAGTATACCTAGCAGTGATTTTTAAAAATGGTAACAGTGGACAGAGTGTGCCAATGGAGATGTAACTCATTCTTAGTCATCCTCCATGAGTGTACCTCATGGAAAACCCATGCCACCTTGGCATCCACAATGGACATGAGTTGGATGGTTCTACCAGTACACCCTATCAAATCAATAGCTTGGCATGAGGTAGTGATAGTGCCATTATTAGTCATAAGCTCAATCTCACAAATCACATGAATGGAGTCATGCTCTCTGTCCTTTTCCTCCATTCAAAACTCTATTTTGGCCCCTTGGCTATTTGTTCCTTTCCAAATTTTGGAGATAATGTTGACACTAATGTTGGAAAGGAACCTCTTAATACCGTATTTATTACTGCTCTAGTTGATTATTGTCTTAAAATAATAACCCTCACACCTAAGATTATGGGTAGTGTAGTCCCAAGGAATATTAGGTAGACTCCTTGGGGTGTGAACTTGGTGACTATCAACCACCTATCGTCAACTTGTAAATGGATGCCATATCAACATGGAGGTGTAGTAGGGCTTAACCCAATAGGAAAAAGTCTTTTAATGCTACCACATCTATTCTCTCTCTATACACGGTGGTGCATATTGATCTTGGGGGTTTTGACGCTATTCATAAGTGGCAACTTCATTTTTATGGTAGAAATTCATAATACACTAGGGAAAGTCCTGTCGCCACATTGAAAATGACTATAAAGTTAACTTAAATTTGGCCATGGCATCAACCACTTTATTGCCTTCCCTATACATATGTTGAATTGAAACATTAATAATTACCCTAAGGTGGAAGATGGTCTCCTGGATAAGAGGGCCAAAATTCCAAGGTGGATTTGAGCTGCCTTCGATGTAATTTATTGTATTCAATGAATCACCTTCAATGATAAAATTCTATATATTGGATTCTAATGCCATTTGGATACCATGATAGACTGCTCTGGCCTTGGTGAAGTTGTTTGATTGGATTCCCAAATTTTTAGCATAGGCCAAAATAATTTTACCTCTGTCATCTCAGATCACCCCTCCACACCTTGCTTCATCGGGATTACCTTTGGATGCACCATAAAAAATTAGTTTAAACCATTGGGAGGGAGGAGGAATCCATGACACAAGGTATCTATCCATAATGGGGTGGGGTTGACCAAAAATATCAAAAGAGAGGTTGACAGAATTTGCGATATGGATTTCAAAGGGAGACGTAGGACTATCCTCAGAAGGAGTAAGGCTGTAATTTTTAGATGCAAAGGTAATAATTATTAATGAAATAGACTCGAGATCATGGTAAGAAAATTTAAAGGCTCTATTATTTCTCTCAAGCTAGACCTACCACATAAAGTGTGGGAGAGTAACAGACCACCAGTACTTAAGGTGAGTGGAGTGAAACTAGTTGGGCCATTGGAGGATGAAATCACTAATGTATAGAGGGGAAAACCATGAAATAGAGGTAAGAGAGAGGAGATATGAGAGGATGTTTCTAGAAAAGGGACACTCTAAGAATAAGTGGTCGATCGACTCCCAAGCAAATTTATCTCAAAAGAGAGGTTGACAGGATTTACCAGTTGGATTTCAAAGGGAGATGTAGGACTATCCTCAGAAGGAGTAAGGTTGGCATTTGTAGATGCAAATGCAATAATTCTTAATGAAACAGACTCAGTATCATGGTAAGAAAATTTAAAGGCTCTATTATTTCTCTAAAGATAGACCTACCACATAAAGTGTGGGAGAATAACGGACCACCAATACTTAAGGTGAGTGGACTGAAACTGGTTGGTCCATTGGAGGATGAAGTATAGAGGGGAAAACCATGCAATAGAGGTAAGAGAGAGGAGAGATGATAGGATGTTTCTAGAAAAGGGACACTCTAAGAATAAGTGGTTGACTGAATCCCAAGCAAATTTACAAAGGAAACATTTATTCGGGAGGATCATACCTTGAGCTATCAAGTTGTCGGTAGTAAGAAGTCATTTTGACCTACCAACCAGTAGAAATTAGCTATCTTGGGAATGAGGTGCTTTATCTAGATGTATTTTACAGGTAACCATTCTTCCTCAAGTTCACTCAATGAAGCATAGGTTTTTTTGATAAAAAATAACCCAGAATCACTGAACTACTAGAAAGGGAAATCATGTGGATGGGTACTCAGGATTAATTAAGTGAGGAGCATCTCAGATAAACATAGACTAGCAGTACATAGCTCTAAATATACCATGTTAAGAGGTAGGTTCAACCACTACGGGGGAGCCGATCCATGGGAAATAAAATTGCCAACCTTGGAACCAAATAGCTGGTCAGAAATGGGTTTGGAAATACTTACAGACTGATCATACATCAGGGGCTGAGCTATAATACAAGGATCTTACAAAACCTAATACATGAGCCATAACCTAACTTACACCTACTATATTTTTGGATAATGGACCTGGTATGGTACACTAAATTCTAGAAGGTAGAACCAGTCGGAATGGGGGAGTCATCTGTCAAGGAATCTTGTCTAAGATATTTGCTTTTCATAATTTCCACCCACTAGACAAGAGAGTTAGTGACTATTTTCTAGCCTTGCTTGGAGATCATTGCCATATTCATTTTGTGAACTTTCATAAGGCCTAGCCCACCCCTAAATTTTAGAAGATAAAATTTATCCCATGCAACAAGGGAAAATTTGACCTTGTTCTCTATTTCGAACCATAGAAAATTCCTTTGAATTTGTTTGAATTTGTTGCACACAGCTATTGGGGATCTGAATAATGACATGAAGTAAATTGACACACTCTAAATATAGGATTGAACCAATTTAAACTTACCAGAAATACTAAGGAGGGCTCCCTTCCACCCCAATAACTTCTTCATTACTCACTGGATAACATTGTCCCACATTCTCTCAGTAGGGATGCCTTGGATAAGAGGAAGGCCAAGGTATGGTGCATCCCAGGATGTGAGCAATTTTAACTGTATTTGGACCAGAGTGTTGACAAAGTAAATTATGATTTTAAGATAATTGACTCTTTGGATAGCAACCCTCTCGTAAGCCTCTAGGATGTATCTGATGCTTCTAGCTTTCAGGACACTTGAGTGGTTGGCCAAAATAGTGTCATCTACAAACTATTGGTGGGACACTAGGGTGATACCAGTCACAGCTTTGATACCTAAAATATCTCCTACAGAGCATGCAACCTTGAGAGCCCTTCCCAGGCTATCAAAAACTAATATGAACAAGAATGGGGACATGGGGTCCCCTACCTAATTCCACGTTTGCTTCTGAAATACCCAACCAATGCCCCATTAACTAGGACAAAAAACCAAGATGAAGTGGTGTAAGCTTTGATCAATCAAATCCATATAGTGTGGAAGACAAATCGAGTGAGGATAGCTATGAGGAAATCCCATGAAATTCTATCAAATTTGTAGTTGACATAGACAAGTGCAGAGATATTAATCACCTATTGCTACATCCTTCAACAAAATTCAAAGGGAGAGAAAATCTAGTTCAAAAGGGAAGACAACCTCAGTCCCATAGACCAAGGCATAGGGAATTGTTTTAGTCATGGTGCACAATGTGGGATGTGGCTGAAGGTGTCAATCCTATCTAATTTTGTTTACAAATTTCTTAAGTATTTAGATAAGATATTTATTAGAAGTGTCAGTTTGGCCATTACCTTGAGGATAGTAAGGCATGAACAATTTATGCTAAATTTTGTAATTAGCAAAACTTTATGCAACATCCTTATTTTTGAAAAGAGTGTCATTGTATGCTATTATGACCGAAGGGATGTAATAATAGGATAGGATATGATTGAGGATAAATTTAGAAATTTGTATCATAGTATAAGAGGATAGAGACATGGCCTCAACCCATTTGGTGAAATATCTGGTTATGGTGATGATGAACTTGTGTTTGTTAGACAAGATAGGATTTATTTTTCATATAATATCTAGACCCCATGTGGAAAAGGGCCAAGGAGAAGACAATGAATATAGTTCCTAGGATGGAACATGGACAAGATAATCATGTTTTTTAAATTTATTGCACTTACAAATGTAATTCCAAGAATCCTTTTCTATAGAAGACAAATAATATATTAGACTAAGGAGCTTTTTTGCCATGGAATATCCATTGAATCACCACATATGCTATCATGGACTTATTGAATTGCATGCTTAGCATCTTTTGTATTAAGGCAACAAGGGAGGATACCATCAAAATATTACTTGTATGAGATGTCACCGATGATGATGAAGTGACAAGTATGTTACCTAATAATTTTGTGTTCATTGTGAGCGAGACCTTCAGGTTATGCACACTCCCTAAGAAAGGCATAAATGTCTTTGTACCAAGGTTTTGGAAGGATTGATGATTCAATAGCAAATATTTCTAAAGGTTTTTGACTAGACTTGAGGGTTGTTGAATTCCTAATTTGTTAAATGGTGGTAGTGGCTTGCTCATACTCTAATTCTAAGGTAATTAAGGAAGCTACAACTACCATTGCATCAAAAAAATGATTACCAAACCTAGGAATGGTAGCAACGGTAACCTGATCAAATGTGGATAAGAAATGGTCAAAAATATCTTTATAAGGTTTTAACTTATCATATTTGGTTTGATAATTTCCTTTGATCTAATTAATGTTAAGCTAGGAATCTCCATAGATGAAGAGGATTGAGACTTGGAGAGCTAGAGCAGTACAAAGTCTAAGGATAAGGGCTTTATATTATGTAGTATTATTTTTGTATAAAAATTGGAGCTTACATGATAATGGAATAATGATTTGTAGTGGGGAGACTAAAATTACCCTAGATCATATAACCTTGGCATATCTAATATCATCAAAGTATAGAGACCATATGTTAGATTGCTTGGCATCTAGACTATAAATAGTCTTATAAAGAAAATTGATTTATGTAGGTTGATGAACATCTAATTGTTCTACTACTAAAAGGATTTCTATGACTTTTCCTTTTATGGATTTTTGGTTTACAAATTCAAGGTCAAACTAATTGAGGGCCATTAACAATTTATAAATGTGATATGAGAGATGGTTTTGAAATGAGATATCTTATAGGCTCTACTCGAGCTATCACAAAGGTCATTATTTTGAGCATGTAATGCCTCCATTTTTGAGAGGCAAAAACTACTACTAGACAATTTTTTTCCAAAGGTGTATAGCAAGTTTCATAACTTATACTAATGTAATAGATTTCCCTTTCTTTGTGTTGATCATAATATTGAGCCAACATGACTCCTAAGGTATGCATAATTGTAATGATGTGCAAAAATAATGATTTGAAGGGGTCTAGTGGGACAAGGACTAGAGGAGATAAAAGGTATGTTTTAAATGCATCAAAAGCCCTTTATAACTCATCGACCCATTAGAATTTTATGCCTTTTCTTAAAAACTTAATAAAAGGTTAGAATTTATCTATGAGTTGAGAGATAAACCACTAAATAGATTGCAATTTACTTTGTAGACTACATAGTTTTATTATTGTCTTAGGTGGAGACATGTTTGTAATGGTGAAAATATTTTTTGGATTGATTTTGATTCCTCGATGGGAAATTATGAACCCTAGCATTTTTTTGGATGTGACTCTACAGACACATTTAGAGGGTTTAAGGTAGACTTTACACTGTGTTATATGATACAAATTTTGTCTTAAATATTGAATATGGTCTTCTCATATTAGGGAATGACCTAGGAGATCATCGACATAATATTCTATTGTATCATGCATATTGTCATAAAATATATATGTCATAGCACATTGGTAAGTTGTACCAACATTTTTCAGATCAAAAGGCATGACCTACCAACAAAAGAGACCCAAAAATATGGTAAAAGATTTTTTGGGTTGGTCTTCTAGTGCTATCATAATATGATTATATCTAAAAAATCCATCCATAAAGGAAAACATTATGGATTTAGAAGAAATATTGATAATCAGTTTGGTACATAGGAGAGGGAAATCATATTTGTTACATGCTTTATTAATGTCCCTAAAATTAGTGCAAATGTGAATGATACCTTTTTTTAGCAATAGGGACTATATTAGATATATAATTAGAATAGTTAATAGCTTAGATAAATTTAACTTTGACGACCTTTTGAAGTTCCTCTTTGATGAGTAAGACTACCTTAGGGTGCATTTTTGTAGCTTTTGCTTTATTGATTTGGCATATGGTTAAATATCCAAGTGATGTACACCAAGAGAAGGATATAACCTTGAAATATCCACATAAGACCATGCAAAGACATTGTAAAATTTGGTTAGGATATTTATATATGCTTCATGTTCTTCAAGAGTTAATACTTTAACTAATTTAAGGATTCTAGGATTATCTTGAGTCCTAATATTGATATTGGTTGTTTTCTCAATAAGGATGTGAGACTCATACTTGAAATGTAGGGGTTTAGGGAGTACCCCTAAGATTTCAAATTTTGTTGGATCTAAGGATGATTGAACATGATCAAATACTTATGAGGTATTGACAATGTTTATTTGAACATGCGACTCTTTGTTATAGGAATAATCTAGGGTAAGATGGTTTCTAAAGGGGTTGTATATTAAGGATTATAGCTCACAATTATTGATGTTTGATATTAATAGAGAATCACTCTCTATTTGGGTTGTAGTGTCTACTAGTTTAGAAGAGTTATTGGATTTGGGATGAGCAACATTTATGGTATTTATACTAAGTGAATGAACGAGAAGAATAGACATCTAATAGCCCCATTTATGGTTTTATTTGACATTATTTGTTATTGTGAAGCATTCATAGGGTTCTAAAAAATCATTTCCATTATCACTCTTAGATAATGATGAAAAGAGTTGACATTTTTTTATAATGGCATATATAACCTAGCCCCCATCAACTTATCTATAATTCAGGTTCTAAAGATTCTTTGACACCTTATAAAACTTCCTAGACTCATCCCACGATACCTAAGTTTGAATAGGATATATTTAGGTATCTAATATAGGTTTGATATATAGAAATAAGTATATCATTGTTTAATTGGACAGGGATTCCTTCCACAAATAATTTCTTCATTAGACATTTTAGCAAAAATAAAGGTACAACTTCTTTTTTGCACTACCTTTACCTTTTGAGAAGGTAGTCCTAAGGCTCAAGGTGAGGGAGGTAACTTGGATAGGTCTAATGCTAATTTTATTTATGGATTAACATGGTCAATTTTTTGAATTTTTTGGGTCTATTCTTCTTGCTTCTCAGGTTGACCACTAGTGCTTGTTTTATTATCATTTCTACCTGATCCTAAGGGTAAAGGTTTTGAGGTTTTATCAGTAAAAAAGTGATATGTACTTAAAGAGGGATAAAGAAATATATTTGGGTTTCATTTTTCAATGGAATAACTATAGGAAAATGGACCAATATATACATGAATAGTGTGGAGTTGTCCTTGGTAATTAAATTTTAAGCATTGATGATAGGTGGATAGGACTACCTACATAACATGGATCCAGGGTCATCCCAAAAGAATATTATAGTTCAAGTCACAAGTCAAAACATGGACTAAAGTGTTGAGTATGTGGGGTCCTACTTTTATAGGAAGGACCAAAGCTCTAGTAACCTCTCATCATTAATTATCATAAGCTCTTATAATGATGGCAAAGTTTTCTAAATATTGCTTGTTTAATCAATCCTATTAATTAGTTTGAGATTACATACATTAATGACAAACCTATTATCAATAAGCACTCTTTTGATAAAATTATCATTGTTTTCATAGGTGATATGAAGGGGTGATTTCCAGAGCATAGATAGAGATGGGGAATCTTCCTCATAAAGGGCTATGGTTGCTTGATTAACTAAAATAGTTCATACCACATGATTCAAATAAGATGGACAAAATTTGAAAATATTTTCTTTGTGAACTAAAGAATTTTTTAAAAACTAAAGTAGGGAAATATTGGTAGGGATATATTCGAGTTGTTATTAGAGGTTTAAGTTCCCTTTTCGTTTACCCTGAACCTTTAGGATTAAGGGTGGTTTCTCAAAGAGAGGATTTTATTTCGATTTCATAACTAGAGGAGAATTGAAAGTTAAATTTTAATATTGAGACTTTTGTTGTTGCCCTTCTACTACATGAATCATCCTAACCATATTCTAGTTAGGTGGTCGAATGTTTCTATGTTGAATATTATTAGTCATAATTTTATGATTTGGTAAAAAATTTTGGAATTTTTGTGAGTCACTCATAAATGAGGTCTTAGATGAGGGCCTTAAGGGTTTTACATGGTTTTACATTTATTAGTGGAATACCCATTGATGCATTGAAAAGTACATTGATCTATAGTATTTAATTTTGATAGTTTTTCCTCTCATGATTTGGAGGTCTTAAAGGTAGGAGTTAACCTTTTTAACCTCTAAAATTTATTCTATAATGGTTTTGGGTAAAACATTGGTTAATTTTCTATGGTATAAATCATTACCTCCATTTAATTGTCAACCTAGGATAGCTCGTAAACTTGTGAGTAACCCTGCACAATATATGCCTGTAATCTCCCTTTAATCAGATGAGTCCCTTAGATTCTATGGTTTTGGGGGGTGTTGTTTTTTTGGAGTTCTCATTTATCTTCCAAACCACTAATATAATTTGCATTATCAAAGAAATAACTGAAATGCTTTGAAATCAAAACTACACACTTGTTGGAAATTTATAGAAAATAGGAGAAATTGCAATATTAAACTAAACTACAGAAAACAAGAAAAATGAATTAAAATGACAAAAAATAGAGAAAATAAGGGAGGAATACTATTGAGAGTGGGCCCAAGCTTCCAAAAATTTCACCCACATTAAGACATTCACTGGATGCTAGTTGAGTTTGATTAAAAGACTCAAATGTATTGTATTGAAATTTGCAATAGAAAAATATAGAGAAAATTTGGGATCTATTTTTCAGGGGTGGCTTGCATATTTATAAGATATGTGGCCATGCCTTATTACATTCTGAAAGCAAATCACTTTCTATTTTTGTTGTTACAACAATACGTAGGAATAAAGGAGATAAAGCAAAACATTAAACTCAGAATATATTCAGCGTATTCTGTATCAAAACAAAATACATTTGATATTTTGCTTTACCTGATTACATTGATTTTTATGTGATTGCTAAAAAATAGATGACATATGATCATTGATGTTGTCCTTGGTCCGCATCCATCACTGAAATCGCGTCCACATCCATCATTGAAATCACCATTTTATTCTATTGACAATAGGGGTTGCACTATAATTCTGTGTCAATGGGAATCAGGTGCCTTATCTATAGAAGATGGGAATCAGGCACCAAAGGAGTCAAGAACCTAACGAGAATTAGGCACCTAACAGAAATTAGGCACCCGATAGTCAAGCACCAAACGAGAATCAAGCGCCCAATAGTCAAGCACCAAATGGGAATTGGGTGCCTAAATGGGAGTCGGGCGCCTGACTTAGCACTTCATCACTATTTTGTTGAAGATATTTTTACCATCACAAAATGGAAAGTGCCAGGTCCGAATGGGACCTCGACGTAGTCATGCTAAAATACTATAAAATCCACTGAATCTACACATAATTCACTCAAAAACAAATATTAGACAACATACATAATCTAATGTTAAATACATATAAAATTTGCATAAAATATATATTTCTATTAAAATAAATGCCACAATATATATGGAAATTTTGTACAAAAATGAGCATTTTTAAGGCTCATCATCCCCCCATGCTTAAGGGTTGGCACATCCTTGTGCCACTTTGAACTGGTAATTACCAGTCTCACTAACACCCTTCCAGTAGGCCTTGACTTTTTCCTTCCTCTTCTTTTTAGTGGCTTTGACTTTTGCCTTATCTTTGGGCTTTCACCCTTTCGGTGTTTTGGGGGTGGCTACCTCCTATTGCTACTTTTTCAGGTGCTTGTTGTGTCGAGTTGGCTGACTAGGTCCTATTCCTTCACCTGGCTGTTCCTTTGTCCAAAATTTCCTCCCTGCCACATTCCTCAAGTAGTAGCCAGTAAAAGTGGAGGCATCCTTCTAGAATGTTGGCTCAGCCTACTTCCAGTATTGATGGTGAGGGGGTAAACTTTCTCCCATTGGTACTATAGATTCATCACCAAAATGAAATATTGGATTTCTCAGCAACCTTGGCCTTGGGTAAACTAGCCACCATTAGCTCAAGTTTAGCATCATCTTCAGACTCTACTTCTTCCACCAGGGGAGCTTTGCTTGTTGTTGCCTAAGCTACAGGTGGTACAAGACCTAGCAGTCCCATCTTCATGAAATATACCTTCATCTTTGAAGGTTGATCACCTGTTGACCCATACAAATCCCAGAACTGCATTGGTCAAGCAAATTTGATTTTCTTACGAGGAGCTTTAGATGTCTTTTTGGCCTCTTTTCTAGTTTCCTTGGCCACTCTCTTAGAGGCTTTCCTATACTCCTTATCTACCTTGATATCTGCCTTGAGCTATTCAAACTTATTTTTCTACTCATCAAACAGCTTCAAAGTCTCTGCCCATTATTCATCAAAATTCATACCTAATTCTTTTAGTTGTGCAGTCCTTGGCTCTGGGTCTTCTTTGCGCCATAAGCTTCAAATTTTTCTTGGCTCTAAGTTTTACTTGCAATAATTTCTCACTGGTTTCTATTTCCTACAACTCTATTATTTTCTTGCATAGAGTTTTGCCAATGCATGGTTTTAAATCACCTATCCATGAATGTAGGCATATTATTACCGTAATTAGAAATAATTATGATTATCTATGCAAAATATCATTAAAGCATGTGTGCCAAATTTTGCGTAGATGATGACCATGAGTGTTTTCCCAATCATAGTAGTGACACGTGGAAAAATGCCAAGTGGAGAGAAATGGGTGGTTGGTAATTCAATGGGGAATGTGCCGACACTATTTTATAGAAACATATGCCTATGAAAATAATATATATATATATATATAAAAAATTAAGCACGTACCCATATTATGTTTTATGCGTGTATAATGCATAGACACTCATGGTGCACTAGCATTGGCTGCTTTATGATGACTAGATGTATTAGAACAAAGAATGATAGGCATATTTCCCATGCGATAAATTTCTCTCCATTTTGATTGGTTCTCGATTGTTGCAATTTGATACATTTGAGAATTCCTACACATTTTCAAGAAAATATTAGAAAAACACATCTTCACGGGATGAAAAACATCCCTCCCTTGGAAATTATTCATTGATGACCTTGGAACATGCATAAATCTCTTATGAAAAAATTAAAATAATTTCATCCATGAAGTTTGACTTATGCACATGGGTGAAATGTTGACGTGGCTCAGGCCACTTTCCAATGCTGAAGATTATTCATACGAGGCACAAACACCCATGAAAATAGAAAGTAGGTGCCTCCTTACATGGAAATCGGGTGCCTTCTTTTGAATCAAGGCACGCAGGTGCTTGGTAAACAAAAAGTAGACACCTTTTGTTAGCAATCAGGCATCATGCTTAATATGGAAAGTAAGCACCTTTGGCAATCGGGCACCATACTTAAAGTAAAAAATAGAAAGCAGGCACATTTTTATTGGAAATCAGGTGCCATACTTAAAAATAGAAAGCACTTTTTTTTATGTCCAGGAAATTAGGTGTCACTTTCCCAAAAAATGAAAGTCGAGTACCATTTCCTTATGAAAAATAGGAATCAAGCATCGATATACCAAAAAATGGGACTCAGGCACCTTTTCCTTGACATACACGGGAGTCAGACCTTCTACATACAAACAATATGACCTTCTACCATACAAACAGGAATCGGGTACCATCTTCCATAAAAATGGGAGTCGAGTACCTTCTTCTCCAAAAAATGAGAATCAAGCACCTTCCTCTTCAAAAAATGGAAAGCAGATGCTCCTCCTTTATTTCAACATCTACTGATGTGTCCACTAGTGTACGCTTATAGTTGATCAAGCCTTCAATATTCTAGTTTGAAGAATAGGGACAGAATCAACATCCGCTACCTAAACCAACATTCGAGTATTTTTCTTCATGAAGACAAAAAACAAACACCCAAACACTTGTTCAGATATGGTTTCCCCCTCCAAGTGGGGATGAGCTACTTCTACTAGAATTTAATCTCCTAGAAAGTTGGGATTGTGCAGGTTCATGGATCCTATGCTTGTTAGGCCTAGGTTTCCCAGGCTACCTAATAGTTGCACTCAGGGCATCATTCCTACAAAACAAAAATACAACTAAAGAAAGAAAAATTGTAGAACTTTAAAAGAATAATTATTTTTGGACCATGTGGACAACGTCCACATATTACTGACTCATTTTAAAACTAGAATCAACTAGGGTCTCCCCCATGCCTAATCTGGACTTCATCATATAAGTCTCAGACACATGATATGGATGCAATCGATGACCATTGACTATTAATGTAATGTTGTTACCATCAATTGTTCTGATCCTCACAACTCCATTGTTGATGATCTCAATCACTTCATATGGCCCCATCCAATGCTGCATAAGTTTACCTTTCCTTTCCTAGAACTGAGAGTCATACAATAATGCCCACTCTCCCACTTTTAACTACTTTGGCCTGGTGTGACGATCATGCCACTTGGCCCTCTATTTTTGGATGACCTCTATCCGATGTAGAGCATCTCTTCAGTATTCATCCAGCTGGTTAAGCTGTTGAATCCTCTCCTTTTGTGCCTCATCTAGATTCAAATTTAAATCTACTATAGTTCTGAGAGTTTTAATCTCAAATTCTATGGGCATCATAGCATTCTTCCCATATACTAGCTGGAATGGTGTAAAACCAGTAGTAGTTTTCTAGGTGGTTCTGTAAGCCCACACTACTTCTAGTAATCTTGTGGCCTAGTCCTTCCTATGCTGTTGTACCATCTTTGTGAGAATGTTCTCCAGTTCATGGTTGGTTACCTCTACTTGCCCATTTTCCTATGGATGGTAAGGAGTGGTTTTGTTATACCTGATTTTATATTGTTGCATGAGTTCCTAAATCAAATTTGAAGTAAATTGAGGCCCTTGATCAGTTGTGATCTCCCTTGGAACCCCAAATCTAGTGAAAATAGATGAATACAAGAAGTCTACTATAGTCTTCTCTTTAGAATCATGTAATGCCTACACTTCAACCCACTTGGTCACATAGTCAGTGCAAACTAAGATATACCTCTTACCTATTGACTATGGATTAATGGGTCCTACAAAGTCCATCCCCCATTTATCAAATGGCTCTATGTGTACATGTGGTTGGAGTGGCATTTCATATCTGAGAGTAGGTCTGCCCATCCTCTGACATTGGTCACATTGGCTCATGTGCTTGGTTGCATCTTTGAATAGTGAAGGCCAGTAATAACCAACCTGCAATACTTTGAATGTAGTCATTTTTCCTACAAAATGGCCACCACAAGGTTCATTATGGTAAGATTTTAGTATTTCTACAATCTCATTATCAGCAACACATCTTCTCATGACCTGATCAGGCCCTATTTTAAATAGGCACCCATCAATCCATGAGAAGTCTACACTTTTCTCAATTAAAGTTTATTTCTCACATGGTGAAAGTGTAGGGGATACTTTACCAGTGGCTAAATAATTAGCCATATCTACGTACCATGGTATCTATTCATTAAGAGAAAACAAATGCTCATCTAGAAACTGATCTTCTATGGCTAAATGATCAAGAGGTGTCAATATGGAAAGGAAATCAGCTACCACATTGTCCTTACCTAGTTTATCTACAATTGTCACATCAAACTCCTGTAGAAGTAACAACCATATGATAATCCTACCACTGATTCTAGGTTTGTTTGTTAGGTATCTGATAGTTGAATGATCAGTGTGCACAAAAACTTGATAACCTGTAATATAGTGGTAAAATTTGTTAAGAGCATGTATGACTGCAAGGAATTCCTTTTCTATGATAGTATAATTGAACTCAGCACTTGTAAGATGTTTACTGACATAATAGATGGCATAGAAATCATCACCATATTTCTATCCTAGAACTGACCCTATCGCATTATTGGATGCATCTGCATATATGTGAAAGGGGATGGTCCAATTTGGACCCCTCAGGACTGGAGCAGAAGTCAATTTTTCTTTCAAAATGTTAAATGCTTGTTCACAATCATTTATCCAGACAAACTCTATATCTTTTGCTAACAATGTGCTTAGGGGTTTAGCAATTTTGCTAAAGTCTGCTATAAACCTCCTATAGTAACCAACTGATCCAAGGAAACTACGGATATCCTTCTGAGTTTTGGGTGTAGGTAGGTTTTGGATAACTTCTATCTTCTTCCTATCTACCTTGATCCCATATGCAGAGATATGATGTCCTAAAACTATCCCCTCCTGCATTAGCATATAACATTTCTCATTACTTAGGGATAGATTGGTTTCCTCACACCGCTGAAGTGTTCTCTCCAAATTTTCTATGGCTTCTTCAAAGGTTTCACCATATACAGTGAAATCATCCATATATACCTCCATAGTTTCTCCAATCATATCAGAGAAGATGCTCAAAACTACCCTTTGAAATGTGGTAGGTGCATTGCACAAACCAAAGGGTAAAACTCGGTAAGCGAAGGTTCCCCATGGACAAGTGAATGTGGTCTTATCTTGGTCCTCTTCCCCAATATGAATCTGATTATATCCACTGAACCCATCCAAGAAAGAAAAGTATTTCTTTCCTGCTAAGGTGTCAAGGACCTGATCTATGAAAGGTAAGGGGAAGTGGTCTTTCTTGGTTGCTTTATTCAGTGACCTGTAATCAACATAGATCCTCCACTTTCCATTTTTCTTGGGCACCACCACCAAAGGTGATACCCATTCACTATCTGAGATAGGGTAGATAAACCCAACTATCAAGAGTTTCTGCAATTCTATTTTAACAATCTCCTTCATAGTTGGATTCATCCTACGTTATGGTTGTCTTACCAGTTTTATTTCATCTTCTAGATATATTCGATGAGTACAAGTTTTAGGAGCTATTCCTCTCATGTCTGAATACTCCCAAGCAAAGGCACCTTGATGTTTGACTAATGTTTCTCTCAGTTTGATCTATTATTCAGATGTCAACCCATCATTTATGTTTAATACTCTCCCAGGTGCAACTTCTATTTGCTGAATATGGTGATCTTTACCTCCCACTAATGGCAACTCTAGAGGAGGACAAGAGGGTTCTCCTTGGAAAAAGTTTGATATCACCCTATCCTCATCACTCTCATCCTCCAACTCATCAAGTGCCATGATGGATTGAATCATTGATAAACCACTCATGTTCTGGTTTTCACATTCAGGTTCTCCCAATAAATCTACAAACTGTGCAGGTGGATGGATGATCAGAATTATTGCATTTTGACCATCAAAAATGGTCATCTGTCTATTTTTTCAACTTATGTAGGTATTATATGTTGCTATCCAAGGCCTACCTAAGATGAGTGGATAACCACCCAACCCAGACTTGGATTGTAACACTAAGAAATCTGTTGGGTACTCCCATGCATCCACTATGATAGTTATGTCTTCCAATATTCCTTCAGGGAGCACTGTAGACCTATCTACCAACTGAAGGATAATTTTGGTTGGCTTCAGATTGGTTAAACTAAGTTTTTGCATGGTTTCCTTGGGCATGACATTAATGGCAGCCCCTAGATCTACTAATGTATTGGGTAAAACACAACCCCCAATTTTCACAGTTAAAACAAGGCTTCTTGGGTCTGAATATTTTTGGTTGTAGGTATTTCCTAGCATAAGATCAACTAGTTGTCCTACCAAATTGATTGCCTATGCTAGTTTTCTTCCTAGTTTTCTTAGACACAACTCTCTTATGGCCTTGCTATAGATAGGAATATCCCTGATGGCCTAAAAGAGAGGAATTATGACTATCAGGTTCTTCAAACTAGAAAGAATATCAAATTCTGGTTGTATTGGCTTCTTGGGTTCCTACAACCTTTTTGGAAAAGGTGGAACCCCTTATCTATTATTTATAGTTGTTGATTCTTCTTCTACTTCTTCTATAAGAGGTGATTCCTCTTTTTCTAACTCTATGCTTTCCTCCTCTTCTACCAGAGGAGCTACTTCTACACCTACCTATCTACCTGACCTTAATTGTATGGGACTACAATCTACTTTGATATTATACATGGGGTACATCTCATTCTCCATATGGTATGCTAGCTGTGGTTTGTTGTTTGGATTAGAAGTAGGTTGTGCCAGTAGTTGAGTAGGTCTCAAAGTAGGGGGAGCTAGCAGACTTGGCTGTAGTGGGATTGGTGCAGCATGTTGTGGAGTTTGGCTCCAAGCATTCTGATTTCTCCACTATTGTCTAGGCTGCTGGTATGGCATCCATGGGTAGGGATTGTAAGGATTTTCTCCTTGGGGAAATTGAGTCCAAGGTTGTTGTCCCCACCAACCCATGTTGGGTGGCTGAACTTGACCTTGGTTCTGATAATTGCTACCCCCATAGGATGGCATTCCTATTGGCATGTTGTTTCCCATAGGAGACTATTGCCAGTTTCTCCTATTACCCATGAAGTATGCTTTCATTACTTTAGGTTCCTCTCTAGATTTTGATAACTATGGACACAACTTAGTTTTATGATATTTTTGACACACAACGCACACTCTAACTTTGTTCTCAGGACATTCATTTTTAGGGTGCTTTCCCCTACATTTAGGACAAAAATAGGCTAATGTTACCTCATTCTCCTACTTCTTTTTCTGAAGTAGAAGGGTGTCCATTTGGAGTGCAAGAGATGACAACATCTCACTCTTGAGGTCTTCAAGCATATTTCCTATTTCTATTTTAGTGATAGTGGTTGATTGTTTGATATTCCTAGGGGTTAACTTACCCTTCCTTCTTGAAAAGTTTTGACACAACTGCTGGATATCAGACATTTGGTGTTGATAAATATCCCCTCTAGAAATCATGTTTAAGGCTTCAAGAGATTCATTTGTAAGCCCCTTTAAGAAGATACTTCTTAAGGACCTATCTCCTAGTCTTGCATGGGGAGATCTTTGCAAATTAAAGCTAAACCTATCCCAATACTCCTCTAATGATTCTCCTTCCTTTTGTGTCATATCCAGGACTTCTTCTCTAGAATCTCGTGCTCTACCAAAGTCTTGATACTGATCTAGGAAGAGTTTTTTCATGTCTTCCTAGGTAGTTATCTATTTATGTCCTAAACTGATGAACCAACGTAGGGTTGCATCATCAAGAGTTGAGGGAAACAACTTTAATTTTTGAGCATCAATTTTATAGTCTACCGACCTGCATAGAACATCAAATTTGAAGAGAAACAGGTCGAGATCTTCTGATTGAAATCCTCTAAATATTGGAAGGTGGGTAGGAGAGATATGTTTCATCTTGTGGTCTCCTCTTACCTCTTCTATGGGGAAGTTAAAACTAGTGGATGCTTCTTCTACTATTTTAGCCATCTTGTCTACTATCAAGGTTTCTACACCTACTGCATTTAGGGTAGCTTTCAAGGCTTCTATCTCATTTCTTTTATCCTCTAGAAGGATTACTAAATCAGTATTTGAAATAGTCCCTTCCTCAACTACTTGCCAATGTTGAAGGTTCAGTAAATCTTCCTCAGATTGAACTCTTCCTATCTCAGATCCTTCCCTAAGGTTTTGTTGGTCTATTTTAGAAGGATCTTGTGCAAACAATGGATGTTGACTCCAATGCACAGGTGGAGATGGTGGTGGAGAGGTTTCAGTCTCAAGATCTGGCATAGTTGAAATAGAGGCTTTTTGAGAAACAATATTTGTGTTCTTGATAAAATGATCATCTGGTCCTCTAATTCTAGGTGGACTCATACAAAATTTCAAATGGAGGTTCTATAGAAAGTAACCTAAACTACTTCTAACATACTTTCTTCAGAATAGAAAATTATAGTTGGCTACTCCTCGAAAATGGTGCCAAAATGTTGGGCAAAATATTGGTTAGTTTTCTATGGTATAAATCATTACCTCCATTTAATTGTCAACCTGAGATAGCTCATAAACTTGTGAGTAACCCTGCATAATATATGCCTGTAATCTCCCTTTAATCAGATGAGTCCCTTAGATTCTATGGTTTGGGGGGTGTTGTTGTTTCATTGGAGTTCTCGTTTATCTTCCAAACCACTAATCTAATTTGCATTATCAAAGAAATAATTGAAATTCTTTGAAATCAAAACTGCACACTTGCTGGAAATTTACAGAAAATAGGGGAAATTGCAGTATTAAACTAAATTACAGAAAATAGGAAAATGAATTAAAATGATAGAAAATAGGTAAAATAAGGGAGGAATACTATTGAGAGTGGGCCCAAGCTTCCAGAAGATTTCACCCGCATTAAGACATTCACCGGATGCTAGTTGAGTTTGATTAAAAGACTCAAATGTATTGTATTGAAATTTGTAGTAGAAAAATATAGAGAAAATCTGGGATCTATTTTTTAGGGGTGGCTTGCATATTTATAAGATATGTGGCCATGCCCTATTACATTCTGAAAGCAAATCAATTTTTGATTTTGTTGTTACAACAATACGTAGGAATAAAGGAGATAAAGCAAAACATTAAACTCAGAATATATTCAGCGTATTCTGTATCAGAACAGAATACGTCTGATATTTTTCTCTACCCGATTACATTGATTTTTATGTGATTGCTAAAAAATAGATGACATATGGTCATTGACATTGTCCTTGGTCCACATCCATCACTGAAATCGCGTCCGCATCCATCGCTGAAATCATCATTCTATTCTATCGACAATAGGGGTTGTGTTGTAATTCTGTGTCAATGGGAATCAGGTGCCTTATCTATAGAAGATGGGAATCAGGTGCCAAATGGGAGTCGAGCACCTAAAGGAAATTAAGTGCCTAATAGGAATCAGACACCCGATAGTCAAGCACCAAATGGGAATCAGGCACCCGATAGTCAAGCACCAAATGGGAATCGGGTACTACAGAACACAAGCTTATACTAAGAGGGGGGTGAGCAGTATAAGACCAAATTTTACTTTTCTTTCTTAAAAAATATTATCTAATATATCAATGACAATATAAACTATAGTAATCAAAGAAATGTATAAATCATCACACACAATAGAGACACCAATTTAACGTGGTTCACCCAATGTGGGCTACTCCACAAAGAAAATATTTTACTAATATTTTCTAAACAAATATCTTGAGAATCCTTTCCTATTATAATTTTTATGGACCTCTATACAAAGGAGATACCAATACCCTAATCAAGTTCATGGATCTCTATCCATAGGAGAACTCTTTCCCCTTTGCTGGTTCATGGATCTCTATCTACAAGAAAACTCCTTCTCCTCTGCTCTGGCTGGTGATATTCTAGAAGACTATTGCCTCCACTACACTGGCTTGTGGATCTCTCTCCACTGAAGACCTTTGTCCTCACTCATAAGACCTATATCCTCACTGCTCTGGCTAATGTATATTTATCTACTGGAGACTACTATCATCTGCTCTATGACCTCCAAATATTACTCTTAGCTTTTCTCAAACTCTATCTCAAATATGCACTAAACACTATCCTCGATCTAGCACAAATCTACTCATAAGTCTATCTCTAGTTTGGCACAAATCTACCCTCAAATTTGCACCAAACTCTGTCTCTTCTATGGCATAAATTTATCCTCAAATATACACCATACTCTATCCTCAAATCTATCCTCAAGCTTTAAAACAAAGCTTTATCTAATAACAAATAAACTCTACTCACATCTGCCTCAAGACTTACCAAAAATCTTGATCAAATAAATCCTTCAATTATGCTCTCAAGTATTCTCAAAGACTTACCTCAAATCTATCCACAAGTCCTCTTAAGAACTTTCTCAATATGCTCTCAAATATTCATTAAGACTTACCTCAAATCTGTCCACAAGTCCTCTCAAGAACTTATCCAATGTTCTCAACAAGTCTTCACTAAGACTTACCTCAAATTTTCTCAACATGTCCTCCCTATTGAAGAACATGGACTTATACTGAGAGGGGGGGGTGAACAGTATAAGACTTAACCAATTAATAATTTTAACTTTAGATAGCAGTGGCATCAACACAACATTAATCAAGACAGAAAGCATCACACATTGAAGACCTATTTTTAACGTGGTTCACCCAAAATGGTTGGGCTACGTCCACAAAAACTTTTCTCTAAAAGTTATCTCAAAGTTCTTTGGGGATCCTTCCCAATTACAATGTTTATGAGCCTCGGCCCAAAGGAGATACCTTCCCCTCTACTCTGGAAATGATCCCTCAGAAGATCAATTGCCTCTACCTCTTGCCAGCACGTGGAACTCCTTTCCACCGAAGACCTCCTATCCTCAATGCTTAGCCTAAGAGACCTCTGCCTTCTATGATCATGTCCACAACAGCTCAAAGAACTTGTACCAAACACAGTCAGTCGGTCTAGTACAAGTCTTCATCTATCTGTCAAATCTGTCCAACTCTTGAACAAATCAATCCTCTGCATACAAGCCTTCTCAAAGACTTGCCAACTGTCCTTAGGTTCTTCTCAAAGAACCATTGCTCCTTTGTCCTCAAGTTCTCTGATAGAACTCTCAAAAATCAGCTCACAAGTCCTCTGCTAGGACCTGTCCAAATCTGCTCACAAGTACCCACCGGAACCTGTCCAAAATTGCTCACAAGTCCCCACCGAAACCTGTCTAAAACTGCTCACAAGTCCCCACCGAAACCTGTCCAAAACCTGCTCACAAGTCCCCACCGAAACCTGTCCAAAACCTCAGCAAGCTCACCAAGAAAAAATTTCTTAGTAGGAAATCACAAGGTGAATTGTTAGAGACCCAATGTGATTTTTCAAACTCATAGAAGCATAAAGAGAATTGTTAGAGACTCAATATGTTCTATACTCAACTCCCAATCTCAAAACTCAACTCAAATAAACTCAGCTCAAACTCAATCTCAAATCTAAAAACTCAACTCAAAATCAATCTCAAATCTGAAATGGATAGGATAGAATGCTCTCTTTCAAGAACATGAAACCCCAACAATTGCCAACTATGCGAAGAATCACATAATAATGATACTCATGTTATTTTCACCATCAATTAGGGTTTCAACAACAATGCTCATCAAACAAGGTTTAGTCAACCAACACCATTCAACTCAACATCAACCTTGAAGCATTCAACCAATCATCACAAGAAAAGGAAACAAGTAGAAATCCTTTTCCCCCCAAATATATTTGAACAAAACAGCCACCAAAACAATATCACCAAATGCAAAGAATAACTTGCTCAAATCAACTCAATGGAGTAAGCCCAATATCATGAATCAAGTAAAGCAATAACTTGATCAAACAACCTCTATGGAAGCAACTCAACCGTCAAACTCAAAATAGCCAACCAAGGGTTCCACCAACTCAATGAAAGTAGCTAGAATCACAAATATAAACCCTAGTGCACAAAGCTTCCACTATCTCAAACCAGAAATTATGCATTCACCAAAAACTCTCCTTAAGGATAACAATGCATAAGTAGTCTTCAACAAACCAGAAAATAGGATTTACACCTAGCCAAAGGATACCTAGTAGAATACCTTTTCACTCCAACCTTATTTCAAAAAACATACACAAATCATACTCATAAGAAGAATGTGCCCATACCTTATTGGAGTAGAAGATAATTGAACCTTCAAGTTGTCACCACACACAACTCTCAAACTTATAAATCGCTGTCCAAGAAACTCCGAATTTCGTGACATAAAGACGTTTTAATAAAAACATGTGTTACTCTAGCAAAGCACCCTCGCGAGACTCGAAACGGTGACCTCCGCTAATGCAGCGCCCAACAGCAGCCTTCACTGCCACTAGCCCATGCGGGCTACGAAGTTCACAAGTGAACTTCCCTCCACTTCACCCTCGAAAAAAACTCCCGAAGACTTTTCAACCACACGTGCTTCTAAGTCTTCCTTCGATTGTAGCAAATACAGAGCACAAACACCGCAAATTGCATTCGGGGAATTTCGAATTAATTAGCCTTCCAACCTTAGGAGTTGGAGAATAAATAGTCTCTTCGAAGACACCTTGACGTCGACGAAAATAAAGACCATTTCGAAATTAATCAAAAGTATTTTCAAAAAGGGTTTAAAAACCCTTAAATAATTTTAATAAATTAAGAATAAAAAAGGTTTAAAACCTTTAAGTATTTTTAATAAATTAAAAATAATTTCTCCCTTAATTAATTAAATAATTAATTAATTAAAACCTTGAAGGGTTTTAAATAATAATTAAATAAATAATAAAGAGAACCTCCATTGGTTTTAATAAAAACCATTGCCAATGGAATCTCTCCGGATTCTCTTAAAAATATTCTCTTGGAATCTTCCACCTTTGAAGCCAACACATCCTCTTAACATTAATGCCATTTCCTTTTGACATCAATGACAACTCATAGAAAAGAAGCTAGGATCTCAAACCCAAAATTGCCAACAATCTCCCCCTTTGTCATTGATGGCAAACCATGCTTCTCAACAACACATAAACTCAACATAAACAACTCCCCTTGTCTTGAGGCTCTCCCCCTTACTCAAATCTCTCCCCCTTTGTCATCAATGGCAAAGGGTCACCTTTGGGGCTCGAGACTAAGAATGAGCCTCTTAGCTTAGTCCCTCCCCCACCTCCTGATGAGGTAATTAATTCTAGGGTGGGAGTACAACTCCCAATTTCTTCCTTAGATACTCAAACGTTTCTCTTGGAAGAGGTTTGGTGAAGATATCTACAATTTGCTCTTTAGTAGACACATACTCTACCTTGACCTGCTTGTCTTGCACTTTCTCCCTTAGAAAGTGATACTTGATGGAAATATGCTTTGTCCTTGAGTGCATTACCGGATTTTTGGAAATACTTATGGCTCTTGTATTATCACAAAGTATGGAGATGGGTTGTTCATGCTTGACTTTGAAATCTTCCAAGGTGGTTTTCATCCATAAAACCTGTGTACACCCAGCCACTACTGCTATGTATTCAGCCTCTGTTGTAGATAAGGAAACTGAAGGTTGTTTCTTACTTAGCCAAGAAACCAGACTCTTTCCTAGAAATAATGCTTCACCACTAGTGCTTTTCCTGTCATCAATACTGCCTGCCCAATCTGCATATGTATAAGCTGTGAGAATGAAATCATCACCTTTGGGGTACCAAAGCCCAAAGTCCATAGTGCCCTTCAGATATCTGAATATCCTCTTAACTGCTATAACATGAGAATATTTAGGAGCTGCCTGAAATCTTGCTACTAACCCAAATGCCTGCATGATATCTGGTCTGGTAGCTGTAACATATAATAAAATACCAATCATTGATCTGTAAAACTTCTGATATGTCGCTGGAGATTCATCATCTTTACTCATCTTGCACCCTGTAATCATTGGAGTACATACTGGTTTGTTGTCCATCATCCCAAATTTCTTCAACATTTCTTTGATATACTTTCCTTGAGAGAGAAATACACCATATTTTGATTGAGCAATCTAAAGACCTAAAAATAATGACAGATCTCCAATCATAGACATCTCAAATTCCTTCTGCATGGTGTTAGCAAAATATTTGCACATCTGAGTATTATTTCCCCCAAAAATAATATCATCAACATAGACAACCATAATCAGCATATCATAACCTTCATCCTTAATATACAAATTGCTATCTGCCACACCTTTCCTGAAGCCTTGCTCATGAAGATACCTATCAAGTCTTGAGTACCAAGCCCTAGGTGCTTGCTTTAACCCATACAAGGCATTTTTTAGTTTACACACATAGTCTAACTGTTCTGAGAGAGACACGCCTTCTGGCCGTTCTATGTAGACTTCTTCTTCCAACACCCCATTTAGAAAAGCTGATTTTACATCCATTTGATATACCTTGAATGATTTGAAGCTTGAAAGGGCCAAAAACATTCTGATAGCTTCAAGACGAGCAACATGAGCAAATGTCTCTTTGAAATCAACACCTTCTACTTGAGCATAACATTTGCAGACTAACCTAGCTTTGTTTTTGACAATATTTCCATCCTCATTGAGTTTATTTCTGAATATCCATTTTGTGCCAATGACATTCTTGTCCTTAGGTCTTGGAACCAATTCCCAAGTTTCACTTTTCTCTATTTGATTTAGCTCTTCATCTATTGCTTTTACCCAAAACTTATCTGCACATGTTTCACTAAAATCTTTTGGCTCAATTTGAGATAATAATGAAACATTTGTAGAATCATGTGAGGGAATGACTCTTCTTTTTTTTTGCCTCCTATTTGGATCACCAATGATAAAATATTTGGGATGATGTTTCTAAAAATATCATGAAGGAGTTTTGGGAAGCAGTTGTCTTTCCTCTTCTTCATCTGAAACCTCTCTGAATTCTTCTTGACAAATTTCATCACTGAGTTCCTGGACTGGTTCTCTTATCCCTATCTTTTCATCAATTGTTACATTTATGCTCTCTACAACTGTATGAGTTATTTTGTTGAAGCATCTCGTAGGCCTTGCTTCTCTTGGAATACCCAAGAAATATTCCCTCATCACATCTAGGATCAAACTTACCCAAATTCTGATCTTCCCTTCGGATGAAGCACTTACTCCCAAACACTTTGAAGTATTTTACTGTAGTTGGTCTTCCTTTCCACAACTCATAAGGAGTTTTATGATGATTGACTCTAAGTTGGGCCCTGGTGATAATGTAGACTGCTATACTGACTGCCTCTTTCCAAAAGCCATCTAAAAGTTTTGACTCATTTAACATAGCTCTAGCCATATTTTCAATAGTTATATTTTTCCTTTCAACTACTCCATTTTGTTGAGGAGTTCTTGCTGCTGAATATTCCATTTTGATTCCTTGTTGGTCACAGTATTCCACAAATTCATTTGAAGTGAACTATCCTCCTCTATCTGATCTTAAACATTTAATTCTCTTGTCAGTCTCATTTTCAGTCATTTCTTTGTAAGCTTTAAATTTTTCAAAAGCTTCAAATTTTTCTTTGAGAAAAGTAACCCAATTCATTCTAGAATAATCATCTATAAACAACATGAAGTAGCTTTCTCCCTGAATGCTCTGAGTTCTATTAGGGCCACACAAATCAGTATGAATAATATCCAATGGTTTTGAAGAAGTATACCCTTTTGATTTGAAACTGGTTCTGGTCTATTTTCCATGTTGACAAGGACCGCAAACGATGTTATGGGGCCTTTTTATTTTGGGCAAGTCTCTAACTGCTTCCTTGTTACTAATATTGACAAGATTATCAAAGCTCAAATGCCCCAATATTTTATGCCATAACCAACTCTCATCTTCTTGAGTTAGAAAACACTTTTCCTTTTTTATCTCACTTAGCATGTAAAGATTATTTGGAGTCCTTGTAGCACTAGCAATGAGTTTTCCATTTTTTTCTTTACTTATCTCACATCTATCTAAAAATAAAGATACTATGTGCCCTTGATCACAAAGTTGACTCACACTTAGAAGATTATGTCTTAGGCCTTCTACATAAAGCACATTTTCTATTTTGGATTTCCCATCCAAACTAAGAGTCCCTTTACCACTGATTTTAGCTGACCTGTTATCTCCAAAACTAACTGTTCCTCTGTTTGTTTCTTTTAAGACCAAAAACTTTTCCTTTTCACCAGTCATATGTTTTGAGCAACCACTATCAAGATACCATTTCTCTACTTTGTCTTGAGCATGGAAAGCAGTTTGAGCTATCATTGACTTAAATTTGATCTCATTTATCTTTTTAGTGAACTCAAGGCTAGATCTATCCAAACTGCACATCTTTGCTAAATGCCCAAAATTATTGCACTTGTAACACATGACATCTTTATTCATAAGAGGTGCAAAAGAGTTAACATTTTCCTTACTATGTCTATTCACAAACTTATTGCAATGCATAGCTTTGTGACCAAATTTCTTGCGGGAAAAACAATAGCCATGGAAAGTATTATGTAACCTGTTTTGATTCCTTGGATGATTGTTCTTCTTGTGACCAACTGGAATCCACTGCTCTTCAAGATGAAGATTGATCTTGCTCGAAGCCCCTGTTTCTTGAATGGTGATACCATCCTTATTTTGCTTTTCACACGGAGTATTCTGTCTGAGAGCCAACTGTTCCAACTTTACTCTAAGAGACATAACCTCTTCTTCTAGTTTCTCACAATCAAATTCCTTTCCTTTAAGAACCTCTGTCGGAACCTGTTCAACCTTCTTCCCTTCTTCGACTAGAATTTTGAAGTCTATAACACTTTGAGACAATTCTGATCTTGCTATCTCTTCTTCTTGACATTGATTCTTGAGAATAGAATTCTCTTCCCTAAATTTCTCAAGCTTTCTTAAAGCCAAGAAGAATTCACCTTTGAGATCAAACTCAACCTCTTCATCTCTTTTTGAATCTGTATGTTCCTTTGATAGATCCTTCTCTAAACTGTTAGGCTCTTTCTGGAGAGACCGGCTCTGATACCAATTGAAGAACATGGACTTATACTTAGAGGGGGGGTGAACAGTATAAGACTTAACCAATTAATAATTTTAACTTTAGATAGCAGTGGCATCAACACAACATTAATCAAGACAGAAAGCATCACACATTGAAGACCCATTTTTAACGTGGTTCACCCAAAATGGTTGGGCTACGTCCACATAAACTTTTCTCTAAAAGTTATCTCAAAGTTCTTTGGGGATCCTTCCCAATTACAATGTTTATGAGCCTCGGCCCAAAGGATATACCTTCCTCTCTGCTCTGGAAATGATCCCTTAGAAGATCAACTGCCTCTACCTCTTGCCAACATGTGGAACTCCTTTCCATCGAAGACCTCCTGTCCTTAATGCTTAGCCTAAGAGACCTTTGCCTTCTATGATCACGTCCACAATAGCTCAGCAACCTGTACCAAACATAGTCAGTCGATCTAGTACAAGTCTTCCTCTGTCTGTCAGATCTGTCCAATTATTGAACAAATCAATCCTCTGCATACAAGCCTTCTCAAAGACTTTCCAACTATCCTTAGGTTCTTATCAAAGAACTAGTGCTCCTCTGTCCTCAAGTTCTTTGATAGAACTCTCAAAAATCAGCTCACAAGTCCTCTGCTAGGACCTGTACAAATCTTCTCACAAGTCCCCACTGAAACCTGTCCAAAACTGCTCACAAGTCCCCACCAAAACCTATCTAAAACTGCTCACAAGTCCCCACCAGAACCTATTCAAAACCTGCTCAGAAGTCCCCACCGAAACCTGTCCAAAACCTCAGCAAGCTCACCAAGAAAAACTTTCTTAGTAGGAAATCACAAGGTGAATTGTTAGAGACCCAATGTGATTTGTCAAACTCATAGAAGCATAAAGAGAATTGTTAGAGACTCAATATGTTCTATACTCAACTCCCAATATCAAAACTCAACTCAAATCAACTCAGCTCAAACTCAATATCAAATCTAAAAACTCAACTCAAACTCAATCTCAAATCTGAAATGGATAGGATAGAATGCTCTCTTTCAAGAACATGAAACCCCAACAATTGCCAACTATGCGAAGAATCACATAAAAATGATACTCATGTTATTTTCACCATCAATTAGAGTTTCAACAACAATGCTCATCAAACAAGGTTTAGTCAACCAACACCATTCAACTCAACATCAACCTTGAAGCATTCAACCAATCATCACAAGAAAAGGAAACAAGTAGAAATCCTTTTCCCTCCAAAGATATTTGAACAAAACAGCCACCAACACAATATCACCAAATGCAAAGAATAACTTGCTCAAATAAACTCAATGGAGTAAGCCCAATATCATGAATCAAGTAAAACAATAACTTGATCAAACAACCTCTATGGAAGCAACTCAACCATCAAACTCAAAACAGCCAACCAAGGGTTCCACCAACTCAATGAAAGTAGCTAGACTCACAAATATAAACCCTAGTGCACAAAGCTTCCACTATCTCAAACCAAAAATTATGCATTCACCAAAAACTCTCCTTAAGGATAACAATGTATAAGTAGTCTTCAACAAACCAGAAAATAGGATTTACACCTAGCCAAAGGATACCTAGTAGAATACCTTTTCACTCCAACCTTATTTTAGAAAACATACACAAATCATACTCATAAGAAGAATGTGCCCATACCTTATTGGAGTAGAAGATAATTGAACCTTCAAGTTGTCACCACACACAACTCTCAAACTTATAAATCATTGTCCAAGAAACTCTAAATTTCGTGGCATAAAGACGTTTTAATAAAAACGTGTGTTACTCTAGCAAAGCACCCCTGCGAGACTCGAAATGGTGACCTCCTCCAATGCAGCGCCCAACAACAGCCTTCGCTACCAATAGCCCACACGGGCTACGAAGTTCACAAGTGAACTTCCCTCCACTTCACCCTAAAAAAAAACTCTCAAAGACTTTTCAACCACACGTGCTTCTAAGTCTTCCTTCGATCGTAGCGAATACAGAGCACAAACACCGCAAATTGCATTCGAGGAATTTCTAATTAATTATCCTTCCAACCTTAGGAGTTGGAGAATAAATAGTCTCTTCGAAGACACCTTGACGTCGACGGAAATAAAGACCATTTCGAAATTAATCAAAAGTATTTTAAAAAAGGGTTTAAAAACCCTTAAATAATTTTAATAAATTAAGAATAAAAAAGGTTTAAAACCTTTAAGTATTTTTAATAAATTAAAAATAATTTCTCCCTTAATTAATTAAATAATTAATTAATTAAAACCTTGAAGGGTTTTAAATAATAATTAAATAAATAATAAAGAGAACCTCCATTGGTTTTAATAAAAACCATTGCCAATGGAATCTCTCCGGATTCTCTTAAAAGGATTCTCTTGGAATCTTCCACCTTTGAAGCCAACACATCCTCTTAACATTAATGCCATTTCCTTTTGACATCAATGACAACTCATAGACAAGAATCTAGGATCTCAAACCCAAAATTGCCAACACCTATAACTTGTCCAATATGCTCAACAAGTCTTCATCAAGACTTTCCTCAAATCTACTCAACAAGTCCCCCATAGAACTTGTCCAATATGCTCAACAAGTCTTCACCAAGACTTGCCTCAAATCTATCCACAAGTCCTCTCAAGAACTTATCCAATATTCTCAACAATTCTTCACCAAGACTTACCTCAAATATGCTCAACAAGTCCTCTCAAGAACTTGCTTAATATGCTCTCAAGTCTTCACCAAGACTTGTCTCAAATCTACTTGCAAGCTTTCACAAAAGCTCACACAAATTTATCCTTAAGCTTTCACAAAAGCTTACTCAAATCTATCGGTAAGTCCCCTCTAGGACTTACTCAAATATGCTTATAAGCTTTCACAAAATCTTACTCATATATCCTCAAGTCCCCTCTAGGACTTACTCAAATATGCCCACAAGCTTTCACAAAAGCTTACTCAAATCTATCCTTAAGTCCCCTCTAGGACTTACTCAAATAATTACAATACTTACATATTAAACTTAACTTAATATTTTCATAAAACCTCTTCAATCACACAAACAAGTTTCACTCAGAATTGTGTTTGGACACAGAAGAATATCGAGAATGGTAAGAGACTCAATATGTTTCACACTCACAAATCACTCTATCACTTTAAAAATCACTTTCAAATCAATTCAGAAATAAGGTATAATTTGTTTTACAAAACTTGAACTATCACTCCAATACTTTCAATCAATAATGTTCAATCAACTTCACTCAACCATCCACTCAATGAAACACAACTTGATGACAAACCCTAATAACGTGTTTCACTATACTTCCAACAACTCACACTATGGAACTTAAACCTTGAATCAAGATAATTACAATTTCATATAACAACGATACTCATGTTCTTTCACAAACCCTAGCTCAAGATAGTTCTCAATCTCACATAACAATGATACTCATGTTATTTCAATAGACCCTAGTTCAATATAGTTATCAATCTTACATAACAATGATACTCATGTTCTTTTACAAACCCTAGCTCAAGATAGTTCTCAATTTCACATAACAATGATACTCATGTTCTTTCAACATCCACAAATCATGCACATGAAAACTCACTCAAACATTTCCAATAATGCTTATCAAACAACCCTTTTCACTCCAACTTTGCATTTCACAACATTCAAACCCACAATATTTTACTCATAAGGAAGATGTGCCCATACCTTTTGTTTTTATGGAGATGTCTTCAAAACATGTCTTAATCACAATCAAATCCTATTTCCTAAGTTCAAGGTTAGATAGCAACAACCTATCTCTAAATCTCCACACAAATATTTTTCTCAATAGTAATTTCACCATACACAATATCAAGTCTCAAGTACACCTTATAATCTCCAAAATTCTCAAACTATAATTAGTAAAGATTCCAATTACTCACTTTCACTATAACCTCCTTAAAAAATTTAATGCATAGGACAATCAAAATTGCTTACTTATATCTCCCTACTCAAAAATTGCATTTCAAAATAATTAACATCACTATCCAAAAATAATGCAATTCACTTTTAAGCCAAAAGTAAATCATTCACCACATTTAACTAAGAAAAAAATAAAATATAATTTAATCACCTTATATCTCCCCAAGGCGCTCACTATACAACCTTAGACCACGCGCAAAACATAAAAATTAAAAATTAAAGTACCTTTGCGTGCGCTCCTCGATGGGATTCGATCTCCTATCGCCTTACTGCTAGTGCCCTAGTCATGGTCTAGCTATTGTGTGAGCTAGGTTCTCACTTGAAGAGCAAAAAGCACCTCATGCACTTTATCATTTTTCTTGGCACCAAAAATCTCAACCAAAACCTTTGCCTCTTCTTCAGCCATGGGGACTTGAACGCGAGACTTGCGCTCACTCAACAACTTACACATCTATGTCTTGCAACTAGCCCAACCACATGGTTGGTGACAAGGCTTTAATCCTTAGTCATCTTAACCACCATGAATTTCTATCGCTTTTTAAAAATTAAAAACTCTTTGTCTTATGCGCTCACGAATTTTGCATTCCACACTTTAGCCAATATTCGCACATGCATTATAATTCAGAGACTTGCTAAAGTGTTACAAGTCTTATGGTATAAATACCATATGTCATTTCCTTCGAACGTCGGTGGGGGAAAAATATTAAAATGCTTTTGCGCCCAACCCTAACTTAGGGTTTAATTAATTTATTTTATAAATTAATTTATAATATAAATATTATAAATTATTTATAAATAACCTTAGGCATTATTTTGAAACCTTAATATTATAATAACAAATATTATAATATTATTTCCTTTGGGCCTAGGTATTTTTATTTTTCACCCTTAGACCTTATCTTACCACCTTTAATATTATAATAATAAATATTAGAATATTATTTCCTTTAGGCCTAGGTATCTCCTTTCGTTAGGGTATTTAACCAACCTTTTGACCAATCATTTGATGCTTTTAAACCAATATATTGGGATTAAAATATAAATATTTTAACCCTCATTTTTCCAAAACCTTGCACTGATCACTGCTACCGACTCTTGACATCAATGAAAACACAACTACTCAAAATTTCCAACAGGTACCTAAATGAGAGTCAGGTGCCTGAGTTAGCGCTTCATCACTATTTTGTTGAAGATATTTTTACCATCACAAAATGGAAAGTGCCAGGTCCGAATGGGACCTAGACATAGTCATGCTAAAATACTATAAAATCCACTGCATCTACACATAATTCACTCAAAAACAAATATTAGACAACATACGTAATCTAATGTTAAATACATATAAAATTTGCATAAAACATATATTTCTATTAAAATAAATGCCGCAATATATATGGAAAGTTTTTACAAAAATGAGTGTTTTCAGGGCTCATCAAATGGTAGAGGAAAGTTGGTTTAATCTAGTGTATTACCTCCTAGACCCTTATTGTTTTTTCAAAATGATTTTTTGAAGGGTTGGCACAATACTTCCACTATTATTGTTTTATCTAAAGTTAGTGAATCTATCTCCTATAACATGTTTATTCTTATATTACCTCTTTTGACTAGTAGAAAATTTATCATCTTCCTTCTTGTGTTTTTTTTTTTATTATTTGTGGAAAACATCCCAAAAGGGATGCCACTTTTGAGTAAGACCCAAGGAGGCAAGGGTACTTCCTTCTTGTGTTTTAATTATCCCTTCCTAATGAGGGAAAATTCTACTTGTTTGGCCAATTGAATGGTGTGTTCAAAAGAAGGTATTATGAACATTTCCAAGGGATAAGATAGATGTTCATTAAGATTCTTTTTAAAGACACTAAGGAGATCCTTTGGAGGGGTTTTATTTTCCAATTTGTCTACTAATGACTTTTATATTTTTACAAAACTTGATTAAATATCATCCTTTCCTTGCTTTAATTGATATAAATTAGTGAGTGTAGTAATTTATTCTATTTTAATAATAAATTATTGGATGAATTTATCACATAGTTTTTTAAATTCTTGAGAGAACAACATGGAAACTAGTAATACCATTCTATGGTTGAACCAACAAGACTTTGTGGAAATATTTTTAGAAGTAGCAATTTATCATACGCTATACTTACGTAGGTGATCATAAAGAGTTTTATATGACTCATAGGATCACCTATGCCAAAAAATTTGGGTAAATTAGGAACTTCAAACTGATATGGAAAAGGACAACTAGCCATAAGTGGGTCCAATGGTTGATTGCATATATTGTTGAAAGCACAAATTTACTTAAAAAATCATTGGAGTGAAGACATTTGTTGAGTCAACTACTCTACTTGGGATATAAGGGTTTGGACTTCAGGAGAGGATTGAATTGTCAAAATTAATAAAAATTATGAGGAGGGAAAATAATTTGAGATGTTAATCAAAGGATGTATCTAAAAGGGTTTGGTTAAAATAATGAATCAGCTAGAAAAAAAGGGATTTGAGTAAATATTGAAGGGATCAGTTGGCGGATTTGTGGGGTTAAGAGTAAGTACCATACTAAAACTACCAAGGTTAAATATGTTATAGCAAGTGGTGTTAGAGGTATCAGGGACCAAATTATATGCATCTCCTCCTCTTGTGTTTTAAAAAGGTGGTTGTATAGGAAAGACCAATTGGGATATTGGTTTGCTAGGGGGAATTTTGAATTAGTTTATTACTATAGTTGGGGGAATAGAGTGGCTAGGAGCCATTTTCAACAATTCCTCTATAGAGGGTAATGGAGGTTGTTACCCCATAGAAACAATTGGATTAATAGTTCATCCTTCTATAGTGATGGTAGTAAGTTTAGACCTTGATTCATTAAGATCTATATTTAGAAACCCATGGGAAATATCCATTAGGTTGGAAGTGGAGGAATTTATCCTAGGTTGTTGAATATTATCTGAATGTGACAATCCACTAGTGGTGTGGGATAACTTATGTAAATGTTTAAAATTATTTGCATTCATGATCATTAACAAAGTATATTTTCTTTGATAAAAAAGCAACAAGGTGATATATAAGTCTAAAGATTACTTCTCCCCTTTCATTATGAATAGGGGAGAGATTTATAGAGGAAGAATATTGTTCCTCCTCTTCTTTCTATACAATATTCTTAAACACGATTGAATTTTTAGGAAGGGGAGATAAAGGTTTTGTGTTGTAGGCCATTTTATGGACCACACTTCTAGTTATGTAGGAATATTGTTGTTCCATCATAATTGGAAAATAGGATTTAACTTTATTAATATTTTGGTTATAGAGTTTATTAGAGAAGAATGAGAAGATGTTTCAAAAATCCATATATCCCCTTAGTGATAGCACTATCGCTCCTTATGAATCCCTTTAGTCTACCATTTTATAGTCACCAAGAGAGATAACCATCAAGGTCTAAATGATGGTTTACTCAAGGGGTCATTAATCTTCCCCCAATAGGACAAACCTTTGATTATGTTCTTGTTATCTTTGTTTAATATGATTTAATATAGTCAAATAGTTTAGATGGTCTTTAATTAAATTGTAGTAAAATTTAATTTTGATTAAGGTAAGGTTTAGGACAATTTTTTTTTAAGATCCTTGTGGTATTATCGTTGAGTTCAGTAAATATGTAAGCCCACATTTAGGGATGATAGTCTCTAAAATTGGAGGTTTACACTTGGAAGAGGATTCTTGCTTGAATTCCATCGTTATTTGAATTATTTGGTGGGATCAAGGGTTCACCAAGAGTGTTTTATGGATTCACTCTAAATCCTATACTTTATGTGTGTATTATATAAGAACCTATGTTTTAGAATCTATAATTTTAAATAAAATATGCCTATTGAAAAAATATGCAAATACAATGTTATTTAGAGAAGACAACAATGCAACAAACAAGAGTAATCATATACACCTTTTGATTCCTTACAAGAACTATACTAGACTAAAATAGAAAAGAACAGTCTTTCACTAATAAGAAAGGGAACAAGAGATATGCATAAAAATAAGATCTAGCCTAAGTGTAAACTACATAAAATTTAAATTTTGTTCCTAATAAATGTTGAAGAGATGTTCTTTTAAAATTTTCTCCTTAAAATAAATGCAAATGAATGAATTCTAACTTATATAATTTCTACCATTAATGAATCAATATAACTAAATAGAAAGCAAATAACAATACTAGATTGATGCTAAAATAAAGGTACCCAAGAATTTATGGAAAATGGAATTGTAGCCTAGACTCTAATTTGTAGCTTGAGATAGGGACATGTTCATCAACAGCCCTGGGCTGATTTTTGTAAAAGATTTTGGGTCAACCTGTAAAACCCGGTATTAATGCTATAGTATCTTATCTACCAAAAAAAAAAATTGTAGCTTGAGATAGGTTCACCGCTTGCTGACTAGTTCATAGCTTAAGATGTTCACTATTTGATAACCTATATTTTTTTAAAAGCTAAATATAAAAATAATAGATTTGTTAGATTTTAAAGGGCTTGCTTGATGCTTGAGGAGGTGTAAACTTCCTTGTTTGTAGTTAATCCTCTTGTTTCTTCTCAAAGTAAAATTTGATCTTTCTAAAGATGATAAATTGCCTGAAACAAAAATTAAACTACTATAACACCAAATTGAACAAATTATAGGGGTGCTAGTATATTCTTAGGCTTGCTTGTAGATTTCCTAATGTTGAAAGTTGCTAGAAGGATGAGCAAAATGAGTTCACAATTTATAGGACAAGTTCATAGCCTAACACCTATGAATCTATTTTAAGACCGAAATACAAGGGTTTTGAGATTAAAAAATCGATGTCTTGTCTAAATAGATTTCATAGAATTATGGTTTGATCAAAAAATTGGAAGATAATGGTCCAAGATAAATTTATAGCCTATTAGCTCCATGGGCCATGATTTTACAATATTTTATCACAGAGGTAGAATCAAGGTAGATTTTATTGTGTCTTATCACAGGGAGGTGATGGGATGTTCTTGAATGACTCCTGTTAATCCTACAAAAAGATAAGCCAATTTTAACAATTTAGAAAAAATAAGATTAACATAAGAAAATGAAGGAGCTAGAGGGGTAGATTGAACCAATAAATATGAGACTAAGGGAGAATCAACCAAGAGTTAAAAGACCATTGAAAAGGAAGGATAGTTAAAAAGAACCCCTTTTGTCATGGGAAGAAGGTTTATGCATGCAATGTCCTAGGATACTTGAAGGTAAAAAAATATTTCGACGAAGAACTCAATGACTTTAAAAGCTATAATATAATGCTAGTGGATTCCTAGAGAAATTCATCGCAACTTCACTATTATGAGATTGCTTCATTATCAAAATATTTCATAGATGACTTATTATCTACTTTGAGAGGGAGGTGCCCAATTTATAAATTTTTTAGGCTTCTTGGAAAGAAAGGGAGGTAAGATTGTAAAATCTTTATGTAGGGCATTAGATTAAAAAAAACAATGTCCAACTTGGATAAGTTTGTGCATGGATAGTTGTTTCAAAAATTTGTGCAAGTTTTATGATTTTGATAAGTTGGTAGTGGATGTAGTTGGAAATATTTTGGGATGCACAAATCTAATCCGAGTTGGTAAGTGGTTGACACAACTAAATATGAGCATTAGATTAGAGAAGTTTTTGTTTTGAAGGTCCAGGGACAAATTCATAGCTTAGATAAGTTTGTAGCTACAAACTTCTCTTATTAGTGAATATGTCCATTTGACCATTGATGGGGAAAGAATTTGAAAACTTACATTGAGATAAAGTATATATCCTAGGAGACAATTTCATAACCTAAAAATTTCTTGTAAGCTATGAACTTGTTCTAAGCATCCAATTTTCATGATGAAGGTTGGATAATGACTTAGATATGTCACCAAAATTGATTATAATTCTAGAATATGATGACTAAGAAAAATTGGGTATCTACAAATGTATCTATCACAAATGAAGTGAATGGCTCAAATTTGAATAAATTTTTCATAAATTTAAACTCAAGAAGTGTTTTGCTCATAGAAGCAAGTGATTCACTCAATCTTGAACAAAATTCCATATTTTTATAAAATAAAATGATTTGCTTGATCCAACGAGTGAATTTTTTGACTTAGTGATAAAATCATTCATTTTACCTATGCTTTCAAAAAGGCTAAAATTAGAGCAATTTGTTTTTATTTTAGATCTAAACCTAGTTTTGCTTAAGATTTTACCCGTTTTTTCAAATTTTATGTGTATATCTTGTAGGTACCTTGGGGATGGAAAATTTGATTTAAAATTTATAAAAATAAATTATCTACCAATACTACTTTGACAAAGCATCCAAAATAACTTGAATATGACCTTCTATGTGCATTTGGAATGGGCCTAAACACTAAAGACATATTTTTTAGTTAGTTTTATTCAAGCCTAATATAGTAAGTAATTCACTTGAAAAAGTGAGTGAGTTGCTCAACCTTGGGTGGAACTCTCATAGGGATTTGCCAAGACAATTTTATTTCATTACAATATTTTTCTAAGTCTAGTAAGGAGAGAATCACTCGTTAAAACTAGCCATTTGCTTGAATTTATGAGAATATAATTCATTCTTATTTTAGTTTATTAAAATTACACAAAAAACAAGAAAATTACCCAAAACTGAGTGAATTGCTTCAATTTGCAAACAAATTGCTCTAATTGACAATTTACTAAAAAATTGTATGTGAAAGCAAATTGCCTAAAAGAGCAAGTGAATCACTATAGTTTGCAAGTGAATAATTCAAAATAGACAAATTTGAAATTTTTTGAATTTTTGTATTTTGATTTTAAATTTTTATATTTTTACCCTAGGATTCTATTTTTGCATGTAGAATCATATGAATACATGATATAAAGGTCAAAATATATGAAAATAGCATCAACTGGTAGATAGAGTTGCATTTCATTGAAGAAACACAAAGGGGTCAAGAAAAGAAAAACTACTATGTGGGTTCATCTAGAGGATGAGTTTGGGGAGATCCTCATACAAGTCCTATCTCGTCAAAAGAAAATAGACCTATGGTTTAGCAATTTAGTTAAGGCTTTGTGCCACCTCAAGTATACTACCTAGGCAAAAAAAAAAGTTATTCAACCACCTTAGTAAACTTGACTTTGGCTAATTAGGCACCTACAGTGACCTACACCAACCTTGATTACCAAATATTGGTTGATGTAAATAAACTAAAAAATAACCCAATTTTCATGCATTATCTCTATAATTATCTTATAAAATCAAATACCCAAAATATACCTTCCACAAGTACACCTCTATTGGAAAGCCTACCTACATCTAGTTTAACCAATATTGCTAACATTCTTCTAGTCTAGACATCAACCCAAATAAGATTAATAGGATTAAACATGAATATTGAATAAAATACGTAAGGAATGGATGGGAATATGAGGTTTTAGGCATCCTAGGAAAACACCCAAGGATTAAGATCTCCTCCAACTAGATAAGTGCAACAAAATATGTAAGGGTTGCCTACTCAAAACCAATAGGTCTAGTAGATAGGGTTGAAATATATCTCTCCTAGTAAAATGTATAGCCACCTCTTAATTAACAATGGATTTATCTAAATATACCACCTTAATATCCATCATATTACCCTTTGTGTCTATATTCTCCCTTCCATAAATGCTAGGATCTAGAATATGCAATGCATCCTTCTCACTAATATTTTGGCAATCCTCTACAACAAAATAATCTAATAAAATATTTTACATGGGTTTCCAATCTTGTTCTAGTACATAATAAGAATAGAGATATCATATTATACATAGATTTTAGGAATTTAAAAAGGGCATCCCTAAAATATCATTACCCATCGTCTATAATTGGTCAAGTATTGTATAAGGTCACTGGTTCATAAATTTTATCACTTCTAGACAATTTATATAGATACATTTAGATACAGGTCAGGGATGAAAATCAACAAAAGACAACCTTCACCACTAAATGGGGTACTTTTTCTTATTAAAGAATGAATATTGGTTTATCAATTATTAGGGCAACCTTCTAGAGAGTAATGGATATATATTTCTTAGGACTTGTGGGCAAGATAATTTTGATTTACCTACACAAATTGATAGTCTTTTTTAAATATAGGTGTAAGCATATCAAACATATAGAGTATATTTTTTAAAGGTGTAGAGAAATTGACATCTCTATAAATAAGAAAAAAACTTTATCTTCAGGGTCCAAGAAGGAAAATTGTTAGACAATGTAGTGTCTAAAGAGGTTCTCACCATAGATCTAGATAGAATTAGAGCTATTAAATATTTACCATTACATTTGATAGTCAAATATATCAAAGGATATATTTAGATTATGAAAAAATTCATCACCAAATTTGCATAGATGGTTAGACCTATAACCAAGATTCTTTAGAAATACACATCCTTAGGGCGGAACAAAGAAGGGAAGAAAAAATTCTAAGAAGTAAAATATACCACTACCAAATCCCCTATCTTTATCAACCTTAATTGCTCTAAAGAATTTAGTTTATATGTATTTGGTATAGAAGAAATTATCATAACCATGTTATCTTAGGAGAATGATCAAAATGAAGAATATACCATCTATTTCATGAGTAAATTCTATCATAACTATAAACAAAGGTATACCTTAATTGAGAAACAAGTATTCACCATCATTAATGCTTTAAAGAAGTTTAGATACTATCTCTCCCAATGTAAAACCACTATCTTCATGATACACCCTAATGTTCCATATGCTATATTACATGGTGAATTGGGAGAAAAGAGAGTTGGTTATATCAATAAGGTATAAGATATGTTGGTCAGAAATTCAGCACCATATCAAGTGTGGGGATGGACCTATGCCAATATTGAATGATCGTTGTGCCAGTGTAGGGCGATCAATCTCCAGAGAGAATACCTATTACTGTGCAATGGTTCCAGATACCTATGCTGCAAAAGGAAAAATGGAAAAAAGAGGGGAAAGAGAAATAAATATGGCCATAGCTAAAACTCACAAAGATGGGTATAACTGCATCAAGACACATGCAAAAGTTACACCATAAGTGTAAAAATAAACCTAAAACCTAACAGATCAATCGACGGTGCCTTCACTAAATGCTTTAGAGCAGAGGGTGGAGAGCAAATTCCAAAATTGGTGAGTGGTGCATGAAATCTAGAATATATAATTAGAGCACTTCCATCCGACCAAATTTAGTAGAAATAAACCCTCAATCCATAATATGAATACAAATTCCAGAGCCACTAAATGGATCCTACAAAATCTACATTATAGAATCAAATGAAACAACTTCAATGACCAAAGCAAAAATAAACATTTAAGCATTCAATGAAAATATATGAAGGCACAATCAAATACCAAACAATGATAAACTTATATTTAAAAAGTAGTGAAAACCTTACATATAAATTGTAATGGCTAAAGAGCCACCCTTGGTAATGACCATCATTCCAATATTTATAGATATTTTACATGAAATTCAAATTACAAGTATTAATGATGAAATGCAGGAAGATTGCATTCGAGCAGACAAGTGCTCAACTAGTACACTGCTCCTAAGTATGATGACCATATTATAGAGGGAGTAGATGTTGGAGGGTTGATCTGAGCCCTTAATAACTCTACTACTTTTGCTCATATCATTAATTATTATCCACTCTACCCCTTTGCTCAGTTAATGTTGACAATTTGAGTTGTTTTATGTTGTCATTGATGTCACATTAATGTCCCAAGGAACACATTGAGTTTTGATGACCAAAGCATTCATATTTCGGAGAGCATGGATATATATAGGGTTTTTGTGAGAACCAAGGCAGGCAAAATAAAAGGTTTTATTTAAAACCATGGATGGCATATTTGAACTGGGTTTTTCTTGAAACCCAAGTTAGGCTTTCATTTCATTGAAAAAGGTGCCCCGATGATGGAGATATTTGATTTTAAATATTTAGTTTAAATTTTAATTATTTAAAATTTAAATGATTTAAAATTTAATTATTTAAAATTTAAATGATTTAAAATTTAAATTTAAATTTTAAAATTTAAATTTAAATTATTGCTGATGTCGTAAAGTTCATGCGCTATCAAAGGTAATTATTAAAAGTTAAAAGCACTGACATTTATTAGCTTACAAAGGAGATTGCATATATATATGCAAAGGGTTTTTTGTTTAAATCCCCTAAGCAAGATTCGAAGAGAACATTTATTCATAGGTGCTGAATTTCCTCGACGTGACAACATGGTCCAATGGTGAGCTTGGGAGTGTTAAGGTTTTTGCTAGCAGATGTGCATGTGTTCGATTCCCACTGGTTGCAAATTATGAGGAGTAAGGAAGGAAAGTCTTGGCCCACGTTTCGACATGAGAAAGAGGGTAGCGAAATAAGGGGAGAGACTTCACTCTCCATATTATACGAGCGAGTAGCTCGCGTGCTCTTTAGTGGCATGGTTGAGGTGTTGTGTGGGCAGAAACAAGGGTTCGATTCCCTTTAGAGGTAAGTAAATATTTTATTAATTTTTTTTTTTTTATTATTACCTAATGTTGGAGGAATAAGGTGTGGTTGAGGAAAATGTTTGATTAAATATTTTTTATTTAATTGGAAGGCAAGTTTAACAGTTATAGTGCACTTTTATAAAAGGAGATATTTATGGTTTTTCCTTTTGGAAATATTATTTCGAGGGCTATTTTATTATCTTGCTTAGAAGGAGAAATAAGGTGTACATAAAGATATATTTCTATTTTTGTAAAGGGGTTCAAGTGAAGGTTGTTTTATTATTTTCAAAGTGTGTTGAGTGTGGCATATTTCCAAAGGGGTTTCTTTATCTTCATAAAAGGTATGGGCACATTCTCCTATTGATTGTTTATGGTGGTTGATTTCTAAAATACCATTGGAGGGAAAAGTATTATTTGTGGTTTCCTTTTTGAAAGTGGTTGGTTGAATGCTTCAAGGTTTTCTGAATTGAGAGTTGTGTTTAAACCTTGTTTTATAAGCATAGTTGTTGAAGCCAATTGGTTGTGAAAGAACATGAGTTAGAAAATAACATGAGGATCATTGTTATGTGAGATTTGTGGTTGATCATTGTTGGAAACAATTGAGTTGGTTGCTACATACTTGGACTAGGGTTGTGTGAGAGAGAGTTGACCCTTATGGTGATTGAGTTTAGAACATATTGAGTCTCTAACAATTATCTTTATGGTTCTATAAGACTTGAGTTGAGTTGAGATTGATTTGGATTGAGAGTGAGATTAGAACATATTGAGTCTCTAACAATTCTCTTTATGCTTCTATGAGTTGACTTGAGTTGAGTTGAGATTGATTTGGGTTGAGAGTGAGATTAGAACATATTGAGTCTCTAACAATTCTCTTTATGCTTCTATGAAGTTTATTTGAGTTGAGATTGATATTAGAACATATTGAGTCTCTAATAATTCTCCTTATTCTTCTATGAGTTGATTTGAGTTGAGATCATTGTGGATCATTGTTGTTATCCATTAAAGAGTACATTGCTATTCATTTTTGAGTTCATATTTGAGCTTTGCCTTGATAGATTTGTGGATGAGTTTTGAGTGTTGCTTGAGCATGATTGATTGAGCCTTTGAAGAAGGCCTTTGAGATAGAATTCTGGACAAAATTGTGGTATTTTGTGTATGATTGATTGAGCCTTTGAGAAGGCCTTTGCGTATAGTTTTGGGATACATTTGAGGATAGTGTTGGGACATATTTGAGGATAGATTTAAGGACAGATTTGTGGAGAGATTTGTGGACAGATTTAGGGCAAGTTCTTGGTGAGCTTGCTAGAGTAGATTTAGACAAGTTCTTAGTGAACTTGTTGGAGCATATTGGGATAAGTTCTATGTGAGCTTGTTATTCAGCATTGGACAGGTTCTGTGTGAGCTTGTTATTTAATATTGGACAGGTTTTGTGTGAGCTTGTTATTCAACATTGGATAGGTTCTGTGTGAGCTTGTTATTTAGCATTGGACAAGTTCTGTGTGAGCTTGTTATTTAGTTTTGGACAAGTTCTCTATGAGCTTGTTATTCAGTTTTGGACTGGTTCTGTGTGAGCTTGTTATTCAAAGTTGGACAAGTTTTGTGTGAACTTGTTATTCAAATTTGGACAAGTTCTGTGTGAACTTATTATTGCCTAGCTTTGAGCAGATCAAATAAATCATTGTATTGGATATTTCTGTGTGAAATATTATAAGGATATAGCTTGTGGAGTACCCCACATTGGGGGAACTACGTTAAATATTGTGTCTCAATTGTGTGTGGTGACTTGTGCTCTTGCTTACTACTGCTATCTAAATTATTATTGCACATTGCTATATTTGGTTATTGCAATTAAGGACATTAATTGATATTGGTTTGGAAAGAAAGTAAAAAGTGGTCTTATATTGTTCACCCCCCTCTCAATATAAACTTGTGTTCTTAAATTGGTATCAGAGCGGGTTCCTTCTAAAAAGCTAACAGCTTGAGGGCATATTCTACAAGAACACAAATGGCTTCATAGAATGAATTATCTACAAATAAGGCTCCATTTTTTGATGTTAACAATTATGCTTTTTGGAGAATGAGGATGAAGAACTACTTGATATCACAAGGATATGAGGTATGATAGATGGTTGAAAAAGAGTATAGGGTTGAAAGTGATCATGAGGTAGATAAGACTACAAGGAAATTGGTTGAGATAAATGCAAAAGCAATGAATTGTATTTTGAGTGGGCTACATGAGACATATTTTGCAAAGGTCATGGTATGTAATTCAGCTAATGAAATGTGGACCAAGTTGTGGAATACTTATGAAGGAGATTCTAAGGTAAAGTTGGCAAAACTACAAACTCATAGAAAAATATTTGATGAATTGAAAATGGAAGATTTTGAAGATATTGCAAAGTTTTTACTTTGAGTTGATGAAATTACTAACACCATGAGAGGCCTAGGTTTTGAGATGAAAGAATTATAAGTTACTCAAAAGGTTTTGAGATCACTTCCCATGAAATATGATTCTAAGGTTTCAACAATAGAAGAAACAATGGATATCAACAAGCTAACAATGGAAGAATTGCAAGGTACTCTCACAACTTATGAGATGAGGGTAATTAAGCATCAAGTTACAATAAAAGAGATTGCATTCAAGGCTTAAGAAAAAGAGAAAGGGAAAGTTTCAAAAATAGATAAAGTTTTAGAAACTGATGAGGAAGCTAACTTCATCAAAAGGAATAAGGACTCAAGTGTTGCAGTCCAAACATAGCAGCGTCGGCTATGTTTCTCCAAGAGATAGAAATTTATTATATATATTCACCGTAGTTGGTTTGAATTAAAATTATCATATCTTTTATACTTTTTCATCTGCTACTTCTGCGCAAGGGTGTGCCCACCTTAAGTGGCCTTGATTTTATTTTTATTCCGCATCATGTTTTCTTATTCCTGTTTGTTCCTCGTTCGATTTGGCAATATATATATTTGTAAATTTATTAGCAAATGATAAGAAATATCATTGCATTGGTATCAGATTCGGCGATCTCCGGGAGTTTTTCGGTCTCATAAACACGCCCATTCGGTTGCGCAATACCCAGCTGCATTTCACCTCGCATCACAGTATTCCCTGCATCTGCAAAGCGGTCTTACGACGGTACCAGCGTATTCCAGCATCCAGGGGCTCTGGTTGTCTATCGCAGTCCCCTATCCGAACGCAGCGACGTATTCTCTCAGGCACAGCGACGTCCAATCAAAAGGCATGAAATTGTTTTAATTAAAATAGCTTGCTAAGGTTTTTTATGTTTAATATCCGGCTGACGTCAGCGGAAAATTATTGAGGGTGTGGTTTTAAAGCTTTATCCCACATTGGGCGTAGTTTGGGCATTTTCTGGTTTATAAGGAGGAAATCGCGTCTTTGTTTTTGTGACTTCGGTCACATCCTCCGTTGCAATTACGCGCGTGTGTGGTTGAGCGTGTCATCTTTCGGTGGTGTCAGTGTCATTCGTCTCTTGTTGTCCGGTCGTGTCCTGTCCTTTGTCTTGTTGTTCGGTCATCGTCGCGTGTCGTCCCGCGTGTCCTGTCCACTGTCTTGCTGTCCGGTCATCATCGCGTGTCGTTCCGCATGTCCTGTCCACTGTCTTGCTGTCAGGTCATCGTCCCCGATCGTCATTGCGTGTCTTCATCGCGTGTCGTCTAGCGTGTCCGGACCACTGTCTTGCTGTCAGGTTGTCCGTTCGCGTCTCCAGTCATCGTGTGTGCGTCCGCGCTGTCCAAAGGTTTCGTGTCGTCACAGGTGTCTCGCGTGTTCAAGTTGCTCGTGTCGCATAGGTCATGCTAAAAGTCATCAAAAGTTGTTAAAAGTCGTCACAAGTTGCTAAAAGTTGTCATCACAAGTTGCTAAAAGTTGTCAATAGTTGCTGAAGTCGTCAAAAGTTGTGGTTAAGGAGGTGAGCCAGAAAAATACAGATCCGCGTCGCAGTTGGAGCGACAGTTGAAGCGGAACCCACAATTTTTTGCTAACGTCAACCAAAATTTGTGGCAGTTGAAGCGGATTCTTAAGCGGGCTATGTTAACAAGTGCATGAGCAAAAAGTGGACAAAAGGTGCTGACGGTCGATTATCAAGCTCAGAAACGACCAATCCCAACATAAGAAGAGCTAACCGCAGCCCAGGTACTAAAAATTCTCTTTCTCCTTTTAAAATTGGTAGTTATAATCCACATCATCCCCTAGTAGATCCTATGGCTACTAATCCTTCCCCAACTCCCGAAAACATCACGCAAGGAAACTCAAGTAATTCAGCCATGTCTGATAGGGAGTCTCTTCACGAAATACTAGAGAGTATAAACGACTTGAGTCTCACTCTAAAAAACTTTGTGAATGCACAAACACAACCTAATCCCACTTCTAATCCCCAAAATCACTCCCATGCCCAACGAAATGAAGAAAATGGTGATCCTAATGATGATTGGAAACAAAAACAGGGTGATTGGGATAATTACAAGGATCCCTATCAAAGACAATGGTATAACCAAAATCAAGAAAGGGACACGGGTTATCACCAACCAAGAGGCCCTAATATTAACTTTCCACGAATTGATATGCCCACTTTTGAAGGTCATGATCCTCGTGGTTGGTTAGCCAAAATGGAAGGCATCCTTGACTTATATCAAATTAAGGAAATTGATAAAGTTCCTTTCGCTGCAACAAAATTAGGCACTGAGGCCTACCAATGGTTTGTATGGCTTAAAAAAGAGAATGTAGCTATTATTACCTGGAGAAAATTCACTACCTCTTTTTTAGAAATATTTGACGACGGAGCTACATCATCCTACACAGTAAGATTGTTATCTCTTAAACAAAAAGGGTCAGTTAGTGAATTCGTTTCGGAGTTTACCAGTTTACTACCATACACTTCAGACCTTAGTCCCGACACAGTGGTAGGTGCATTTCGCAATGGTTTGAAAGAAAGTATTCGAGTGGAGGTAGACATGCACGATCCAACCTTGTTGAACAGTTGTATAAGATTAGCCAAGTTGGCCGAGAAGAGACACCAGTTGTCTGCACAGCGGGAAACATATAGTCGTCCTTCATACCGCAACAATTCCTTTCGTAGAAATGATCAACCATCAAGATATTTTTGTTATAAATGTCGCACTAATCACCCCAGGGAACAAGCTTGTGCCCAAAAACAAAACTTTCATATTGAAGGTGATCAAGGTGAAGGGGAAGAGGATGAACCTTACCAATCGGAAGAACCTATGCCAGAAGACCTGCCAGGTACTATAGACGAAAAAGAAGAGGATACAATGGCAATTTCAGTGCATGCTCTCATGGGTTTAACCGCCCACCATACCATCAAGGTACCAGGATTTCTCCGCGAGAAAAAGGTGAATGTGCTAATTGATTCTGGTAGCACCCACAATTTTATCGACATCAAAACAGCAAAAGCCTTGAATTTATTCATTAACTCTTCCAACAAAGACAAATTCCAGGTTTTAGTGGCCAACGGGGTGAACGCACAATGCGTGGGTCGCACATCTCAAGTTTCCATAAAGATGGGAACTTATACCTGGTTAGGCTCCCTTTTTGTCATGAATTTGGGAAATTCGATGTCATTTTGGGGGTTGAATGGTTGGAAACATTAGACACAATTAGCTTCAACTTCAAAAAATTATTTGTGGAATGGAAGGAAAATGGACGAGTCATTCACTTACAAGGCATTACTACTCCTCCAACACAAATGGTGAGCTCTCATAGTATGGAAAAGATGTTAAAAAAGGGTGGATATGGGTTTATAGCTCAAATTAATTGTTTGGAAAAACAATCGGCAGCAACTTCGGATATTATTGCACCTGAGTTACAAGATATCATCACACATTACGACGAGGTTTTCCAAGAACCTCAAGGATTACCACCTAAACGATCTCATGATCATGCCATCCATTTGATGCCAGGAAGTGTCCCACCTAACAGTCGTCCTTATCGCTATCCTCAGCCACAAAAGATAGAAATCGAACAGATCGTTCAGGATTTGTTGGATCATGGAGTCATTCGTCACAGCACTAGTCCTTATTCCTCACCTGTAGTCCTGGCTAGACGAAAAGATAACTCTTGGCGTATGTGTCCTGACTTTCGTTCTCTCAATAAACTCACTATCAAGGACAAATTTCCTATACCTGTCATAGATGACCTATTAGATGAGTTGCATGGTGCAAAATTTTTTACAAAATTAGACCTTCGCTCTGGCTTTCACCAAATCCGTGTTAGAGAAGAAGATATTCCCAAAACGGCCTTTCGTACTCATGAAGGTCATTATGAATTTTTGGTCATGCCTTTTGGTCTCACTAATGCACCATCCACATTCCAAAGTCTCATGAACCAAGTGTTTCGTCCATTCCTCCGTAAGTTTGTGTTAGTTTTTTTTGATGATATTCTCATATACAGCAAAACTTGGGTGGACCATTTACATCATGTGGATAAAGCCCTTCACATCCTACACAAAGAAAAATTATTTGTTAAACGCTCCAAATGCTCATTTGGTGTTCAAGAAGTCGAGTATCTGGGTCATATAGTTTCACATGAGGGTGTCAAAGTCGATCCCAATAAGATTAAGGCAATTCAAGAGTGGCCTTTACCTAAAACCATCAAGAAACTTCGGGGTTTTTTGGGTCTCACAGGCTACTATCGCAAGTTTGTACAGAATTATGGTAAGATTGCAGCACCTCTCACAACACTCACAAAAAAGGATGCTTTTCGTTGGTCGGACGAGGCTACTTTAGCTTTTGAAGCTCTTAAGCAAGCCATGTGTACAACTCCAGTCTTAGCAACTCCCAACTTTCACAAACCATTTATTATCGAATGTGATGCATCAGGAACAGGAATTGGGGCTATATTAATGCAAGAAGGTCATCCTTTGGCATTTGAAAGTAAACAGCTTTCCGAAAAAAATTTGGGAAGATCAACATATGAAAAAGAAATGTTGGCTATTCTTCATGCAGTAGAAAAATGGAGACACTACCTAATCAGTAGCCGCTTCATTATCAAAACAGATCATAGTAGCCTCAAGCATTTTTTGGAGCAAAGGTTTTCTTATCCAGAACAAAATAAGTGGTTAACCAAACTTCTAGGCTATGATTTCGTTATTGAATATAAGAAAGGGAAGGAAAATATAGCTGTCGATGCGCTGTCCAGAAAATATGAAGATGAAGTAGTCATCAATGCTATTTCAGGTCCTTGTTCCCAATGGGTAACTCAATTACAAATTGAATGGATGTCTAATAGTGAAACTGCTCAGATAATTCATGAATTATCTATAGGGTCTTCCAAACACCCTGGGTTCTCTTATGAAGATAACATCCTCCGGAAGAAGAACCGCATTTACATTCCACATAATTCAGAACTCAAATAAAAAATCCTCGACGAATCACACGCTTCTCCATCAGCAGGACATTCAGGATTTTTGAAGACATATTTAAGGGTCAAACAATCATTTTGTTGGAAAGGATTAAAAGCGGAAGTCAAACAATGGGTAGCAGAATGTGAAGTTTGCCAGCGAAATAAAGGAGAAACAGTCAAATCACCAGGATTATTACAACCATTACCCATCCCTGAACGACAATGGGAACATATATCCATGGATTTCATTGAAGGTCTTCCAAAATCAAAAGGCAGGACAGTAATCTTCGTCGTCGTAGACCGGTTATCCAAATATGCTCACTTTCAGGCTTTACAACATCCATTTTCCGCAAGCAAGGTGGCAAAGGTATTTATGGATTCAATTTTCAAATTACATGGTATGCCAAAGAATATTGTAAGTGATAGAGATCCCATTTTCACTAGTAACTTTTGGCGGGAATTATTTCGACTTAGTGGTACCAAATTGAACATGTCTTCAGCATACCATCCACAAACAGATGGTCAAACAGAAGTAGTTAACAAATGTTTGGGTACATACTTAAGATGTTTTGCTCAAGATAAACAATACCAATGGAGCCATTGGTTAGCATTAGCGGAATGGTGGTACAACACTTCTTACCATTACTCAATTAAGATGTCTCCATTCGAAGCATTGTATGGCACCAAACCTCCAAAAGTTGCAGATTACGTACGGGGATCATCTAAAGTAGCTAAAGTGGATGATTGGTTCCAACAAAGGCAGTCTACGCTTACCATCCTCAAAGAGAATTTGGCCCAAGCACAGAATCGTATGAAACAACAACAAGACTTGCACCGATCAGAGAGAACTTTTAATATAGGAGATTGGGTGTTCCTCAAGTTGCAACCTTACAAACAAGCCTCATTAAAGATAAAGTCCAGCCAGAAGTTGGCCCCACGATTCTATGGTCCCTACAAAATTGTGCGCCGCATTGGAGAAGTAGCCTATCAATTAGAGCTACCGACATCTTCACGAATACACCCGGTATTTCATGTTTCGTGTCTCAAAAAAGTAATTGGTCAGAAAGTACAAAGTCAATCAGAATTACCAGTGCTCGATGAGGAAGGACGCATACATCTCCAACCAGAAGATATACTACAACATAGAGTCCAAAAACTGAGATCACGTCAGATTCATGAATTTCTCATTAAATGGCAAGATTTATCAGAGGAAGATGCAACATGGGAACCTGAAAGTATCTTCCAGACATTTCCAGCTTTGAGGACAAAGCTTTCCGAGGAGGGGAGTCATGTTGCAGTCCAAACATAGCAGCGTCGGCTATGTTTCTCCAAGAGATAGAAATTTATTATATATATTCACCGTAGTTGGTTTGAATTAAAATTATCATATCTTTTATACTTTTTCATCTGCTGCTTCTGCGCAAGGGTGTGCCCACCTTAAGTGGCCTTGATTTTATTTTTATTCCGCATCGTGTTTTCTTATTCCTGTTTGTTCCTCGTTCGATTTGGCAATATATATATTTGTAAATTTATTAGCAAATGATAAGAAATATCATTGCATCAAGGAATTTCAGAGATATAAGGAAATTTAGATTCTACAAGTGTGGTTATCTTGGTCACTATGCATACAAGTGTCCATGAAGAAAACAGTGATGATGAAAAACATGGTTAAAGAAGAAAAGAAGATGGAAAGCATAAGCATGACAAAGATGGCATATTCAAGCAAAACATGTATGAGAAGAAGAAATTTTTTGTAAGGCAAAGAAATCTTACTACATTGTAGAAGCAAGTGATAGCTCAGATCATAGTGATAGAGACAAATCAGATGATGAAAAGGAAGAACATCTATTCCTAGGAATAGAAGGTGAAAGAGAACAGTGCTTTGTGTGTGGTCAAAGAGATCATAGATCATGATATTGCAATGGTTTTAGTGATAGTGAAGATGAGATGACACATCAAGGAAACATGCATGGTCAAAGAAATCTTGAGAGCTTGTTTGCTATAGAATATTATAATGGTCTCAATGATAGTGAAAACAAAGAAGTCTCACTTTTGGTAATAGAAAAGGAAGAGGATGAGCCAAGTAAACAAAAATCAGAAATCAAAAGGCTAAAAGAAGAATACAAGAATCTTGAAAACAAGATTCGAACATATGTCAAAATCAGAGAAGAACTACTTCAAACAATCAGTGATCTCAGAGAAGAGCTTCAAAATGCAAAAAGGTTAGAAGAAAGGATGAATGAAGAACTAAGGGTAACCATGAACAAGACATGATACATTAGATGAAAAGGTTCAAAAAGGAGTGGAAACTTATTTTAAGGTTGTATCTTACTTCCAAGAAAAGTCACACTCAAAAGGAAAGGAAGTTCTAAAATATGAAAGCAAGGAAGCACCTAAGACTTGTGAGGAAAGTTCCAAAGTTCCTATGGCTCCAAATATTCAGTTTAGATCTTGTTTTGAGATAGGTGAATCAAGTTCAAAAGAAAGAGAAATACTTGAAGAGGAAAACAAGGAATAAACTAAGGAAGAAGATTTAGATACTACAAAGAAGGTTCAAGAATGCAATGCACAAGTTGAAGATGATCATAGGGATAATGGTCAAGAAAGGTATGAGGAACCAAGGCATGAACAAAGGGCTTTTCAAGGACATTGTTTTTCTTGTAATGGATTTGGACACAGGGCTATACATTGCGGGATCTATGGATCAAAGAAGTTTGATTTTGCAAGAAGAAACTTCAAAGGAAGAAGGTATTATTTTTAGGGACATTTCTTCTCATGTAATAGGATTGGTCATAAAGATTTTTAGTGCAAAGGAAATGAGCAACATGGTTTTGGTTTTAGAGCTACACAATTCAGAAGTCATGGTCATAATGGTCATGAAAACAAAGCTTCACAATACAGGGTTCAAGAAAGGAATGGATATGGAAATTACTTAAAGAAAGAATCCAGGACATGGGCACCATCCAAAGTCTACAATATCAAGTGTTTTATTTGCAATAACTTTGGGAATATTGCAAAATGGTGTAGGATTCAATTCCAAATAGGTTCAAGGCAAGAAGGTCAAACAAGTTCAAGGCAAGAAGGTCAAATAGGTTCAAGACAAGAAGATCAAGTAATTCATCAAGAGAAGGATATCAGAAAAATATGGAAGGAAGTTGATAAAGGAAAGAATCAATGTAATATGGGAGTAAAGGTACTCCCACCCCAAAATTAATCACCTCAAGAGAGAAGGTGGTGAGGGGGCTATGCTTAAGAGTCATATCTTTTAGCCCCATAGGTGTCCCTTTTGCCATTGATGTCAAAGGGGGAGAGATTTGAGTTAGGGGGAGCAGCCTCCAAAGAGAGTATTGAGTTAGGGGGAGCAGCCTTGAAGGAGAGATTTGAGTTAGGGGGAGCAGCCTCCAAAGAGAGCATTGAGTTAGGGGGAGCAGCCTCCAAAGAGATTATTGAGTCAGGGGGAGCAACTTTGATTCTCAGAGATGGTTTTTGCAGTGATGGTGGTTTTTGCTTTACAGGTGTTGCCATAAATGACAAAGGGGGAGATTGTTGGAAATTTGAGTTGTTTTATGTTGTCATTGATGTCACATTAATGTCCCAAGGAACACATTGAGTTTTGATGACCAAAGCATTCATATTTTTGAGAGCATGGATATATACAGGGTTTTCGTGAGAACCAAGGCAGGCAAAATAAAAGGTTTTATTTAAAACCATGGATGGCATATTTGAACTGGGTTTTTCTTGAAACCCAAGTTAGGATTTCGTTTCATTGAAAAAGGTGCCCCGATGATGGAGATATTTGATTTTAAATATTTAGTTTAAATTTTAATTATTTAAAATTTAAATTTAAATTTTAAAATTAAAATTAAAATTATTGTCGACGTCATAAAGTTCATGTGCTATCAAAGGTAATTATTAAAATTTAAAAGCACCGACGTTTATTATATTACAAAGGAGATTGCATATATATATGCAAAGGGATTTTTTTTTTAAAGCCCCTAAGCAAGATTCAAAGAGAACATTTATTCGTAGGCACCGAATTTCCTCGACGTGACAGCGTGGTCCAATGGTGAGCTTGGGAGTGTTAAGGTTTTTTCTAGCGGATGTGCATGTGTTCGATTCCCACCGGCTGCGAATTGCGAGGAGTAAGGAAGGAAAGTCTTGGCCCACGTTTTGATGTGAGCAAGAGGGCAGCGAGATAAGGGGAGAGTCTTCGCTCTCCATCTTATGCGAGCGAGTAGCTTGCGTGGTCTTTGGTGTCGCGATTGAGGTGTTGTGTGGGCAGCGACGAGGGTTCGATTCCCTCTAGAGGTAAGTAAATTTTTTATTAAAACAATTTTTTATTATTGCCTAATGTTGGAGGAATAAGGTGTGGTTGAGGAAAATGTTTGATTAAATATTTTTTATTTAATCGGAAGGCAAGTTTAAGAGTTATAGTGCACTTTTAGAAAAGGAGATATTTTTGGTTTTTCCTTTTATAAAAGTATATCATGTTATATATCATTGGAAAGCTTATTTCGAGGGCTATTTGATTATCTTGCTTAGAAGGAGAAATAAGGTGTACATAAAGAGATATTTCTATTTTTGTAAAAGGGTTCAAGTGAAGGTTGTTTTGTTCTTTTCAAAGTGTGTTGAGTGTGGCAGATTTCCAAAGGGGTTTCTTCATCTTCATAAAAGGTATGGGCACATTCTCCTATTTATTGTTTATGGTGGTTGATTTCTAAAATATCATTGGAGGGAAAAGGATTGTTTGTGGTTTCCTTTTCGAAAGTGGTTGGTTGAATGCTTCAAGGTTTTCTGAATTGAGAGTTGTGTTTAAACCTTGTTTTATAAGCATAGTTGTTGAAGCCCATTGGTTGTGAAAGAACATGAGTTAGAAAATAACATGAGTATCATTGTTATGTGAGATTTGTGGTTGAGCATTGTTGGAAATATTTGAGTTGGTTGATACATACTTGGACTAGGGTTGTGTGAGAGAGAGTTGTCCCTTGTGACGATTGGTTGAGTTGAGTTGATTGAGCCTAGTCAAGTGATGTGTGAAGTGATTGTTCAAGTACTATAAAACAAACTATTCCATTATTCTGATTTGATTTGAGATTGATATTAGAACATATTGAGTCCCTAACAATTCTCCTTATTCTTCTATGAGTTTATTTGAGTTGAGATCATTGTGGATCATTGTTGTTATCCATTGAAGAGTACATTGTCATTCATTGTTGAGTTCATCTTTGAGATTTGCCTTGATAGAGTTGTGGATGAGTTTTGAGTGCTACTTGAGCATTATTGGTTGAGTCTTTGAGAAGTTATTTGGGATAGAATTTTGGACAGATTTGTGGTAGTTTGTGTATGATTGATTGAGCCTTTGGGAAGGCCCTTGTGGATAGTTTTGGGACAACTTTGTGGATAGATTTATGGACAAATTTGTGGATAGATTTGTGGATAGATTTATGGACATATTTGGGACAAGTCCTTGGTGAGCTTTTTGGACATATTTTGGGCAAGTTCTTAGTGAGCTTGCTAGAGTAGATTTGGGCAAGTTCTTAGTGAGCTTGCTAGAGTAGAATTGGGCAAGTTATTTGTGAGCTTGCTAGAACAGATTTGGGCAAGTTCTTGGTGAGCTTGCTTGAGTATATTGGACAAGTTATGTGTGATCTTTTTATTCAGAATTGGACAGGTTTTGTGTGAGCTTATTATTCAGCATTGGATAGGTTCTATGTGAGCTTGTTATTCAGCATTGGACAAGTTCTGTGTGAGCTTGTTATTCAGTTTTGGATAGGTTCTATGTGAGCTTGTTATTCAGAGTTGGACAAGTTCTATGTGAACTTGTTATTCATATTTGGACAAGTTATGTGTGAACTTGTTATTGCCTAGCTTTGATCAGATCAAAGAAATAATTGTATTGGATATTTCTATGTGAAATATTATAAGAAGATCAGCTTGTGGAGTACCCCACATTGGGGGAACCAAGTTAAATCTTGTGTCTCAATTGTGTGTGGTGACTTGTGCTCTTGCTTAATACTGCTATCTGAGCTATTAATGCACACTGCTATATTTGGTTATTGCAATTAAGGATATTAATTGGTATTGTTTTGGAAAGAAAGTAAAAAGTGGTCTTATACTGTTCAACCCCCTCTCAATATAAGCTTGTGGTCTTCAGTTGATGGTCCTCTAGTTAGGTGGTGAATTATTGAAATTAATTACCTTAGAGCTAGTACACTTTACATCAATCAATTCTACAAATGCATGGCTGGTACTGGGCTACTGAGACATTAAATTCCTTTCATTTGAATTTCTATATGATTGTGGGAACTCACATATCAGGTGATCACTTGATTTATCTCATCTTCCACCCATAGTGACACCATGAAAGAGGGTGGTTACTTACTCGAGGCTCCGTACAACTCGTCCTCTTAAGTTCTACCCAACATTGGGTGGGAGTCTCTATCTTTCATGTGGATAGATATTTACAATGTTACCACCTATGCTAGATAGTTAAAATACTTGTCCAATAGGTGGGTAGGTATTTTGAATAGTACCACCCAAAGTTGAGGTCTAAACATCCATCTAATCCATTATCTACCTCACTTCCTTAAAAAATATTCACTCGCCTATTGCTTGTAGCCGCCCATAATTGCTACCACCATATCTTATCTTTCACCTGTCTATTGATGTTACAAAACTTGTCAAACCCTTTGAAAAGCATCATCATGCAAAATGGAAGTGGGTGAAGCAATGCAAAATTACACCTGCACTCGTGGTGACTCACAAGGGATTTTCCCTTATGGGAAAGGAGGACCCAGAAAGCTACATCTTGAAACACATAAAATAGAAAAGAGGAACATAAAAAAGAGAAACCAGTCAAGGATTCATTACAAAGGAGGAAGGCATATAAAGATGAATGGAAAATAAGGAGGGAGGGGGTGGAAGAGAATAAAATAAAGGAGATCACAAGTGGAAAAAAAAGCAAAATCAATAAAGGAGAACAATAGAGGAAGAGGGAAGGGAAAGAAACATAGGAAAAAACATAAGTAAGAGGACAACTACTACTAACCTCGTCGATTAGTAGCAAAGAACTTAGGAAAGAGAATGAAGGGAATAATGTATAAAATAAAAGAAACAAAAGAGAAGACATTCCACGGGACACCCCCATAGACCACACTCGCACCAACATACCCCATCAAGGACCATGGATGATTCAATAATAGATAGAATGCCAAGGACATTTTCTAGTTTCAATGCAACACCTCTTTTTAATGAAATCACATAAAAATATTCTTTTATCATATCCACTCTTCTAAGGAATCCTTAGTTGCAAATCCATTCTTGACCTTATATTTCTCAACTCATGCTACTCTTACCCTTTGGGGTGCAATTTATAGGTCAAATTTCCTATCATTTGAGGAGTGGCATTTATTTCAAAAATATAGTGGATACATTTTTTGGAGTTGCGTGAAGAGATGCTTGAATCACAAACCTTTGATCCATTGGGTATGAGGTTACAACAACAAATGAAGAAGAAAACACAAAGAACATGAGTGTGTTTTAATGAATTAATTTTTTACAGTCCACCATGAATCACCATAAGACAAGATGATTCACTTGGCCATGTGCCTTATGCTCTTTATTTAGCTGTCAACTTATGTACACAAAATTGTGATACGAGTGGCACACCACAGTCACTGATTTGCTCTGGATATTATCCAATGAATATGCAATGAATGAAACATATTGTATTGAACTTGAGGTACATTTTGTAGTTTGTTTGATATTGTCCATCATCCTTCCAAGTTGTAATGTTTTCACAACTTGGTAAATCATCATGCATACCAGTACTTATGTAATCGATGATTAATGTGGTAATGAATTTTTTCCACGTGGGAGCCTTCATTTGGTACTGTTTTATCTGACAATAGGCTTCGATGTCACCAGTTCTTGGGATCCACTTGTTGTGAAATCCCTCCTTCACATGAATTTGACATCTTCATGCACTTCTTCTAGTAGGAAGCATTAATTGATCCTATTACTGATGGGACCTCATCGAGACCTGTATGCTTATTAGCCAAGCCATCATGAAGATGACTTGGGCCTTGCTCATTATGCTCCTAGATATAAAAAGGATACAAAATTTCTCCCTCTTTGTGAGTGGCATCTCACCCCTGGTTCAGGTCCTCTGTTTACTGGAAGAAGGTGCAAACAATAAAATTATTTGTTATAGGATTCATGCTTGCATCTCCTCAATTTTAGCTCGAGAAAATATCTACCCCTTGTGTTTCATAGGACTAAAGCCTCAACTCTTGCACAACTTGAGATGAAATTCATGGTGGGTACTATACAGTTGGCAAGGGAGTAGCAGCGGGTAAAAAAAGGGGGGAGAATGGAATCTCCTAAAGATGTCTTTACTACAAGGAGTAGGAGTCGCTCAACCCGTACAATCTCCTAAAATATTTTAGGAAATATTCTTTCCCTAGATTGATACAGGAGGAGGCTTATATTTGAGCTAAGAGCTTGGATGTAGTACAAGTGAGCCTAGACAGGGGGTAGCTAGATTTTAGGGAGGATCCTCTTTCAGATAATTTCAAATTGAATGTTGAATTCTATGATTGATTTAAAAGGAGCTCTCTTGATGAATTAAAGGTGCATCGAGAGTTGGAAGGGATCCATGGAGCCATCAAATGTGTCAACAAGGGCTCCCATCAAATCCACCCATGAGCAGATGATTTTTTCCTAGATATCGGTACCACATAGTTCCCTTCCTTCTAGAGACAAGATCAAAAGTCTAATCATGATATATTCATTGGTGATACCATGGAGGAAGCTAGTGCAAAAACATATTCAAGGTGCTCTTGAGTGAATCCCATGGTACCATTATATTTTGTCAAGGATTTTAGGGCACCTTTGGGAATCTCATGCTAGAATTGGATATTTAGTGGAATGGGATCATTCTACTAGGGATAACACAATTGATCCATTTCGACACTAGTATTTTTGGAGTTGTGGTTCATTCATCAGAGTTGGAGTCACCAGATGAACATAATTTCTTTTCTAGTGAGGTCAAAATTGTTCATAAAACCTTGAGTCCTTTGAGATGTTTGGATATTTTAGTGCATGGAGGCAACTAATATCATGATCTAGATATGCTGCACAATAAAATTCACCAAGTTATTTTGCAAAGATATGGGCAAATCAGAGTGTCACCAAACTATGAATTTTTAAAACATGGAAACTCAATGAGTTTCCTACCAGAGTCACCAAAATTTTTGGTCAAAAATTTGGTACTGCATCAAGGGTAGGGATGAACCTACATCAACATTGGATGACAACCGCACCAGGGTAGGGCGATCGATTTGTGGAGAAGGCCAATTCCTGTGCAATGGTTCTAGCTACCTACATCACGAAAGGGAAAAGATAAAAAGGGGAGAAAGAGAAAGAAATATGGTCGTAGCCAAAATTCATAAGAATGGGTATAACCACATCAAGATACATGTAGGATTTGCACCATGAGTGTAAACAAAAACCTAACATCTAACAGATCAGACGATGATACCTTCACTAAAAGCTTTGAAGTAGAGGGTGAAGAGTGAATTATAGAACTAGTGAGTGGGTGCATGAAATTCAAAATGTAAAATTAGAGCGCTCCCATACGACCAGATTTAGCAAAAATAAACCCTCAATCCATATTACAAATGCAAATTCCAGAGCCACTAAGTGAATCCCACAAAATCTAGATTGCAAAATTAGATGAAACCACTTAAATGACCAAAGCAAAAATAAACATTCATACATTCAATGAAAATATATGAAGGCACAATCATAGACCAAACAATTATAAGCTTATATTTACAAAGTGATGAAAAACTTACATATGAATTGTAATGGCTAAAGAGCTACCCTTGGGAATGACCATCATTCCACCATTTATAAAAAATTTACATTAAATTCAAATTACAAGCATTAATAGTGAAAGGTAGAAAGACTACACTAGAGCAGACATGTGCTCAGATGGTACATTGCTCCTCGGGATGGTAACCATATTCTAGAGGAGGTAGATGCTGGAAGGTTGATCTGAGCCCTTAATCCCTCTGCTACTTCTACTTAGATCATTAATTCTTATCTACTCTACCCCTTTTCTCAGCTAACGGTCCTATGGTTAAGTTGTGAATGACTAAAATTAATTACCTTAGAGCTAGTACACTTTACATCAATCACTTCTACAAATGCATAAATTATACTGGGTTGCTGAGGCATTAAATGCCCTTCATTTGAATTTCTAGATGATGGTGAGAAATCACATATTATGCGGTCACTTTATTTATCTCGTACTCCATCCACGATGACATCATGAAAGAGGGTGGGCACTTACTTGAAGCTTCGTCCAACTCATGCTCTAAAGTTCTACCCAACATTGGATGGGAGTCTTTGTTTTTCATGTGGGTAGGACTTTACAATGTTACCACCCATGCTGGTTGGTTGAAATACTCACACAACAAGTGGGTGGATATTTTGAATAATACTTCCCAAAGTTGAGGTATAAACATCCACCCACTCCATTATCTGCCCTGCTTCCTTATAAAATATTTCACCCGCCTACTGCTTGTAGTCACCCATAATTGCTGCCACAATCTCTTATCTTCTGCTCATCCATTGATGTTCCAAAAATTGGCAAACCCTTTTAAAAGCATCATCCTAAAAAATGGAAGTGGGTGAAGCAATGCAAAATTGCACCCACAAGATCTTAATATTGAGATCAAACTTACCAAGATTATTAGTAGGGATTTATATGAAAGATTAAAAAGGGTAATGTTTGAATAATAAGTCGGTATAATTGTATAAATAGATAGAAATTGATACACTATATGGATGAGTGATATGTGTAGATACATGGCCAAAAATTAGGTCCATTTGGGGATTATCCATAAAAAAATCTAGGTTTAGATAGAAGGCAATCCACTATCAATGGCTAGATAATGTCTTGTATAGAAAAGTCTATGATAATATTTTATTTGACACATGGAAGAAGATATACAAGGGGCCCTAAGCAAGTAGTATCACAATGAAGGACACTTCTCTATGTCCACCATAGATCAAAAAATATTAAGGGCTACATACGATTGGCATGCCTTGTTTATTATTTGTTATCGATGGGTCATGGATTATAGATCTTACTACATGTTCTAGGGAAAGAAGAAGAGGTTCTTGCTACCCCTAAAACTAGTTATGAAAAAATCATTCAAATAGTGGGGTCTCAATTAAATAGGTAATATTAACACATTGTCAAGTATTGGTCTTCGGTGGACACTCATCGCTATTGATTACTTCACTAAATGGGTCGAGGTAGTCCTAGAAAAAGCAGACAATCAAGATGTTGTGGTACAACTACTCAAAGATATCATCATTAGGTTTGAAAACCTAGCTATCATAGTGATAAATAATGTTATCTAGTTTAATAAAGCTAAGTTTGAAGTTACCCTTGAACATGATTTCTTGCTCAAAACATCATCCAATTACTATCCCCAAGGGAATGTATTGGATGAATCAACCAATAAGAACATCACAATATTGGAATTGGTTGTTGGACAAAGTCAAGAAGAAAATTGGAAAATAGACCAATAGGTGGCTTTCTTCTGGGAGTAGAATCACCTTGGTAAAATCAATCCTTCAAGATATTCCTATTTATTTTTCTATTGTGTTGAGTATCCCAAAGGTTGTTCTTCAAAAATTGGATTAAATCAGTCATCGGTTCCTTTGGAGTGTTACTAAGGAGAAAATAAAATGGGCCTTGGTGAAATGGGACACTTTATGTCTTCCTAAGAATGAAGGGGGGTTAGGATTCTAGTCTGCTATTAATAACAACAAAGCTTTAGCTGCTAAATTATATTGGAGGATTTTTCATAACCCCAATGCTCTTTGGAACAATAATCTCCATGCTAAATATGCTAAGAACAAAAGTCCTGAAGACCTTGTTCGCTATCAATTGCCTACCAAAGGTTCTCCCATTTTAGCTATTCTTAAGACTGGTGAGGATTTGATAAAGAAAAAAATATTTTGGATCATTCATAATGGTCAACAAGGTTATTTTTTGATAGATTCTTGGGATGGTCACAAACCTTTGATAACTCAGTTTCTCGATTGGAGGTCTTGGATGGAGGAGCTTGACCAAGATAAATAGATAAAGGTGTTTAATTACTGTCAGTACCATACTAGTAATTCAAAGGATGTTAGATATTAGATCCCTATTGAGGACTAGCCTATTCAAATACCAGAAAGCAAAGACAAGATATCCAATGCATCCTTCATATGAGATCTCTCTCTTGGTCCCATGAAAAATATTATTTTGGATGGAACAAAACTACTAAGGGTGAGTATTCAGGTTCTTAAGGTTATTTGACCTTAAGCCATATTTTATCAATTGTGGGATTTAAAGCTTTGGCCTAAGGTGAGGTTCTTTACTTGGCTTTTATTGCATCGCATGGTGCTTACTGGTGAGAAACTTATGAAGCATGGTTTTCATGGCCTTTTCAAAAAAAAATATGTGAAGGGAATGTGGAAACTCTCAACCATATTTTTATTGAATGTAATTTAGCCTCTAAGATATGTATGAGAATGACCACTTTACTTGGCTTACAATGGTCCAATTTTTTTACTTTTGAACAACTTTGGAGGAATTGGCCTAAACAAGAGGGTGTTGATCATTTTATTAGGCAATTCTTTTGGATGGGTTCTACCATTCTTCTTTGGAATATCTGGAATGAAAGGAATAACCAAATTTTTTAATAAATATAGGAAGGATATTCACTATATCTAGAAAAAGACCATTGCAAACTTAGTTGAATCAGTTCAACAACTCCTTAATCACCCCCAAAACTCCCACCAAATATGGGATCAAGTGATGCAAAGATTAAATATTAACTCTTCTAAGGGAAACCAACTTAAAGGGAATATGAGTAATTGCAAGATGGATAGAAAAAGGAATTGGCAACCTCCTCCTAAGGATTTTGGAAAAGTCAATACTAATGGAGCCTCTAGAGGGAACCCTAGAAAAGCTAGTGTGGGAGAAATTGGTAGAATTTCAGATGGCTCCCTGATTTTTACTTTTGTTGAGGATTTGGATATTCTATCCAATAACCTTGCTGAGGGGTATGGTATCCTTAGAGGCCTTGAAGAGGCTACCAAGGTTGGATGGGAAAAGGTACTAGTTGAGTCTGAATCTCAACTGATGATTAATATTTTGAAGACTCCTAAGAATCATAAGGTTGATTGGAGAATAAAAATAATTATTGAGAAGATTCAGTTAATCCAGATGGGATTTTTGAAATTTTATTACAATCATGTGGTCAGAGATTAGAACAAGAGTGTTGATGCTTTAGCTAATTGGACTTTGGACAAAGGTGATCTTACTTGCTATGACCACCCTCCTAGATGGTGGGCTTTGCAAATAAGAGAAGCTCTTATTTCTATTATTTCTTTGGATGGCTCCAATTCTGGAGGTACCTAGTTTCTTCTTGCTTTATTTTTATTCTCTTTGGTTCGGTCATGGTATTTTAGTCCCCTAGCTCAAACTAATATTTCTATTGTTTCCTCTATTGATTCTTGCCTTAAAAGTCTTTTGGTCTAGAAAGGTCATTGTTGTGTTCAATTTTTTTTTTTTAGTTTTTTGAGGTGTGTGTGTGTGTGTGTTTGTGTGTGTGTTTTTGTTTTGTTTTTTTGTTGTGTTTTTTGTTGTTCTTATGTTTTTGTTGTTTTGTATTTTTTTTTTTTGTGTTTTTTGTTATTGTTCTTGTGTTTTTTTGTTCTTGTTTTTGTGTTTCTGTATGTTTGTGTTAATTGGTATTTTTATGTGCGAGTGTTTTCTATGTTTTTGTTTTTGTTTGTTGTTTGTCGTTTGTTGTTGGTTGTTATTTTTTATTTTATTTTTATTTTTTAGGTTTTGGTTGTTTATTTTTCATGTTTTTATTGGTTATGTCTTTGTAGCATTCTATTATTTTTGTCATATTTATGTTTTGTTACGTTGTTCTTGTATTTTTTCTATATGGTTCATGTTGTGTTTTTTTCAATCTTATTTTGTGTGTGTTTGGTTGTGCTTTATATTTTCAACACACTCAAGGAGCATGTTTTTTTAATTTTATTGTGTGTTTATATTTGTGTGTTTTGTTTTTTGTTTTAGGTTTACTCCTTGAGTATGTCAAAGGTGCTAGGTGCGAGCCATGGGTGATTTTGGCAGAAGAGATATCCCTACCTCCTTCGGTCTTAACCGAAAGGCATCCCTTCGGGGATGTTTTCCACAAAAAAAAAAGAACATCATAAGAATATTAAAAAAGAATTTTTTATAATCATAAAGGGATTGGAAAACAAAGCTACACAAGGCATTATGAGAAAATACAATCACACCAAAAGCATCTACAAGATCATCCCTTTACAAACTAGTATATGGTAAAGTGGTTGTGTTACCAATTAATCTCAAGCTCTCTTCCCTCCAAATTTCATAGTAACACAAGCTAGAAGACAATACCATTAAGCCCCTACAAGTAGAAATAAATGCATTATTAGCTCGATAAGAGGAGGGAGAAATGGCCTTGATGTCTTCATCCAAATTCTATATTCATTTGTAAATTTATAATTGTAAGTGCAAATTTTAGTTTAAGACTACACACCTTTTATCTCTAGCTAATTTTATTAAAACAATTTTTTTTATTATTTGGAAGAAGGGGTTTTGAAAGGGTCCCCAAAAATTTTACATCTAAAATAGAGCCTTAGAAATAGGACTACAAAATAACCATAGAAACATTATAGAGAAAGGAAAAAATATGATCCAACAACAGGAGGAGGATCTTAGAAGTTGAGAAAAAAATAGAATCACTAAAGAGAAAACAAGATCCACCCAGGATCTGCACTGATATACTTTAGTAGAAAATCATGCCTCTAAAATCCAAACAACCAACCTTGAGCAAAGATCTAAAAATAAACTATACTCAAAGAAGTTAATCGACTGCCATCAATTTTACTTGACCTGATGTTTCTCCCCTCTGCCCTAGGCTAGGGAACAATGGGATCTGAGGGTAGCAGTGGAATTAATATCCAACTATAGATTCTCTTTTCCACCTAAGAAAAGGATAAGCTACATACATGACTATTTTTACTTTAGTTACTCTTTTCATAATTGTTGGAAGATCGAATATTATGAATTGTTATATATAATTATCCAAGAAGTATTTTTTGTATTGTCAATACCATATATTTTAGATATATAAACCAATTAGGACATCAAAATAGAGGTATTAATACTAAAAAAGTGTAAATTATTTATAGTTCATAGGTCTAGTCCAACATGAGTATGATAACTCAAAGGGATATATTCACTTTACCCCATAGAATTTGAACAAGTGACCAATTCCAATGTTCAATTACACCCAATACAAGCAAGAATCCCATTAAAGAAGACATGAAGGATAATATATGATAATAACAAACTCTATGAAATATTATTATGAAAATATAACCTAACAATCCTCCTTATTACATTAGATGAGAGATAAAATAATAGAATAAATACCCCCTAAATTTAGAGATAAGATATTTGAGAAAGGAGATAACTCTATCATTGATTGACATATTTGTGCTCTCTATGTTATCTCTATGAACTACCTCTAAATTAGTAAAATACTAGATTTTTTGTTATAATGTCCATAAGACACTTTATTTAATTCCATTTTGAGATATTCATCTTCAATTGGATCTTTGTGCAGTTCTTAGATAAGTATTCTAAAATATTTTAAATGCATTATTGTATGTAACATAATATGGACAATTGCTTTTTAGGGAAGACCTATAGTGTGTTGTGAGATCAACCGATAGGCTTTTGCTTTTTGATTGTTCATTTATTTTTAGACTTGTTTCATTATAGCCAATTCCTATAGTATGCTCTCCATCATAATATCTATCATAAATATGTGTAATATATTTTCTATCAATGTTTATACAACTTATTTCTATACTAATGTTGTCATCTCGAACAACCTATAAATCACCAGTATCATGGATGATGTCATGATTTTAGATACTACTTGTGTTACAACTAGTTTATTCTTATTTGATAAGATCACCTATATCATACAAGAAATATTCATCAAGTAACTTGTATTATATCTAAATTCTTTCTATTTGATGAGATAGAATATATTTAATGTGTACTTTATCTTATTAGGTCACATGGATTGATCCATGTAGGGTTATAGATATAATGACACTTGTCATGATCTCATAACCTCATATAGGCTCATATTCCTATATATATATATATATACATATTTATTGAATCATAAAACACACCTCTCATTTCATATCCAACATTTGGTATTAGAGCAAGTTTTCTTGTCTAAAATTCTGAGGGGAGAATTACCTCTTTGGAAATTCTCCCCTCCCTCTTCCCTCCTAACCCATTGGTGGTGCACCTCCATTCCCTCGTTCTTCAAAATCTCAGGGATTATGCTCTCCATATTTGTGGATTAAAACTAGAAAGCCAATGGAGAGGGAGAGGATTTTATGGCTACCCCAAGCATTGAATGTTGGATATGAAATGAGAGGTGTGTTTTATGATTCAATAAATGTGTACATATATATAGGCATATGAACCTATATGAGGTTATGAGATCATGAAAAGTTTCATGATCTTTATAACCCTACATGGATCAATTCATGTGATTTAATAAGACAAAGTATACATTAAATATATTCTAACAGAGATCACCTATATCGTACATGATATTTTCATCAAGGGCTTGTTATTTATCTACACAAATAATTCTTCTTATTCTGTATTCTTATCTTTAACTATATCAAGAGTGAGAAATGCTGCATATATGATCTTAACTAAATTAAAATGTATTGTAACAAATTTTTCATTATAGGGGACTACTTTGTCAAGATGAAGACTTATATATGTCTTTAGTGTGGTGAAAATATCATTACTATATTATTTGAAGATTGATTATAAATATTTTGAACCATCATCTCTTTGGGCAATAATTTGTATCCAAGTCTTAAGCAATGTATATTCATCATTATCTAGTGTGTCAAGTGTTGGACCTTTATCTTATTTTTCTGAATTATTTTGATTTAACATTTTATTTCTTATCTTTTTATCCATTATAGCTTTATATCTAGTTTCATATGCTCTATTATTCTTTGTGTTTTTCTTCCTTTGTGTATATTTGATATTTTAATATGGCGACTATAATTTTTGAGGTGTAGATAAAGGTGTAACAATATCTAAAATAAAAAGCATATTTTTATAGGATGCAGTAACTTCCAATTTACCTTATCTTGAGATAAAACACTTTTTATATCTATTAACAACTCAAAATTCAACAATAACACCTTTATCCATCATTTAAGCAAATAGAAAGTAAGTTACTAGTAAGTCTTAGATTATATAACATATTTTCTATGGTGCATTCTACTAAAGGTAACTTTAGGAAAATAGTTCCTATTCCTTTTATTTGATAGCTTGTGTTATCTTCCATTGTTACTGGCTACTGAAGTATTTTTTTTAAATGTGTCAAACCAATGTATATTGCTTGTCATATGGTTACTACCTCTAGAATATCTATATCAGTTATTATCTCTTATTTGTTCCTTATTGTGAATCATTAGTACTTTATATTTTGTTTTTGGTTCATCATGATATGATTTAGGTTCTTTCTATACCACATGTCCTTATTATGATGGAGAATTTGATCTATATCACTTGAATTTCTAGATTGATATTATTCTTAAGGCATTTTTTGAGAAGAAGTTCATGATTGATTCCATTTATTCAAAGTATTGTATCTGTAGAATCTAGTATCATGATTTTCTTATTTTTCATATATGTAAAAATATCTTCTTCTCCATTCAATTTGGTTTTGTGAAGAATATGAGGATGAATTAGTAGGAGTTCTGGTATTTCTTTGGTATCATTTTTTAGAAATTAAAGCATTTTTTGAAGAATCATCCCTTAATTGAATTTTCAGCTTATGTTGTTGTAGGATATTGATTATCTCTTCAAATGATACTCCATGATTAGAAACTTGCAAATAATTTATAATATACTATATGAATAAGGTAAAAAATGTAGTATAATTGATACTATCAGATTATCATCTATTATTTCTCCCAAAGTGATTAATTTTACCTTTAGTTTTGCAATATTTCAAAGAAAATATTTTAAACTTTCATTGTCTTGCTAATGTGTATAGTTGAGACTATAAATGATGAACTATTGCTTTATTTCTACCTTCAAAGATAGTGCATAGAATATCCTAAGACTATTTTTATGTATTCACTTCACTAATATGAGACTAGAATTCATTTGTTATACCTAATAAGATGATTAATTTTTCCCTTTTAACTTTTTCCTCATAGTATATTTGTGCAACTAGTTTTTTAGGACGTATTTCATCCCCTGATACAATATCCCATAGTATTTCTACAACAAGGATAATCCTCATTTTATTTGTTCATGGAATGAAGTTTGGACCTCTTATTATTGTGACTCTGAGAGAACTAGTTTAGGAGTAGTCATCATCAATGTTCCCTTATAACTCCTTAGTTAAACATTAAATGCAAAGATGGTGTCACAATATTAATTGTATAAGTACCTTTAAAGTTCCTTTATAACTCCCTATAAAACATGAAATTGTAAATATGATATTTTAAATCTAAAATATTTTCTTTCAATATTTTTCTTAGGACCTTTTAATTAAAGTTTATAACATCCTATGTAAACTTGAAATGCATATATTATCTTTTTAAATCTAAAAATATTTTTATTTCAATATATTTCTATAGTTTTTCAAAGGTTTCATTATAGAAAAATATATATATTTTTAAAAAGCATCAAAATATAATTTTTAAAAATTACTTAAGAAAAGATTGAAACTCGAAGTTTTAAATTTAATTTAAAAATTCTCATGGCACACATACAATTTCCTTAATATAAAAATAATTCTCTTCAAAAATGTTATCTGCTAGCCTTTAATCTGAAACTAGTTTTTGTGTTTAGCTATAGGCCTTTTTGAAAAAGTTCATGGCATTCTATCAGATTGCACCATTAAGAAATGTTTATTGTGTTCTCTCTTGGATTGCACCATTAAAAAATGTTTATCATGTTCTCTCTTAGATTGCACCATAAATAATTCTTGGGAATTCCTTCAGATTGCACCATAGATTTAATTAATCTAGGGTATTCCTTCACACAAGCATAGACTTAGATGTGTACAACAATTCCTTTGCCTAAATTTTAGCATCCAAAATGTGTATAGGTAATATGTAGAAATGTGTATAGTTTTTTTTTTGGTAAATAAAAGTCGTCATTAATTATCGGGTTTTGTAGGTTAACCCAAAACCTAATACAAAATCTAGCCTTATGTTGAGATTGTGGATCCTGGTCATCCTTAGAACATTATTTTAAAAAATTGTGTTGGTTATCCTACAACACCTTACACTTACTACAAAAAGACAGTTCAACATGAAAATTAACATTACTTACAACGATAGCCATTTGAGTTGACTTAGAGAAAAAAATCTATGCTTATCATGAAAACTTGGGGAAAAAGCACCCTTCCACCTTTCTCCTTAATCAGTAGTTTGCTTTTCATGTCTAAGAATATCTTCCACTTCACGTGGTACCCCTTGTGTCCACATCATCAAATTTCCCGTATAAATACCCACATTGGGTAATTCGTCAGCTGCTTTGTTGGCCTCATGAAACACATGGTGAATCCTCATGTCTTGTCTTGCCGCAAAAAGGATCCTTACCTCATGGATGATGACCTCAATCCTCCATGGAGTTTTTTTACCATTGGTTAATAGGTTGATGATATTCATGGAATCACATTCAATCATAAAATTTCCATGAGTCTCCTAGGAAACTTTTAACCCTCTCCAAAGGGCTCTAGCTTTCATCTCATTATTAGTTCTAATTCCCAATGGTTCGGCGAAGGTCTTAACCAGGTTTCCTTGATGATCTCTGATTACTCCTCCAGCTCCTGCTCTTCCCGGGTTCTCCTTAGCTGCACCATAAAATTTCAATTTGAACCAACCCCTAAGGGGTGGCTCCCAAGAGACCCCATTTTTAGGATTGAGTAGAGGGATGAAAGGCTTTTCCTCAATGCCTAAGGCTAAAGCAATTTGTCTTTCCTGTGGAGGTATTATACGGTTCTCCTCAGCAAGGATACTAATGTTTTCTTTTGCAAAGGCAAGGATTCTATTGAGGATTGTTTTAAGGCTATGACTGGTGTCCTTAAAAGCTCTATGATTCCTTTCTAACCATATCTGCCACAAGAAATGGTGCCAACATATTTTCCAAAGGTACTTAAGTTTTAGAATAACAAAGGGTTGAGGCCATTGTTGGAACACTTTAGAAACTAAAGCCGGATTGACCCACAATATCCTAAAAGCCTAGAAAATTTCGTCAAGGATGGACGCTGCCATTGAAAACTCTAGGAAAAAATGTTGGGTTGAATCCCACCCAACCCTGCACATATGACAATGGTTAGCAATAACCATACCTTTGGTCAACATATTATCCATGGTAAGAATTTTTCCTTGGATCACTAGCCATGAGAAAAAATATAATTTAGGGATTAAACCCTTGGTCCATACCAAATTTAGTTGAAATTGTTGGTCTTCATTGTCGAGGAGCAAGTTATAGGCATATTTGACCTTAAAATCTCCACTTTCAGTATCAGCCCAAGCAATGTGATCCTCATCTTCTCTATAGGGAAGAATTTGTTGTGTTAAATATTATGAAGTTCTTCGAAATCAGCTTCAAAACCCTGTACTCTGATGTATTTCCACCTAGGGGTGTTCATATCATTCTAGATGTAATCAGCCATCCTTTACCCAATCTACTGCTCCATGTGTTCTTGTATCCTAGCCAATCGGGGATTCTAGGATAATTCCTCAGCTCTCGCCCACTGGTCCTTCCAAAAGTTTATCATTTACCCATTCCCAAGGATCCATCTAATCCCTCTTGACTAGATATTTCCTTGTTAGGATTACCTTCCATAAAGCTGACCCCATACTCACCAGATTATCATTGAGGAAATTCGATCCTTGGAGGTATTTCCTCTTGACTATGGTTGTCCATTCATTTTCGACCTTGGTTAATAGCCGCCATGCTTGTTTAGCTAGTAGAGATGTGTTGAGATTAGCAACTCTCCTCAGCCCTAGCCCCCCTGTACCTTAGGTTTGAAAACCTTATTCCACCCTACCAAATGGATCCTTTTTTATCCTCGGTCCCTAATCAGAGAAAGTTCTTTTGAAATTTCTCAATTTTATGATACACCTTGCTTGGAGCTTTGAAAACCGATAAGAAATATACATGTATACTTTTTAGGGGGGCCATTGTTAAGACTGCTTTGCCCGCTTGAGATAATAAATGTCCTTTCCAATCTACTAGTTTTTTTTGGATCCTCTCCAGCACAATATTCCACATTGACCCTTCCAGTTTTCCATAGAAAAGGGGAAGGCCTAAGTAGGAGGTAGGAAGGGATGCAATATGGCATTCTAGAATTCTAGCAATGTTGTTTTGCCTGGGAATGGGGGTATTTATAAAATACAACTTGCTCTTATTAAAATTCACTTTTTGTCTGGTCGCCTCCTCATACATCTTAAGAATGTGTCTGATCCTTCTTGCCTCAACCACTGAAGCCAACGTAAGCAACAACGTGTCGTCAATAAATTGTTGATGGGTCACTGGGGCTGTTAACAAAGTTGCCTTTATGCCTAATATAAGTCCAGCTACTGCCGTTGCCTTGATGGTTCTTCCTAAGGCTTCTGCTACAATGATGAAAAGCATGGGACTAATGGGATCTCCTTGTCTCAGTCCTCATTTACTTTGAAAAAATCCTACTGTAGACCCATTTAGAAATGTGTATAGTTAAAATTATAATTCAACATTCATTTAGAATGTATACTTGCATAGGTGATGTCTAGGATGGTTCCTTTTTCAAAATTTTAGCGTCCAAATATAAGCATTCAACTACTCCGATATCTCCAAATGAATTGCAATATCTTTTCTTTTTGAAATAGACAATCCATATACATTTTGATTCATCCAATCAATAGTTATGTATTTTCAATCAGACATCCTACATTGGGTTCATCTCAAACCATGTAAATAATTAAAAAAAATCTTTCAATCATTTTAATAAAATGTCCTACATTGGGTTGTATCCAAGTATTTAAATATTAAAAAAAAATCAAATAGTGTAGGATTACCTCTCTAAAATGACACAATTATCCACATGAAGCAACACCTTTGTTTTTTTCGAGTCTCTAGTCGTTATGAGACATTAAAAAAATATTCACCATATAACTATAAATAAATTCTTCAAAAAAATCCTCTCCACTCATGGCTTAGGAAATTCTGCTCTTATACTACATGATGGATACATAGTAAAACCATCAAATGCTTTATTAAACTTTTTCATTCATATAATACAAAGATGTACAAGTACATATGTATATTTTCTTACATAATAATCCTATTGAAAAAGAATCATGTATAAACTATTAAAATAATGAGATAATAAGATTTTCTAACAAAATAAACTCCCAATATTAAATGTGACATCCTTACATTTATCCCCATATTTAATATAACATGATATAAAAGAGATGAAAGGAAATATGCTATAATGAAGAACTTATGAAAAGTTATTATAAAGCTATAACCTAACATTAAATATAAATTGTATGAACATGAAAAGATTAAAGGAATATATTCTCTTAAAATAATAATAATAATAATAATAATAATAATAATAATAATATTAATATTAATATTAATATTAATATGAGGGTAATATGCATTTTCAATAATAAAAGGAAAGGAAGAGAAAATATATAGGAAAAAAAATAAAATTTCAACAACAATAAAAAATAAAGAATGTATATAATTTTTCAATGAGTTTACACATGTTTTTATGAGGGGTTCTAGTCTAGGGTTTAAACCTTGAGAGGCCCAAACCCTTACCATTACAGTTTATAAAAAAATATAATTATCAAATATAAGATTACAAATTTAAAAATATTAAACATATAAAATATAAACAAAATACTTTTTTTTTATGAAAATAAATATAAAATTTTATTTTGGCAACAAAATCTAAATAATATTAAAAAATCAATTTTGTTAACAAAGATTTTAGTTTCCAAAAAATTCCAATGTAAATAAAAATGATTTTTTTTAGAGTTTTATCAATTATAAAAAGTGAACCAGTGGATGAATAAAATAATTATTTATATAATAAAAGAAGAAAAATATTTTCCATTCAAAGCTAACTAAAATTATTAAAAAAATTCCAAATCAACTACATGTAGAATAAGAGTCAATTATAAATGCATATGTAAATGAAAATGGTCATAATTTAATAAGATGATATGGTGTGTTTAAATTTATTTTATACTTATATAAGTGTAACTAATAATTAGAATGTAAAGTTGTATGAATTGTATGCATGTTAAAAGTATTTAAGTATGTCATACCATATTAATGTATACATAACTTACAAATATTATTATTGTTACAATGTGTATGTTGTTGAAAATAGGTGTTTTCTATGTACAAATGAAAATTCAATCATGGTAAGTGATGACATGAGGTTCGAGTCCACAAGTGAGTAGGCAAGAAATTATATAGGGAAAATTTTGAGTGGAGCCTACATGGGAAAGGAGTAATCTATGGAAACCTAGAACAACACATTTTTTTTTTTTTTTAAAGCGAAAAACCCCTTACGGGGCCGCCTTGGTCTGAGAGACCACGAACAGGGGGTTCTATACCGTCAAAGTCACCCGGGAGTCGCACCCAACCCTGCCCGCACCAACATTATCAATTGGATTTTGGGTACCCAATTTAGCTTTTTGGTAGGGTGGAGATTCAAACTTGGGACCTCCCTTGGAGGATTGCCCTCTTCTCTCCAACTCATCTACAACACCTAGGTGGAACAAGACCTTTGATATGAGAGAATGGCCTTGGATTTAGGTAGTAAAAGAAAACAAATGGTACTTGTTGGAACAAAATCTGCCTTCGGTTAATAGTGTTGTGTCTTAGACTTTTCCAACATTGAATAGATAGATCTTGCTTGAGATCATCTGTCTAGTCTCCAGAGAAGGCTGGTTCCTTTGAGTTTTTTAGAGAAAATGGGAACAAAAGATAAGGGAAATATAGCCTAAGCTAGAAATTTCTCATGGTACAGATTAGACAACAACAAACATTGATGATGCAGATTACTACTTTCAGAGTTTTCTTTATATCTTCTTATAGAAAACATGAATTCCTGAGTGCGAATTTTAGATGTTCATCTAAAAACATGTAAATATCTTTTAATTTTCAACTCTAGAAACAAGGTTTATACGTGCACATTCCAGATTTTAGAATAGATACATTATAAAACTTAGAATGAATTGCTTTTCTAAAGCAATTTCAAATGGCCCCTCCCAGAATGCATCAAACTTGGCATGGTGTCCTGGCTTTGCTTTCTTGACATTCCATTTTAATACCAGGTCACCTGTTTTAAATTTCCTGAAAGTGGTTTTCTTATCAAACCACTCGATTGTTTTTACCATATGCTTTTGATGATGATCGTAGGCCTGTTCCCTAGATTCTTCAAGGTGTAGAAGTTGCATCAGTTGGGCATCCATTGGATGACCTTCATCTTCGTTAACTTGGTTTAGCATCATCAACACGGGTATCTCCATATGAATCGACAGAATAGCTTCTTTGCCATAAACCAAAGCATATGGCGATGTATTGATTGATTTTTTGATTAAGATTCTGTCGGCCCAAAGGGCTTGATTCAGGAGTCAGTGCTTGATTGGGTATATTATCTTAGCCTGCAGGAGTTTTAACAACTCCTATTTCATTAAGGCTTCAATTTTAGGATTCACGAGGCCTCTCGCCTCTCGCCTAAAAGGTTTAGCTCCTTCCTCTAGTTCTATGGTATGTCTGAATGACCTCTTTCTTGTACACTTTCAGATCACTATAAGTCCAGGCTATTATATCTAGATATTCTCTACATAACTATTTTATTTGCTCTAGTTCTACCACTGTACAATCGGTCCCCACTTTGATCATTTTGCCCGGTTCTAGTTCTATTTCCTTATACCAGCGTTCCTCTACCTTGATATTTCAACCTACAGCTCTGTCACTATTGTTGAAAAGGCTCTCTAGGGTGATCAGTCCCCTGGGGATATGATTATTTTTTAGTTGAATAAGGCTCTCTTCGTCCTCTTCTTGTAACGCTCTTTCTGTAGAGCAATTCATCTCATGAATCAGAAAATCCAGGATCTGCTCGTCATTTTAAAATACCTACCAAAAAATGTCCTTGTTGGGCACATAAGGCCTGTATATAAGTCTAATTGTTTTAGACTTCTGAATAACATTACTGACTGGGCAAAAATTTGATCCTACTAATGCTAACAAGTTTGCATGTGTGTTTTTCTCTCTGGAAATGGATTTCATGTTTAGTGCTTCAAAATTTTCCAATAGATCTAACACTTTGTTTTTGTAAGCTCTTAGGTAATGTTGCTTACAAACGCATTTGCCAATAACCTGTTTAACAATCAGCTCTGAATCTCCATAGATCAGCAATTGTTTTGCACCCAATTTTTTAGCTTTCCTGAGTCCCAAACACAAGGCTTCGTATTCAGTTGTGTTATTGGTGCAACTCCATGTCAACCTATATGAAAATACTTTTTATTTTCCAATAGGTGAAATCAAAATGATTCCAGCTCCTGCTCCATTTTTACACCTTGACCCATCAAAGTACAATTTCCATAACTGGTTGGCCGAATCATCTGTTTTAGGGACATCAATAGGGAGCTTTTTTGGTTTCTCAATGGAATAGATACCCACTTCTGTCTCTATCATAGCATTGAAGTCTTTCATTGAAAACTAATCCTCAAATTGGAGTTCCTCCAGGGTTTCTTCCATTAAATCAATATTTTCCAATTCCTCAGACATCATGTTGATGGTGGTTGTTTCCTCTAGTCTTTCTACGTGGAAAGTAGATGGTTTTTCATTGTAGATCTTGACTCTTTTACATTTGAAATGTACCTCCAAATGATAATAATATAGAGACAGATAACCACCCATTTTGGCTATGAATTCTCTGGATAAACACATACCAAAATATGGTTCTAAGTCTACAACAACTACTTCTTGTATGATGACTACTTCTGGCATTCTGTGGAGTTGAATAGGGATATCTTTGATCACCCCAAAATTTTTTACTGGAGTACCATCTAATTGCAACACACCAGGATGACTTCGAGTATATTCCATCCCCATTATTTCACATACGGCTTTCGGCATCACCGTAGTTGCGACCCCTGAATCAATCATGCAATTGTGAACTATCCATCCCTCCATTTGCAAGGATAGATAGAATGAGGACGGTTTGTTTTTCCCAGAGGTTGACATAATATTTGCTTGTATAACATTTGAGGAAGAGGTATCATTCTTTAAATTTAGGGATTCTTGGAGGATGTCGATCTGACCAGGAATTTGCAGCACATCATACATGCTTATTTTGGAAGGAGTCCTCTTCATTTCTTCTGCAATGTTGAACTAAAGGGTTGCAGTTGGGGATACCTCAACACTCTTTTCCCTTCCACTAGTAGATGCATCGTATCTATCTCTATAGACCTGTGTGGTTTTTGTTCTTTGCCTTTTTTTTAATGAATGAAATATGAGTCTTTCCTTCGCTTTCTCTTGAGCCTCGCTCCCTTTTCTAGGAAGAAATTCTTTTCTTGGTGTAGTCGTAGAAGTCTGAGGAGGGTCAAAATGTCCTTTCTCATTGGACTGGTTCTTCTATGGAGTTGCCCTAGGGGCAGGAGGAAAACCTAGTGGTTGGAGTTCCTTAGGGTCAACTTGTAATGACTTTTTTCATGATCTTGTCAGGACCGATACTTGCTCCACTGATGGCATTGCCAAATTGTGGTGGACCTCTCTGATTATGTTCGCCTATCCCTTGCTGATTTCTTTGGCTATTTCATTAATAACCACTTGCACATGATGTTGATGAATCATGCATGAATCTTCTCCATGAGGATTATTGCAAGTGGTACACCAGTAATCAGAATTAGTGGGTTCTCCATTATCTCCCGTCTCATTCACATACACCACATTTTTTCTATCTTGCCCTCTACCACTCGTTGAAGTGCCTTCTTTTTGTATCTGTGGAAATATTCTTTCTTGAATATTCCTTTCTGCCTCTCTTTTTCATGGATGCCATTTCATTTGACAATGTCTTCATTGTATCAATTATGGTCGTGTATTGATCATTGGGGGAGCCGATGCAAGGGGTGTGGCTGGTAATGCAAGGAATGTAGGAGGTGCGGCTATAGATGGGAGGGCCTACGTTGATGGGAGTACAGGCAGTTTAGAAATTGATGCTTGGGAAAGCTCTGGTACAATTGGCAATAGACTCTTTGATGGATATATTTTTGTAGCGATGAGATCAGCTTTGCCCTTTGCTACCTCTAGATAGATCCCAAGAAAAGTGGTTACACGAGATTGCATTATTATCATACTAAGATCTAAATCAAAAGCCCTTAAATAATAGCATATAGCTTGTTCTTCCATGGGTTTTAGGCCTTACGGTACTCTATCACGAGTTCTGGTAAATCTGATGTTGAAATCCTAGATTTATTCTTGTGGATGCCTCTCAATGACAGTGAATTGATTCAGCAATGTGAAAGGATCCACATGTATATTAAATTCATCGACCAGACGACCAAAAAGTACTACCTAAGAAGTAATGGATCCATTGGGAAGTGCTCTGTACCAATATAGCATCTTTCATTTCAAAGATATAACCAACAATATGACCATTACATCTTCCTGAGTGATATTGTAAATAGATGCTAGCGATGATACATCTAAATAGTGCTCATCTGTTGTTTTGCCTGTTTCATCAAAGGTCAATAATGCTTTTAGTGCAGCTTGTGGAATTTGGTGGTGTGCTCCCAATTTCAAATGGCCAGTTTGATTCCACACAAGATGGGATGGGGCAGGGGCGGCTGCCATGATTGTTAAAGGAGTTACACTACTATAGGATTGCTTGTAGATGCCCCTACAATGGGTGTTAAAGAGGTGCTAATGGTGCCGGGCGAATTTGATCATGCGGCTAGCACAGGGTGTGCCTTTAGGCTTTTGAGATGTAGTTCAAAGAACTTGATAGGTTCCTCAGAGTTTCTAGCTCGATATCTGGTTATCATATGGCTATATAACCAAAAGGTTTTTATACAAGGTCTTTCTTTTATGGTCTAAATTACAACGGAGTCGCCAGGTGATTTTTCTAGAGATTTTCAAACAAAAGGCTCTTAAGGTAAAACACCAAAAATTATACAATACTTTGGGATTGCTTGTCCCACCGGGCATGCCAAAAATTTTTGAAAAAAATTTGCCTTCGATTAATAGTGTTGCGCCTTAGACTTTTCCAACATTGAATAGACAAATATTGCTTGAGATCATCTGTCTAGTCTCCAGAGAAGGCTGGTTCCTTTGATTTTTTTAGAGAAAAGGGGAACAAGAGATAAGGTAAATATAGCCTAAGCTAGAAATTTTCTCACGGTACAGATTAGACAACAAAAAACATTGATGATGTAGATTACTACTTTCGGATTTTTCTTTATATCTTCTTATAGAAAACACGAATTCCTGAGTGCGACTTTTAGATGTTCGTATAAACACATGTAAATATATTTTAATGTTCAACTCTAGAAACAAGGTTTATATGTGCACAGTCCAGATTTTAGAATAGATACATAATAAAACTTAGAATGAATAAAATTTGAAACACCAGATACATACACTTGCACATAGAAGTTTCGAAATCCAGAAGAAGAAATATTTTATTGCTTGTAATCTAGTACATGTACATCAAGCCTATAAACGTCCAAGAGCCGACATATTTTCATGGTCGACTCACTCCTATTTATACCCTAAAAAGAGTATCTTCTACTATGTACATTTAATTTCTTCAATCAATTACAAGTAATTGTCTGTAGTTTCTAAGAATATACAACGGATTTCCCACAGATTGGCTAGATTTCATTCTAGCTAAATTTAGATGAGCCTGTTATTCTGTAATCGTCCAGCGGACCTACCAGGTTATAATCAACTGACCATTATTTAGAAATCAACACCAGATGTCAGTGCATGTCCCAGTTGCCAAAAATATACTCTGTTTCCTTGGTGAAAACCGGACATGTCACAAAATCGTGACACTCTTGCTTCTATGCCTGTCTACCCTTTTTGAGTCACAAAAATTCAACATGTCACGAAATCATGACATTTCTATGTCTTAAGCTTGATTCTTCTTCTTGCATCGCGAAAATGTGACATGTCACGAAATCGTGACACTTCTGCCTCTTTGTTCTCTTTTGTTGCTCTTATCCACGAAATACAACATGTCGCGATATCACGACACTTTTGCCTCCTTGCTCCCTTTTTTTTCTCTTAGCCGTGAAAATACATGTCACGATATCGTGACACTTTTACCTCCTTGCTCCCTTTTGTTGCTCTTAGTCGCGAAAATACAACATGTCGTGATATCGTGACACTTTTGCCTCCTTGCTCCCTTTTGTTGCTCTTAGCCATGAAAATACATGTCACGATATCGCGACACTTTTACCTCCTTGCTCCCTTTTGTTGCTCCTAGCCATGAAAATACAACATGTTGCGATATTGCGACACTTTTACCTCCTTGCTCCCTTTTGTTGCTCTTGCCCACGAAAATACATGTCACGATATCACGCCACTTTTACCTCCTTGCTCTTTCTCTTTGCTTTTTCCCATGAAAATGCAACATGTCACGATATCGTGATGCTTTTTCCTCCTTGCTCTTCCTCTTTGATTTTTCCCACGAAAATGCAACATGTTGTGATATCACGATACTTTTACCTCCTTGCGGTATTTTGCTTTTTCTTTGATCTTTAGCATATGGGCCACTTCGGTCTTCTTGGAAAATATGCAAAAAGGTGCATCAACTATTTTTCTGTAGTTAGTCACTTTTTGACTAACATTCTAAGCATATTTACCAAATTTTATGAGCAAGCCACCCTAATGAACTAGCAAAACTGGTGACTTCTCAAGGTGAGTTGTGTTTGGTAGGAAAATTCCTAGGAGAAAGACTAGAGCTCAATGCTATTCACAAGTGGGCTCATGAAAAAGTGGAGACCATTGAGCCATGTGGAAATAGCAACGTTGCCTAGTTTGTTTTTCCTGATTAAGTTCAATTGTGAAGATGTGGATATAATTCTTCAGTGAGGTCCTTGGTTTTTTTTGGTGAAGAGGGCTATTTCTAAAGTGTTGAACACAAAATTTTGATCCCAGATACAAAGCCTTTAGGAAGTTCTAGTATGACTAAGACTACCTGAGCTCCTTATTAATCTATGACATGAGGATATCTTTACAAGAATTGCATGACAAATGGCTATCTAATAATAATTGACCTAGTGATATTGGCAAGGTCTAGACTCCTATATGCTTGATTTTATGTGAATATAGATATGGAAATACCCCTAACTAACTCCATAGATTTGGTGTCAATGTTTAGAACCCAAAACCAACCTATTGAGTATGAAAACCTCCCTATGAAACTTAGCATGTGTCAGAAGTTAGAGCATCTAAGTAGAGACTATCCAAGAAGGAGGAACAAATCATAGGCTCGATATTGACAACCCAAGAAAACCATAGAGGCAAAGAAGGATAAGAGCTAGAACCTATATCTAAGGTGCACAACATTGAGAAAGAAGCTATGATTTCTAGCCTAGAGCTAAGTTCCATGAAAGAACTCCTAGAGAAAAGACCCAAGGAAAGTTACTCTCCTATGAATCCCCCTCTAGTTTTAAAAGATCTAATAGTTCAAAATATATTTTAATGCATCCAAAACCAAGGGGATACTATAGAGGTAGAAACCCAAGAAGAGAATCCAAAATTTGAGGAAACCAATTTGCAATCAGAAGTTGTTACAAATCCTACTATAATGGAAATTGGGATTACTCAAGAAGAAGTGAATGAGGAGCACAATAATTTATCAAAAGTAAGGGACATTATAAAGGAGTAGAATAATCTCAATTGAATTACTAAAAGTAGTAGAAAATGAGGAGCAAACATTGGATTTATGAGAAGAAGAATGTTATGGAATAATCTCAATTTTATGAGAAGGGCCTTTCAACGAGAGGCCTGGATTTGGCTAGTGATTTTAATTTCCCTATCTATCACTCAAAAAAGAAAGGTGGTAATCCTAACATAATAGATGGGATGGAAGATTTACACTTTGTGAATAACAATGAGCTAATGGACGTAGACCTAAGAGAAGTCAAATTTACATGAGTAACAAACATTTAAAAAATCAATTAATCCAAATTACATTGGATAGATTTTTTATATTAAAATAGATATTACCACCATTTGGATACACCATTGTGAGTTCTCTTCTTAAAAATAGCTATGATCACAATCCTTTGGTTTTGGATTCATAGAGCCCTAGATGATAGTTTAGAAGCCTATTTTGATTTGAAGTAATGTGGCTTAAATATGATAACCTTGAACCTTAGATAATAGAGCGGTGGAAGGATTTTATACGGTCTTTGTTCTCACAAACTACAAAAAATCTTAGATTCATCAAAACTAATAAAATTTTTGGAAAAAAAATGTGTTTGGGCATATATTTCAAAGGAAAACATATCTAAAACAAATTTCAAATATTGAGACAATTATGAATGATGGCCTCCTAACATTAGAAATTAGAGAAAATGAAAAATAGATCCTAGCTGATTACCATAACACCTTGGCTTGTGAGAAATATTTTTAACAATAAAAATCAAGAGCTTTATGGCTCAAGGATGGAGATCAAAATTCTAAATTATTTCATGCAATAACCTTGAGACATAGAAGCTTTAACAGGATCAAAAAAGTCTCTAGGGAGGATGTATCTTTAATAGCTGATATAATGGAAACTCGAGCAACAATTGTAAACCTTTTTGAAAAGTTGATTGGATCTAGAGAAACAATGGAAGAATAGGCTATGTATAATCTTCTCCATTACATTCCAAATATTTTGACTAAATGGATGAAATATTACTTAATAAACCCCTTCAAGGAGGAGGAGGAGGTGAATAATGTTATCTTCTCTATGGATGAAGAGAAGGCCCCTGGTTTAGATGGTTTCCGAACCCATTTCTATCATATATATTGGCATATTGTTGGAGAAAATGTGTTTTCAACCATTTGTGAAGTCCAAAAATCCTTTCGTATTTTAAGGGATGTTAATTCCACCTTCTTGGCTCTCATTCCTAAAGTGTTATGAGCAAAGTAATTTAAGAAAAATTTAGGCCAATTAGTCTTTGTAAAAAACTATTTAAAATTTTGATAAAGGTGATGGCCAACATAATCAAGGTAGTTCTCCCCTTTATCGTTGATCCCAATCAAGGTGGTCTTGTGATGGGCATATCGATCTCAGATGGGATCATGACCATTCATGAAGGTATACACTCGATGGATAAGAGTGGGAAGGCAATTTTTTTTCTAAAATTAGATATGAATAAAGCTTATGACAATGTCTCATGGGATTTTTTTCTTAAAGTCATGACCAAATTTGGCTTCCACCAAGATTGGATAAAGCTTACTAGGGAGCATATTTCCATAGCAATTTTCTTAGTTATTATTAATGGAATAGAATATTGAGTACTTCAAAAGTTTTAGAGACCTAAGATAAGGTGGCCCCTTGTCCCCATACCTATTTATAATATTTTTGGAAGATTTTGGGAGAACAATTAGAGTAGCTACTTATTTGGGGATAATTGATGGTGTGAGACTAGCTACCTCCCTTAATCCTATTTCTCACCAAAAATTCATTGATGATACCATTTTAGTGACAAGATATTCCATATCATAAGCTAAGAATATAGAAAATATCTTGAGTAATTATGAGAGATTTGTAGGACAAAATGTTAATTTTTCAAAAAGCAAAGCTTTTTCCTTAATACTCCTTCTAGAAAGCAAGGGAGAATTGCAAGAATTTTTTGTTGTGAGATAAAATAATCTACCTCAACTTATCTAGGTATGTCCCTCTTCAAAATAAAAATGAGGGAATCTATTTGGAACCTAATGGTTGAAAGAATTAGGAAAAAATTGGCTGGTTGGAAGGGAGCACTTCTAAGTTAGGCTAGTAAAACCCAATTAGTAGAATTATTTCTCCAAAGTATTTTTGTGTATTTTATGCCTTTGTCCAAAATACCATCAAATATTAGTCATAATATTGAAGAAATCCAAAAATAATTCCATTGTTTAGGGGTGGCGGATAAGAAGAGACTTTCCTTGGTATCTTAGGACCAAGTCTTTTCCAAAAATGAAGTTGGCAATATTAGGTTTAGGAATATGAAAATATGAATTAGGCTCCCATGGCTAAATAGGGATGTAAAATACGAAGGGAAGACAACACTGGGTGGATGCAAATTCTCAAACCTAAATATCTCAAGCAGAGAAGAAATTTCCTTGAGGAGAAAGAACCACCTAAAGGATCTTTTTTTTGGAACAATCTTCATAAATCCAAATCCTTTATTTGAAAAGGTTTAAGGTGGAGACTAGGAAATGGGAAGAGAATTAATTTTTTAAGGGATTTAAAAATCTTGAATACACCCTGATTGAGAATCTAAATTTGGCATGCTTAGAACCTCTAACTACACATTTTTTTGGTAACAAGGTGGTGGAATTTTTAGGAGAAATGGAAGGAAGGAAAAAATGGAAGCTTATTAACCTATATGGACTAGATCAAAGAAGTTATCAAGCTTTGAGAAAGCTAAAACAAATGTTGAGTACCCATTTCATCAAGAACATCAACTTAGCTGACTCTCTAATATAGAAGGTTGATAAAGGTCATTTATTCAGAATAAAATCATCTTACCATCTCCTAGAGGAAGATGACTGGGGGTGGCTTCTGATCAAAAAGGTCTAGTTTAAATGTCTTATCCCCAAAATTAATTTATTTTATTGGCTTGTAGTTTAGAATAAAATTCTCACTTTTGATAGGTGATTTGGAGGGAAAGTAAAAATAGAGCATTTAAGAATTTTAGGAGGGGCCTTGAGTTAGTTGGGATCAAAAGTACTAATGATTTGGTAGAAATTTTTGAGATTTTAACTTTCATATTTCAATGGGAAAGTAAGAATAAGACTAGGATTGCATCCAATTTGGGCCTATTAGGGATAAATAATTTGTCTTAGTGTTCAAACTAGCTAGCCTGATCCCAAACCAAATGGGAATCCCTACTGTTAGGATGGATTAAGATAAAAGTTTATGGAGCAAAAAAGGGTAACCCCGGTAGGTCTAGTGTAGGAGGGGTAGTAAGAAATGAAAAAGAAGATATTTTGTTAGCTTCTGATAAAAATCTAGAGAGCCAAATGAGTTATTTTGCTAAAGCAAGAGCTCTCTTTTAGGGAGTAAATCTTCTTGAAAGTTTGGACATAAAAAATATAATTATAGAAGGGAATTACATGAACATTATAAATATTGTTAAAGGTACGCAATCAACAAGATGTAATATAGAATTTTTCATGGAGGAAGTAAGTAAATCCATTCATTGACAAGAGAATTCACAAGTGAGGTATATTTATAGGAAGGAAACAAGGTAGCCGCCACAATGGAAAATCTTGGTATCCATCATAAAGTGCTCATAATTTTGGTTAATGAATTCCTTAGGAACTTTCAAACATCACTGATGGAGAAATAGTTGTTTCAACAAGGTCGCAGTTGAACTTGTAGTTTTTTAGAGTCCTAGTGGTGCAAGGAACTTCTAAAATTACAAGATCAAGGGAGAAGACAAGAACTATGGAGGATTAGCAAGATTTTGATGAGGATCAACAAGCCACCAAGGAGGAGGAGGAAGAGAAGTCAACTAAAGTCCTATTATAGCTGGTATTTATTTTATATTTTTCTATTTGATCAACAATTAATATTATGAATATAAATAGTCATAATTTGTTTGTAGTGATTTTGGTCTAACAAGAGATAATTTTGTCATTATTTGGTCTTATCTTCTTCCATTTACATGATTTATTTTATATTTCTTTATTGTTTAGTGTTTTTCATCCATTGTTGACTTTATTTACACTTTGCTTTACTTTATCATTGTGTTGTTATTGCCAGTATGGGGTATCATGATGTCTTCAAAGTACTCCCTATTGTTTTGTGTCAATATATTGCATTAAGTACCCAAAATCAAATGCCTTAGTTCAATATAGGCTATATTTCATATGGCATGTGGTCAAAACATCAAGGTAACATTTTTTATTCTTTGAAATAAAAATATTAAATTTTTTAAAAATCAGTCAACCTATCAATCATTCATTCTTGTATCCTACTATAGTGATGAGTGGTCTATTACACTTTACTGGATACTATGGTGCATGATATTAGACTGTTGTAGTAAGAGAAGGTGTGTTTTATTACTCATAGGAATTTCTTGCCTTGGGCATGTTGTAGTGTATATCTTACATATATATTTTCAACTATATTTTTCTTGTTTTATTCTCCCTCTATATTTGTGGATGTATCTTGTTTGACACATCATGCTCATCATATATGCCATGGTGTGAGTAGGACTGAGAGAGATAATCTATTTATATTTGTGTTGGTGATATACTCTTATCCTACCTCATAGTAATTATGGGCATGTCTTGTTTAACATGTTCATTGGATATTATATTGTGGTTGCCTCTTCCTAGAGTAGTGGTGAACACACTTGATGACACATCATGATTGTTAGATATTATTTTATGGCTATATTTTATCACTAAAATGGTGGGCATGCTTTTTGACACATTATGTTGGCTAGGTACTCCAATTAATTGACCTCATATGTGGTGAGCATGGTTAAATACTATAGGGTGTTTTAGGTTTGAGCTACAAATCACCTATATCCTTTATTTGTGGTGTCACTTAAATCCACCCCCATCATAGTTGTGATCATGCTTGTTTATACACCATTATTGTTAGATACACCATGTGGTTTCTTCTTTCACTTGTAGTTGTGGATACACTTATTGACATAATTTTCCCATCAAACATTGTAATGTATTATAACTATGATACAATAAATTTGTAGGGCCTATATCTACAAAATCATCCCCTATATACCTTTAACTATGTGTTGGAAAATTGTGCATCTATAAAATAGGTATCTAAGCTAGATCAACTTGATATAAACATCCTCTCTCTAGCTCTCCTTGTATTTGTGGTAGCTCCAACTATATCTTCATTATCTATTGCTATGAATTTTACTCTCTATCATGAGATTTATCCTCTATTTCCTTAGACTTTTACCTAAATTATAGCTCCTACTCCATTTCATGGATTAAGCATACCATGCAGTCTCCTCTTAGCATCCATATCAAAACATTGCCAAAGTGGTAAGCTTCACTATACAAGTTAGTTAGTTGCTCTAACAAGCCATCCAGTGATGGTGATGTTAGTGATAGGCTATCAAAAAATATATAAGGCCAGTAAACCTAAATATTTATAATCTATCAAAAAGTTCCCACCATAATTGGGTCATCTATACAATCACATAGAAAATCAAAATTTAGAACATAATTTACCATAATGTATAATAATCATGTAACGTCATAAATATAACTTATAGTTAATTGTGTATGAAATAATAAAATAAGGCTAATATAAATCTAGAATTAGTTAGTAGGGTATACCTACATTTGAAAAACACAAGCTTATACTGAGAGGGGGGGTGAATAGTATAAGATAAATTTTTTTACTTTTCTTTCCAAAGTAGTATTATTGAATATTACCAACTGCAATAATGAAACAATGTACAAATCATCATACACATAAGAGACAAAAATTTAACGTGGTTCACCCAATGTGGGCTATGTCCACAAAGAAAATATTTCTTATAAAATTTATCAACAAATCTCTTGGGAACCAATTCCCTATTACAATGTTTATGGGCATCAAACCAAAGGAGACACCAATCCCCTATGCTCAAGTTCGTGGACACCACTCCACATGAGACATAAATCCCCTCTACTTCTGGTTTTGTGGACACCACTCCACTGGAGATACCAATCCCCTCTACTTCTATTTTTGTGGACACCACTTCACAAGAGACACCAATCCCCTCTAATTCTAGTTTTGTGGACCTCTATCCACAGGAGACACTAATCCCATTTATTTTAGTTTTTGGACCTCTATCCATAGGAGATACCAATCCCATTTGATCTAGTTCATGGACCTCTATCCACAGGATACACCAATCCCCTTTGCTCAAATATGCTTCAAGCCTACACACAAGGCTTGCTCAAATATGCTCACCAAACTACTCAAATATTCTCCAAGCCTTCTCACAAGGCTTGCTAAAATATGCTCACCAAACTACTCAAATATTCTCTAAGCCTTCTCACAAGGCTTGCTAAAATTTTCTCACCAAACTACTCAAATATGCTCCAAGCCTTCTCACAAGGCTTGATAAAATCTACTCACAAAACTACTCAAGTTTGCTCCAAGCCTACACGCAAGGCTTGCTCAATTTGCTCAACCTGCTCAAGGCTTGCTCAAATATACCTCATCAAAATATGATCAAATCTACTCCAAGACTACACATAAGGCTTGCTCAGCCCTTCTACCAAAACCTACTCAAACCTGCTCAAGGCCTTCTCAAATATGCCTCACAAAAATTTGCTCAAATCTACTCCAAGCCTACATGCAAGGCTTGCTCAAATCTACTCCTAAAACCTACTCAAACCTTCTCACAACTCTGCTCAAACCTGCTCACGACTCTACTCAAACTTGATCACAACTCTCCTCAAACCTGCTCATAAATCTACTCAAACATACTCACAACTATGATCAAACCTGCTCACAACTCTTCTCAAAGATCCTCCTCAACCAGCTCATAAAACCTACTCAACTCTGTTCCAAACCTTGAATACAATTTTTTTTATCTATCTTACATAATGATGTCATCAAGTGCTCTATCTATTCTTCAATGCGTTTTCCTCAACTAAAGCATTTTATACATATTCTACCCAAAATTCGTTTAACCTCTTGAACATATAGAGAATGATATGCACTAATAAATGCTCAATATGTTCTTCACATTCATTAAGTCTGTTGCTTTCACATGTTTCATATTTATTAAATTTTAAAGGTAGCTCTAGTCTAGCACTTGATAACTGACATGGTATTTGCTTATTTGCAACTTGACACAAAAACTAATCACAATGCACAAGTCCTTATCATCTACTCATAAAATAAATCATGAACAATGCACAAGTCTATCCTTTTTATATACTCCCAAAGTCAATCATGATGATGCACAAATTAGCTTCATAAAATCTGATCTATAACTCTTGCATTTTCATTTCCAGTATCACTCAAAACCAATGCATATATTTATTCACAAAACTGCTCTATAACCCTTGCAAATTTATTCCCAATATCAATAAAAGTTAATGCACAAACTTGCTCTCAAACCCTTGCTCTTATATTTTCAATATCTTTCAACAATAATGCACAACTTTGTTCGCATACCCTAGCACATATATTTACAAAAATGCACATAAACTTAATCCTTATATCTCAAACTCTATGACATCAAAATATTTTCTTCAAACAAACATCACCCTTTAGAAAGGAATAAAAAAAACCATACCTCTAAAATAGCCTTGACGATGATGTGCATTCAAAACCTGTCTCAAAGTGATTTTATTTTTGATCCTTCAAAATTTTGGTTAGTGATTTTCAAATTCTAACATAGATAGAAAAATCATCCACTCAAATATTTCCAAAATGTCCACAATAAATCTAGAAAATAATACCTTATTTCTCCTATTTAATCTTTCAAAAAGAAGCTTTTAAAACCCTAAAATTTCAACTCAAATACACAAATATAATAATAATTAAGTACACGTTATAACTCCTAACTTATAATAATTCAACAATACACCCTAATTTTCAACACCTAATACATAGAATATAATAATCATTAAGTATACCTTATAACTCCTAACTTATAATCATTCAACAATACACCCTAATTCACAATACACATAATATAATAATCATTAAGTACACCTTATAACTCCTAACTTTAGAGTATGATAAAAAAATTATTTTCCTTACCTTGATCAAGGTATTGGTGCGCTTCAAATCTCATTAACTGCCATCAACACCAAGCAACCTTAGTGTGTTTCCCAAAAATCATCAACTACCATCAAAAGCTAAGCAAAACACACCTAATGGATTTTGACTCATGAACCTCTCCAAAATAATGCTATCACAAGCACCCTGACCAACTATGCTACCATGGTGGTTGAAACCAAAGGGATCACCCACATAATATATCTCTATCTCCAATGTGCAATTAAAAAAAATCAACACAAAAAATGATGTCTAGGGGTTTCGACCCTGCGACCTTACTCCCATCAATGCTCATGAAAGCCACATAGCCAGCTAGGCTACCCCAGTAGGTTGAACAACATAGGCGCATGCAAAATTTTGATATTCAATTACTTTGCACACTCTGTTTTAAAACATTTTGAAATCTTTTCCACTATCGTTCGTAATAATCACCACAAAATATATCAAAATAAAGGTTGCATTTCATAACATTGTCAATATGGAAATAAAACAAGGTGTATATATACATGCTTCACGTGGTCTTCAAATGTTGGCATAACTTTAACCCTTTTATTTGAAATGAAATTTTTGGCGCCTTTGGGTTGGGTTATAATATTTAAAATAAATATTATAACATAAACCTTTTTGAAACATTTATTATAATATTAAAGAATATTATAATATTATCCTTTGGCCTTCCCTTTTAAACCTTTGCCTTCTCATTAACATTTAAACCTTACTTTATTTTAAACCTTTGTCCACTTTTAGAACTCTATCCCATTCTTAAACCTCTTTGTCCTTCTTTATAATATTTAAAATAAATATTATAAACCTTTGCTTTTTACCAATTTTCTTTGCTTTGAGATATTCCTTGCCTTGCATAACTGTCCAACCTTAGAAGAATATTTTTGCCTTGAATTCCATGCTCTCTTTGACATCAATTATAACTTAATATGCTAAGTATTTCCAACAATCTCCCCCTTTGTCATTGATGGCAACCCTTAAAAAAATATATTTTACTGCAACTGGATTCCCAAACTGCTCCCCTTGACAAGTTGCTCCCCCTCACTGAATTCTCTTCCCCTTTGAAATCAATGGCAAAATGCTCCTTGGGGTTAAAACTAAGACACTTAGTGCAGCCCCTCACCACATCCTTTTCTTATTCCTTAGTGAGGTGATTAATTATGGGATGGGAGTGAAACTCCCAAATTACTATGCTCCTATTCCTTTTCATTTTTTTTCTAATCTTTTGAAGTCATACCTCTTTGAACATTTTGAGCATCTTTTTTCTTGCTTTTCTTTGGAAGTTTTGGAAATTCTGTTCTACACCACTTTGCTCTTCCCTTTGAATACCCCTTTAACAACTCGCCCCTCTATGCCCAAAATTATTGCAATTGAAACACATGATGTTGTAGTCCTTGGAAAGTGCAAGTGACTTGAAATTTCTCTTGTTGAAGCCATAATCATTTTTATCATGAACCTTGAAATGTATAGCTTTATGACCAAAATGATTACATGAGAAACAATAACCTTGGAAAAAATATTCATATTGCCTTGGAGGATATAAATTGAAGTTCCTCTTGGTGAAGCCATAATCATTCTTACCATGAACCCTGCAATGTACAACTTTATGACCAAACTGATTACATGTGAAACAATAACCTTGGAAGAAATATTCATCTTACCTTGATCTCATGGTTATTTCTTTGCTTTTCCTGTGATGGTCCTTGTTCCTTGATGGTGCATTGTTTTCTTCCTCTTTGATGCTTCTACTTCTCAACACATCAACATAGGTATTAGGATATTTTTTAATTACCTTCTTTGATTCTTCTATTTATTCTAATATTGAATCCTCCTTTTGTTCCTTTTTACCTTTTTCATAACCAAGTCCTATTTTTATAAATGAAGATCTCTGTGCTTTGATAATATTATTCAGAATTTTTGTGCTATTCTCAAACTTGATATTTTTCTATAGCTTTTCAACTTCCATTTTTTAGAGTAACAACCTCACGTTCCAATCTTTCACATTCCAACTCTTTTGCCTTTAATTGTTCAACCATACCTTCTTCAACTTTCCTTACCTCTTCAACCTTAACTTTTAAGTTAGTGAGATCTTGTAGAAGATTTGTTTTTGTTTTCTCATCCTCTTGTTCTTGAAACTTCAATCAAAAGTTCTCCCTTTTCAACTTAACAAGTTTCTTTTCTATATCAACTATAGCTTCCTCTTATTTTTCTGAATATTTCTCTTCTTTTTCACTATCTGAGAGACTTTCATCACTATCACTTGAAGCACTACTTGCTTCTTCAACATCAAAACTCTTCTTGTGTCTTTGAAATACCTTCTTCTCATGCTTGCTTTGACTGTGCCTATATTTATTTTCATGATGAAATTTTTCTTCTTTCTTTTTCTTATATTCCTTTTCCTCTTTACTGCTACTATACCCATTTTATGGATAATAAAGTGCAAGGTGACCAAGGTTACCACATTCAACACATTTGGGTTTTCTTGAACTCATTTTATTTCTTCTCATAAAGTTAGCCTCTTCTCCACTACTTGATTTTGGTTATTTATATGTTTCCACTTCCCTTTTTAGAGTAACAATCTCTTTGAGAGAAAAATAAAATTCTTCTTCCATGTCCACCATATTTTCCTATTTCTCTTCTTTTTCTTGGATTTCAATTACTGGAGTATCTTCCTTTTCTTTTATGGCCATGTGTGTTCCTTCCTTATTAGGAGGATATGGTCTCATGGTTCTAATTTTGCCTTTCTTGGCCATGTGTGTTCTCATAATATCTTCCTTCAGGTTGTTAGGCTATCACAAAGGAACCCGATATGATACCAATTGAATAACACAAACTTATACTAAGAGGGGGTGTGAACAATATAATATGAAACTTTTTACTTTTATTTCCAAAGCAGTATTATCTAATATTATTAATTGCAATAATGAAACAATGCACAGATCATCACACACATAAGAGACATAGATTTAACATGGTTCACCCAATGTGGGCTACATCCACAGAGAAATATTTCTTATAATTTTTCTCAAAAAGTCTCTTGGGAATCAATTCCCTATTACAATATTTATGGCCACAAACCCAAAGGAGACATCAATCCCCTATGCTCAAGTTCATGGACACCACTCCATAGGAGAAACCAATCCCCTCTACTTCTGGTTTTGTGGACACCACTCCATAGGAGATACCAATCCCCTCTACTTCTAGTTTTTTGGACACCACTCCATAGGAGACACAAATCCCCTCTACTTCTAGTTTTGTTGACTTCTATGCATAGGAAGCATGAATCCCATTTGTTATGGTTTGTGGACCTCTATCCATAGGATACACCAATCCCCTTTGCTCTAGTTCGTGGACCTCTATCCACAGGAGACACCAATGCCCTTTGCTCAAATCTTCTCCAAGCCTTCTCACAAGGCTTGCTCAAATATGCTCATCAAACTACTTAAATCTGCTCCAAGCTTTCTCATAAGGCTTGCTCAAATCTACTCACCAAACTACTCAAATTTGATCTAAGCCTTCTCATAAGGCTTACTCAAATATGCTCACCAAACTACTCAAGTCTGATCCAAGCCTACACGCAAGGCTTGATCAAATATGCTCACCAAAAATCTGCTCAACCTGCTCAAGGTCTGCTCAAATATGCCTCACCAAAATTTGCTCAATTTTGCTCCAAGCCTACATGCAAGGCTTGCTTAAATATTCTCCCAAAAACTACTCAAACCTGCTCAAGGCCTTCTCAAATATGCATCACTAAAATATTCTCAAATATTCTCCAAGCCTACATGTAAGGCTTGCTCAAATATGCTCCTAAAACTTGCTCAAACCTGCTCAAAACTCTACTAAAAGCTGCTCATAACTTTGATCAAACTTGCTGATAACTTTGCTCAAACCTTCTCACAAATCTGCTCAAACATGCTCATAACTCTACTCAAACCTAATCACAACTCTTATCAAAAATCCTCCTCAACCTGCTCATAAAACTTGCTCAACTCTATTCCAAACCTTGTATACAAAAATTGTTTATCCATCTTGCATAATGATGTCATCAAGTGATTTATCTATTCTTTAATGTTCTTTCCTCAACTAAAGAATTTTAGACACATTCTACCCAGAATTCGTTTAACCTCTTTAACATATAGAGAATGATATGCACTAACAAATGGTCAATATGTTCTTCACATTCATTAAGTTTTTTGATTTCACATGTCTCACATTTATTACATTTTAAAGGTAGCTCTAGTCTAGAACTTGATAACTGACTTGGTATTTTAAGATTTGCAACTTCACTCTAAAGCCAATCACAATGCATAATTCCTTCTCATATACTCACAAAATCAATCATGAACAATGCACAAGTTTATCCTTTTTATATACTCCAAAATTCAATCATGATGATGCACAAATTGGCTTCACAAATATGATCTATAACTCTTGCATTTTAATTTATAATATCACTCAAAACCAATGCATCGATTTCTTCACAAAACTATTCTATAACCCTTGCAAATTTATTCCCAATATCATATAAAGTTAATGCACAAACTTGCTCTCAAACCCTTGCTCTTATATTTTCAATTTCTTTCAATAATAATGCACAACTTTGTTCTCATACCCTAGCACATATAGTTACAACAATGCACATAAACTTAATCCTTATATATCAAACTCTATGACATAAAAGTATTTTCTTCAAACAAACATCACCCTTTAGAAAGGAATAAAAAACATCATACCTCTAAAACTACCTTGATGATGATGTACCTTCAAAACCTATCTCAAAGTAATTTTATTTTTGATCCTTCAAAATTCTGGTTAGTGATTTTCAAATTCTAGCACAGATAGAAAAATCATCCACTCAAATCTTTCCAAAATATCCATAATAAATCTAGAAAATAATACCTTATTTCTCCTCTTTAATATTTCAAAAAGAAGCTTTTAAAACCCTAAAATTTCAACTCACAATACACAAAATATAATAACCATTAAGTACACCTTATAACTCCTAACTTATAATCATTCAACAATACACCCTAATTTTCAACTCACAATACACAAAATATAATAATCATTAAGTACACCTTATAACTCCTAACTTATAATCATTCAAAAATACACTCTATTTTTCAACTCAAAATACAAAGAATATAATAATCATTAAGTACACCTTATAACTCCTAACTTTAGAGTATAATAAAAAAAATTATTTTCCTTACCTTGCTCAAGGTATTGGTGTGCTTCAAATCTCATTAAATGTTGTCAACACTAAGCAACCTTAATTCATTTCCAAAAAATCATCAATTGCCATCAAAAGGCAAGCAAAACACACTCGATGGGTTTTGACCCACGTACCTCTACAACACAGTGCTATCATGAGCGCCTTGACCAACTGCACTACCGTGGTGATTGGAGCCAAAGGGAGCACCCATGGAATATATCTCTGTCTCCAGTGTGCAATCCAAAAAACTCAACACACAAAACAACGTCTAGGGGTTTTGACCCTACGACCTTACTCCCGTCAGTGCTCACGCAAGCCACATAGCCATATGGGCTACCCCAGTAGGTGGAAAAACCTAGGTGCACACAAAATTTTGATCTTCAATTACTTTGCACACCCTTTTTAAAATTCACTAAAATATTTTCCACTGTCGTTTGCAATAATCACCACAAAATATATCAAAATAAAGCTTGCATTTCATAACATTGCCAATATGGAAATAAAGTTTGCATATATATATATATATATATATATATATATATATATATATATATATATATATATGCTTCACGTGGTCTTTGAATGTTGGCACAATTTTAACCCTTTTATTTGAAATGAAATGTTTGGTGCCTTTGGGTTGGGTTATAATATTTAAAATAAATATTATAACATAAACCTTTTTGAAACCTTTATTATAATATTAAAGAATATTATAATATTATCCTTTGGCCTTCCCTTTTAAACCTTTGCCTTCTCATTAACATTTAAACCTTGCTTTATTTTAAACCTTTGTCCACTTTTAGAACTCTATCCATTCTTAAACCTCTTTTCCCTTCTTTATAATATTTAAAATAAATATTATAAACCTTTACTTTTTACCAATTTTCTTTGCTTTGAGATATTCCTTGCCTTGCATAACTGTCCAACCTTAGAAGAATATTTCTACCTTGAATTCCATGCTCTCTTTGACATCAACCCTTTGACATCAATGACAACTTAATATGCTCAATATTTCCAACAACATTATCAATTTGTTTCATCTAGTCCTCCTTAAAATATAAGTCCTCCAATTTGATAGTGTCCACACCAACCTCATATATAAAGATATCCTTTATGGGTATGCACTCATTTGAATCCTCCATATCCTCTTCTAACACCATATCTACTATAGAATGATAATAATATTATTTTCACCTCATTCGTAGCCTCCTCCTCCTCCTCCTTTGTAGAATTATCACTACTCTTCCAAGTCTTTGCTACTTTAGACCACTAGCACTCTCCCATACATGTGCAATAGGTGGTGAGTCTATCTATTTTCGAGACCTACTAATTGGAATCTATCACAATGGACTAGCATTGATAGCCTCTCTAGGTCCCCACTACCTCTATATTATTGGATCCTTCTACTTTACTCCTACCCTTTAGTGGTATTGTCCTAATGGGGGTACGCTTATAAAGGTGGTCTATTAGCTTTGTCTACCTTAATATTTTTCCTGTACCTCTAGTGTGGGGGTAAGAGAGAGAGTTTCCTCTTTGGATGTATATATTTGAACTATATTTTTATTTACTTCATATGATATATATCTATCATGTCCTGGTGATGGTCCTATAACATCATCATTTATTGAATCACATCCATATACTAGCAATCCTAGTGTCTTGTCTATCATAGAAAGTGGTATAAAGTCCATAATATCTAATGATACAGAATACTTATCAAGGGAGGTGCATATGGTCATCGTGAAACTTGCACGTGTACCATCCCTACTAAATCTTCTTAGGTCATGTGTTCAAGGGTGTTCCTAATGATCGATACATGGTGAAATGCTTCTATATCTAGGCCTATAGCAAATGGACTAGCCCAATCCCTTGTGCCCTCTAGTCTTAGATCTAGTATAGATCATGGTACATTACCATTGGTAATTCCTATTCTTGGGAAAATCTCCTATATCATCCTTTATGGACCTCTTCTAAGACCAAATATAGTGGATATAATAGTGATATTGGGATCCTATTCATACATTTTTTATAATACATAAAGGTAAAGAGTAGTAGAATCCACATGTATTTTATGAATTGTATTCATATTTCATGGAATACTTGATCTAGAAAAATTATTCATTACATGTTGAGCCTTCTCTCCCTAGTTTTCCACTTAGCTAGTATTAGCTAAGTTTTCTGAGTAGAAATAAGCAATGGTATCTTCCCTATAACTAGAAGCCTAATAATATAGATGTCCTCTAAGGTTATAGTAATCTCAATCTGATCATTAGAGTAGTATGCCACAAGAAGTTGTTGATAATCATGTTTTAGAAGAGCTTGAACTCATGGTAGAGTCTCCTATATGGTTAGATATAGGGAATAACTAGTAGGATCCCCAATCCAAGATCTATTAGAAGGTTATATACCTCCATTTTTATGTATTTATAGAGCCACCCTTGCATCTATGGTGTCTTTCTAATTCTCCATAGGTGTTCATCATCCAAATTATTGATGCTCCCTTCCTTGGCCACCCCACTAGTGTTGGCCTTAGCATCATTGTTAGCAATATAATATTCTTCTAGGATCCTTAAATATATTAAGACATAAATTTATACAGTCAATCAAACAATGAACAATATCTCATTGAATATTTTTAAATATATATTGTAAGCAATGACTAAATGAAATGCTTATTCAATTCATATTACAAAGCTTTATTTTTAATATTTACATACATGAGAATTTTCATATTATTAATACTCTTGACCTTTACACTTACATAAACTCTTCAACTCCTCATACTCTTGGGAGGTCTAACTCTTCATATTTTCAATACATAAAACTCTCATGATTGAACTTACTACATGAAAAATTCTTCATGATTCATAACTTAACACTTACTAGCATGAAACCTCACTCATATAACTCCTTACTTATTTACATGATACATATATCACACGTAATAACATGAAATAATCAAATTCTAAACACACCCTAGATTTAACTATTTACAAGATCCTTGCATTAATATTGAAAGGAACCAGTACTTTCAATCTTCTTGATGCCTTCTAGCTTGTTTTGATACCGATACTAATTTTGGTTTAGGTTCTAAGTTTGTTCCTTTGATCTATCACCTGTAATTTTAAGGAATTAATCAAAGAACATATTTTCCAACTTTGTTGATTTCTTATCATGTTCTTTTTCCATAAGATTTTTATGTTCAATAAAATACCTCTTTTGATATTATTCTTTTGGCAAAAGTTGATCCAAATGTTTTTGTGCAAGTTCTATCACATCCAAAGCAAATATACCACTTTACCACTTTTATAGGATCCAAGGGATTAATTTTTTTTAATATTTTAATAAGGCATATTATTTCCATTTATGGTTTTGAATTCTATTGTTCTTCCTTTATCCAAAAATTGTGATACTGAAATTAGATTATTTGTTATACCTAGAACATAAAGCATATTTTCTAGTGTATATTCTAAATACAATAGACTAAGTGTAACATTCCTTGATCCTTGTACTTGATAGATTTTATCATCCACTATATTAATTGGTATACTTGGTTTTACTTGAATGGAATCAAACCAATATAGATTGCATGCCATATGATGGCTAGCTCCTGAATCAATATACCAAGAATTATATTCATATTCAATATTTGGTTCTATTTGAAGTTTTAGTGGTTTATTGTATCATAGAGCACATTTGTGGCAATATATTTGGTCTTTGAAAATATTTCTTCACAATATTTTTCTCTTTGAACATGTGATTTTGAAAAATACCTCTTTGATGCACTTATTGTTGTTCTTTCAATCAATTCATTTATTCACACAAATTTATTTTTTAATTTTACTTTCTAATCACTTTCATTTGTTGTAGAATCCCTTATTACTCTCAAATCATTTTTTTTTCTTTCTTCAATTATTCTTCTTTTCAATATCAAGTGGCATTAGCTCAACTAGTTAGATTCCTCATTATTTAAGGAGACCAAGGTTCAAATATTGCCAAACGATACATGGATAATATCCAAGCTTTGTTGTAATACCACTATGTGGTGATGATGTAATATGAGTGGGGCCCATTTCACTCCCATATAACCAATTGCAAAAAAAATATTCTTCTTTTCAGTATAATTCTCTTCAAATTTGATATTCTTCATAAATTCTTTTAATTCTTTGTAGAAAACCTTTCATCTCCAAATTTAATATTTTCCTTCAATTTTATTTATTCTTTCTTCTTCAATTCAATTTTGCTCTTCAATCATTAATTTCTATCTTCAAATTTTCTTTAATTCAATTTTCATTCTTCAATTTCTTTCTTCCTTGAATATTTCATTTTTATAATATTTTTCTTTAAATTTCTATTCTTCTTCAATTTTATTCTTTCTTCTTTAATTTATTTTTCTTCAAATAATTCTTCTCTTATTCGATTTCCTTCAATTTTTAATTTTATATTCTTTCTTTAAATTTTAAAAGTTTATTTTCCTTCAATCTTTCATTCTTAAATATTTTTCTTTAAATTTTTACTATTTTCTTCAATCTTCTTCTTTACTCTAATTATTTTCCTTCAATCTTCAATTTTAACTTCTTTCAATTTTACTTCTTCAATTTTCCTTCTTTAATCAATTATCTTCTTATAAATCCCTCAATTACAAAATAATATTTATTCTAAAAATAAAAAACTATTCTCCTTTCAACTCAATAAATACCTCTTTATGTTTCACCTTATAATATTTTCTTCAATATTTTACTATGTGCCTTATCATTCATAGGAAAAATCATTTTGGCCTTTGCTAAAAACTTGGGACATCAATCTAGTCATTTTGTGGAAGCTCGAGCACTTCATCAAGGTATTGTCCTCCTTCACAACATGCAGTGTTCCAATTTAATTGTTGAAGGGGACTCCAAAAATATCATCCAATGTTTAATATTTGAGACTCACTCTGTTTTATGGAATATTTCCAACATGATATTTGAAGCTAAATGTTTAATGAATTCCTTCACGAGTGTCACTTTCAATCATGTTTACCATGAAGGAAACTGTGTTGCTGATCTCCTTGCGAACATGGGGATTTCTAAACAGAGTATCCTTGTCTAGAGAGACCTTTTACCTCTATCCCTCAATGATGTCAATGCCTTGGAAGTTCTTTCTTAGTAAGACCAGTTGGGAATGGTGGTGGGGTCACCTTTACTCCATGTGAACTATGCTCAAATATTTTATCATGTGATAAGTCACACTATGAGTGGAAGACCATGCTCAAGTTTTACTCATATGGATCACCCTAAGGAAAATAATGAGGATGCAACATTACACTTCAATGTTGATGTCAGTTTTAATAGGTCATATAATTTTCATGCTTTGGAAAGATATCAACTTTGGAGCTACAGAAGCTTCGACATGGGACACGCATCAGTTCATGTCACCAATCAAAATATTTTTGTCATAGTTTCTTATGGTAATCCTTGATAGTTTAACCTTTGGGTAAATATGGGGCAACTTCATCATCTAAATTGGCACTTTGCCAATCCTCATCAACACCACGTGGATTCTCCTTCAACTTGATAGTTATAGGTGGCTACCCCAATGAAATTTTAGTCCATGATCACCATCACCATTGGTGGTGATCTTCCCAACATTTCTGTTTCCATAGATATCACCACCATTCATGCCAAGAGCTTAAAAAATAACCATATTGTTACCTCGAGAGACTGTGTGTTGAGTCCTCATGATCACCAATGGAGTCTTTTTTCGATGTTGTTGATAATTGTTACATTCGAATTTGGTGCCACTTCCACGAGAGGAATTTTTTCTCTGACCCATTATTTGGTCTGACCTTCCTATTGGTTTCTCCTTGCTCGTGTCAACCCGTGCAAGCCATTTGCTTCCCATGATTTTCTAGAGTAAGATTTAAATTTTCTATGCCATTGCATTTGGAGTTGTGTTCTAGAAGGATCCCCTATCTTCTTATTCTCTGCTTTTTGGCCATTCATATAATTATCCTTCCTCCATAGTCTATCTCACCTGGTGCAATTATTCTTTGATCCCCTCATCCTATCAAGCCCTATCATGATGGTCAAAGTTGAATACTCTACTCTTCACCTCACTGCTCTCATCAAGGATATCTTTCGTGACCATGGCATGCTTAATTTCTTGTAAATTTTTAATGACCATGACCCTGACATTTTCCTAGATTTTGTGTGGACTTGGGATGAAGGACATATCACCATCCGTGGGTTGAGTTTTACAGTTAATATGGATATCCTACCAGATATCATTGGAGTCCTAAATGAAGGAAATATTATTAATAGATAGAAGCACTCGCTCCAAGGTGAGCTGGCTCTCTTTCGAGACCATGATGAATCATTGGATAAAAACAAGGATGAAATTCTATGAGATAATCTCCCAAAGTCATGGGATGTTGTTATGGTGATGATCCTCCTGTACTTCACGCTAGACCTAGAGCGGTGTTGAGGAGCTTTCATTTGGCATTCCTCAACCACTTATGGGCAAAAAATAATCAATATATTGGAGTACCTTTTTTGGTTTGTCAAATGATTGATCCTAAATGTCCAGAGGGTGTCTCTTAATTCCCCCTATATTAAGACTTTATTTTCTAATCTATATATATGTCTTGGAGTGCCAAATTCACATAGCCATGGGAGTGGTGGTCTCTACCATAAGACTTGTGGATGATACTGGTGGAGTGGGTTGGGATACCTCTACATCTTTGAGAACCAATCAGACACTTGACTTCAATGCAAAAATAGAAGGAACACTGAGCACCCATCACTCCACTAGGGGTAAAGCTAGAAATGGAAAATGTAAGGCTCTAATTGTGGTTTATAATGACTATTATGACAACTCTCTTTCCTTTCAAGTAAAATAGGAGACTGCACCTAAGAAAATTCTTCTTCTTGAGGGCACTTCCACCAAGTCTCCCCCTTGCTAGCCTCCAGAGTTTCATGTTGGCCTAATCTCTCTAGAGTTTCATCTTCTTGAGGGCACTTGACACATCTGGACAACCCAACATCTAGTTATATTTTGGATCTCTGGTGGGTTTTTTGATGCTATTGGTATTCATTTTCTATCTCATGGTTTACCCCTTCATGGATCTCCTTTTGGCTTTTGGGTGTTCGTTTCTATGTTTTCGTCCCTCGGCTTATACATGCATGGGTATTTTTGGCTGGGTTTATTTTGGTTACTCCTCCTTACCCCTACGAGGGCTTCCTAATTTTTTTGAAGGGGGTTTCCATTTTATTCTTTAATAGAATGTATTTTCTATGTTTCTTCTAAGGAGTGTTCTTCAATTTGACTCTATTTTTGTAAAATTTTATGATATCCTTTCAAAACCCCTTTACCAAAATATAAATAATGAGAAGAAAAATATACCTTAAGAAATGCCACTTTAAATTTTGAATTAGGATGTTAGAATTATTTTTGCACTCTCTAAATATGTTTCATATTTCAATTATATCTCCTACATGTGTGTTTCCTGAGCATTATCTACATTACCTGTATGTTAACTAGTCACTCTATGCTTCCTACCTAATGCCATTTTTTGTCTATGATATGCTTGTAATTTTTCTCCACTTTTTTGTCACTACCTTTGTTTGCAATATATATTAGTTTTGAACTCATCTTTAGCATGCAATAGGTTCTTTAGAATTTGTTGAATATCTATATATTCTTTTTTGTGTTTTGATGTCAAGCTTGCACTAGAATTATCACTTTTGTTGTTGTTGTTGTTGTTGTGTCCTACAAAAATTCTCCATATTTTAGTTGTCCTTAACATTACCTCTATCTAATATCTTCTTCAAAGTGAATTTGGTTCATCCGACCCAGACGATCCAAAGTGACTTTGACGTATTCAATGTAATCTTCCTTCAATACTTTCACCTTTTTCCTTCTTCAACAATCTTGTAAACCTTCACTTCTCACAACTCCTTCGTGTATCATGGAATTCATCAAGCACACCAAAAAATGGCTTTGACACCACTTTAGCAATATAATATTCTTCCAAGATCTTAAAATATTTCAAGACATAAATTCATACAATCAACCAAACAATGAACAATAACTCACTAATTTTTTTATTGAAATATCTACTCTAAGAAATGCATAAATTCAATATTTGTTTGATTCATATTACAAACATTTATATTAAATATACACATACATGATACACTTCATATTCTCAAGGCTCTTGACCTTTACACTTACATAGACTCTTCATCTCTTAATACTCATGGGATATCCAACTCTTCATATTTATTAATATATAATAATAAATCTCATATGTTTATATAAATATAAATACTTTCATGATTGCACTTGCTACATGAAAAACTCTTCATAACTCATAATATGACACATAACTCACACTTACTTACATGACACCTCACTGACATAGATCCTTACTTATTTACATGATAAACTCAAATATTAAGCACAACCTAGACTAAACTATTTACAAGGTCTTTGCATTAATATTTTAAGGTACCAAATAATGTAATACCTTCAACAATCATATCATCCTCAACCCCTCCTACATCCACTATATCCTTGTAGACTACTAGAGGAATCTCAATCTTAAGAAAATTATTTTTCAAGTTGATCATGATCATTTTTTTATGACTAGGATTATCAGTTGGAGTAGATATCACCCCTATTTAGATAGGACCATGATAATCTCTTTTTACATGTAATTGTGATTACCACTTTTTTTATAATTAACTAGTTTGATCAAAATCATCTAATTTTTTGTATTTTGTTACACTTGCTTATGCAAAGTGGTAATCTTGATTCACCTTTATTTATAGGCATTTTGGGTATTTTTGGGAATTTTCGATTGCCTTACCCAAATCCCATGACTTATATAATGTGGTAGTCATGATGGTACTTCCCATGCCATCCTAGTTTTTTCTTAGCTAGCCTAACTATGTGGTTGTTCATTTACCTTTTTTTTAGGTGTTTTTTGTTTTAGCCAAAAAATAAAAAGTATATTGAGTGTTCTACCTCTCCAACATCATGTCCTTGTTCATTCACCATTAGCTATCTCTACGTGTGAATACAAGCCCACACTATACATAGTGGATACAATCAATATGAGTGTGTATTCATTGTATAATTGTATTAATTTATTATAACATTTTATTATGTAAGCCTCCGGGGCCACCTGTGATGTCTAGGATCACCTTATAACTTATAATTATCCTTTAGACCTCCTGTTATGTTAGCTCAGATTAAATTTATTGATATAATTAATAATTTGGCATTGGTATAAATACCCCAACCACTCCATCCATTGTATTGGAGATTTGTGATTCTTATTTACTAAGAATATAGTGATTATTTATGGTGCCTATGGATTCCTACTATATATTTATTTTTTATGATTTTCTATATAAGATTTTAGTGGATGGTTTTATTTTATTTATTTCTAGAAATATGTGTGAAATTCAACATGGTTTTAGAGGAGGTACAGAGCAAAATTGCTTAATCACATAGAAATCCTATTAAATCATCTCAATCTTGTTTTAAATTCTAGGGTGAATTACTCCTCAAAGCATCATAAGCATTGTAGATATAATAATCGAAGAAGATATCTTCTATCTATCTAAATTTATAAAAATTCTAAAAATCCTTTTACTTTGTTATTATTGAAGTATTTTGTACTCTCTATTTAAAGAATTAGATTTGGGTTCATTTGACAGTCTTTATTACCTTCAAAGCTATAGAAGTATGGAGAAGGGAAAATGCTCCTTCTCATTGAATTTAGAATTTAAATTAGTTTTTAGTACCCTTTTCAAATGTGTGTGCTCATGGACCATGCATGTCCCAAAATGTTGTATGCACTCATAACTTGAACACTTTCCCGAATGCCTATGTTTTTTTCTAGGCACTTTCTTTATGGATGGATCCATATTTGGTATGAACATAAAATGTATGCTAGGGTGATTGAGGAAACCAAAATGGTTACCTTTGGATGATCATAGGTTAAAAAACCTAAAGATATATATTTTAATTATTTATAGAGAAAGGTAGGGGTTACAATAGATATCAATGGTTTCAATTACTATTTGAGTATGTGTCATAATGATCGACATGGAAAGTGTTTGATCATAGAAGGGTAGTGATATCATGTTTGAACCCAAGTGGTAAATTTTTTACCCATGGTGATTAACTCATTTTATGACTTGTACAAATTTATTATTAGCTAAGTTATCTATGGTCATTAAGTTATACACAATTCTATAAGGAATTTGTATGGATACTATAGTGATTAGTTATGGTGTCTATGGGTTCCTCCTAAATATTTACCTCTTTAATTCTTTTTATGATCCATATATAATATTTAAATGGATGAATTACTTATATTCATTTTTGGAAATAGGTGTAAATTACAATATCAAGCTCATGGATCTACAACTCATTGATCAATTGTTAATGAATTGATTATTCATATTTCTTGGGATTTTCTTAAGGATTACTCTATATGAACCTAAAGATCAAGTTTATCACCTTATTTTTCTTACAAAAGCGAGTTCTTGATTATGTTGACAAAGAAGTGGTTGAGCCTAGGTCAATTGATGAATACACTAATGACTCCCCTCCCTATGTTCTTGCTTATAAAAATCTAGATAAAAGAAACTTTTGACAAGGCTTTAGATATTTGTGAATGAATAGTTACTTTCCTTGTGGTGGATCATAAAGTGATCCCATGGATTTCCTAGGATATTTGAAGATCATTCTCATAATTATATTCTTAAAATATTTAAATTGAAAAGCATAGTGGTGTTTTCCTTTGGGTATTTGTAGGTAAGTACCTAGTAAAATCATGTATTGTGATGTAAAAGGCTAGGTAGAGAGGTAATCATTAAAATATTTTGTTATCTCTTAGAAAATACTTTTTATACTTTGACCAGCTTCCACTTGAGTCTTCTACTATTTATATAGAACCATATCACCCTATTTTGTTATCTTAGCTCATGCTCAATAGTTTTATCACCATGAATTCATGTTAAATAGAGTGAATGGGTCACTACAACTTGTACCTTTTAAGTTTATTATAGTTTTAGTATCACAAATTCAAAATATATCATTAATCACTCACATACATCACTAATCCTTCACTTAAATATATATTGATGACCTTGGTGTCTTTGGAAACTTAAAATTTACTAATTAGAAGGTGGTGATATCATCATGGAAAATATGGTATCTTTTCAAATAGATTGATGCTCCTAGAGTTTTATTGTTCATGTTTATTCTCCCTTCACTAATCAATTAACTGACAACATCATGCAAGGAAATTTACCAACTCACAAGATGGTTTGCTGCTAGTTGAGCACCTCACATAATATTTTAGAAATGATATCCTACTGATCAATACCATGTGGTCATATTTGAGTAGTAGACATTAATATGGTATCATCATTCTCATTGGTTGGGAAATTACTAGACTTTAATCATATTTATTTCTATGAATTGACTTATTTTATGGATTAACTAATCTTGATACAAGTTCAAAAGTATTTTTATATTTCTTCTATCACCTCTTTGAGGCAACTCTTCTTGGTAGGTTTTAAAGCTTTCTTGGGGAATTAAAGGGGGAAGAGAAATAATCATAGTACCCATAATATATTTTTTACTTCGGTCATTTTTATTTATAAAAAATAAACATTGCAAAAGAGGAAAAGAGAAAATGGTAAGTTATGTATGTAGGTATAAGTATGGTCAAGACATCAAGATTACTATATATGTTTGATATACTTCATATTCATAAAATTTAGATATATTTAGCCATATAATAATGTCAACTTGTAATCAAATGACATTAGCTCAATCGGTTAGATTTATCAACATTAAAGGAGGAGACCTAGGTTCAAATCTTACCAAAAAATACATAGATAATATCTAAGCTTTGTTGTCATACCACTACATAGTGATGATGCAATATGGGTGGAGTTGTTTCAATATGATATAACCATTTAAAAAAATATCAACTTGTATGTATTCACACCCCATATTCTAGTGGACTTATATGTGTTTCTTAAAAGCAAAATAAATTTGACATGATTTCAATTTTTTGTTCATTTTCATACTACTTTAGCAACAAGTTATCAATATGAAAATCCACTCAATTAGTGTTCTTGTTAAACCAAATCTTTATAGTTATCTAGATTCCATTGAATTTCTTGAAAGAATTTTCTATTTCCTAAATAAAGAGCAAAAGCTCATCTAGTCTTGCTTTTATTGGCTTAATGTAGGAATCTTCCAATTTCTTAATAGCTTGTCAATTGCAACAATGAGAGCTCTAGGTTGATCTATGACATAGTTTCCTTTTCAAAAAAAAAAATTATAATGTAGATTTCCAATGGATGAATTAAAAGTGATATTGTCATCACATAGTGAATTCCTCAACTATGTGTGTCAATTCCTCTTTGAATTTATAATGGTTCTTTTAAGGATTTATACCATATTATTGTTTCTTGATTCTCCCAACCTATTTCATCGAGGATGATATTTAGAAGATATATTCATGACAATACCACATTGGAAGGTAAATAATATGACTTTGGATCTCATTAAGGATTTGACTCTCCAAAAATTATGATAATGTCTTCCAAAAGTTGAATTTTTAACAAATGGTTGACCTTTTTAATAAGGACTAATGCAACATTGCTTGTGAAGTAATCAATAGTAGTGAGAATCTAATTATGACCTATTTTGGATGCCAAGTTAACTTTTTCAATTAAGTCTAATCTTGAGTATTGTAATATTTTTCCCATTATAATGGGATGCAATGGAAATGTCTCCTTTTGATGTGCATATAATGTGCATATAATAGGATTTACACTTATTATTTCATTAGAAGCTTTATAAATTGATCATCAACTAATAGTAACTAGTTTTTAATAATTTTTGTGTTATGGTGTATGATGAGTAGTGGCCTCAAGTGGGTTCTACATTGTACTCTTGTAGTATGTGGAAGAATTTCTTGTTCTCTATGCATCTCAAGAAGAAGCCATCTATAGACACAAAAATAAAGCATCTTAAATGCTAATTAATTAATCATAATTAATTAGTATATTTAATATTAATTAAATTAATTAATATTAAATTAAATATTCAGTTGCCTAAGTATTAATTAATTAATTAATTAATTAGTTAATTATTGCCTAGGCTACACAACAACTCACTCCTCATGGGAACACTCACCCTTCCATACCCCTTGGCCACATCATCTACAATTCACTCTAGTTCCACCTTCCATCCCTCATTTTGGTCATGCATGAGAAAATGATCACCCTTTGCCATAAAAAAAATTTAGTTTGCTACACATAACATAACATGCAGTTGTACCTCCATACGTACATTGGATATTTTTCATATGCATGCAATCACAACATGCACTCACAGTTCAACATGCATATTTAAATTAAATAAACATATTTAATTTAAATGCATAAACAAATCAAACATGCATACGGATAAACATGTATAATTAATTTAAAATACATATTTAAATCCACATGCACTTTTAGTTTAGCATACACACATAGTTAACATGCATATCCAATATACACACATTTCAAAATAACATGCACATCTAACAATATTTCCAAGGTAAGCTTATCCTCATCTACAAGCATGCATCCTTTGGAATAATCTCAATGTAGAAGAGAAGCACTAGTTAACACCACTTAACTAGTTGAGCCACCACCTCATCCATTCCCTTTGGGAAGTCTATAAATGTAATATCTCCTCATTCATGGAGCATGAGGATGGAACCTTAGTTATCAAGTTCGAGTTCATGTTCGAATTCGACACTTGTGAAGTTCAAAAGAAATTTATCATGTTTAAAAATTCAGAATAAAATTCGATATATCATAAATATGTATATATAAACATTGAACTTAGGTGTATACAAATAATATTTTTTGTGAATTAAATATAAAACCAATATTTTTTAATACATTACCCGACACACTAATTAAAAATAAAAATAATAATAATAAATTCTGAAAATTGGTTACTCGTCCACTCAAATCGTTCGTTTGGTTTACTAAATCAAAATCAAAATAACAAAAACAGGCAATATCATGTCACACCGCGTAAATTACATAAGTTATCGTAAATTCATAAAATTATTATTATTATTTTTATATATTCTCCTTCTCCCCAAACTCCAAAGCTACAAATTCCACTAAGTGATCTACAGTACGGAAGCCACAAACCATAGTTGTGCATGTAATAAATGCTTTGTTAAAAAATCAAAACCACAAATTAATATACCAAGTTGCATGCCTGAAAACCAAAAAATATTCATGCGGCATGTTTTTCCCTTTTGTGTGCATTTTCACTTAATTTTTTCCCACACTAAATTTAGGGTTTGTTAGCCGTTTTTCTTTTATGCATACATTTTCATTCAATTTTTTCCCATATTGAATTTAGGATTTGTTCGCGGATTTGTTCGCCCGTTTTTCCCTTCTGCATGCATTTCAATTTTTTTTCCTTTTGCATGAACCACTCAAGTTATCACGTGCCACCACACCTATCCTATCCTAGACATTGATCATGACAATTTTTAAGCCAGAATCTAAATTTCAATAGCAACAAGACTTCACAACTCACGATCATCCAACTTTGGATGATCTTTGTTTGTAGTTGTCTAAAAATAGACAATTGGAATCTAGTCCATGCATATAATTCTAGAGGTAGCACAATGCATAACCATAGCAACAAAAATACAAGAAGGCAAGGTCAAGTTATTTTTCTTTCCTTGCACATCTCAACATTTATTACTACTTTTGGTTTATTTGTTTGAATCCAAGCCCCACTTTAGGAGGCCCGACATATATTATTAACTCTTTGTAATTTTTATTTATGCGTAGGTATACATATTTGGAGCACACATATTTAGACAATAGTATTAAGCATATAGAGCTACCACAGATTCATATGTAGATCCTATAGAACCAAATCCACCAGATTTGACCTATAATAGCAGTAGAAAATTCCAACTCTTGATCGTCCAACCTTAGATAATTGTAGGTTGCAACCGTCCTATCCCTTGAATGATCAACACACAAAGTTGCTAGCCACATTGACGACCCACATTTAGATACCATTCGGTAGTAGATCTAATGGATGTAATCCATATCCGAATCTAGTAGATACAACAAACCCAAATTCAACAAAGTGGCAATCACGACAAACCTGCCCCCAATTTTTTGTAGCGATAAAATGACATAGGCACCATTGTTATTTATAAAAGGGAATTAATCCTTTATATATTTATACAACCCCTCATGGGTTTTATTTGTAATCAGAACAAACAAGGATCAAAGAGCAAATACATATACTTTGTTGCTTTCATTTACATTATGTTTTATGGTGCATATTTTCATCATCTACAATATGGTGATCACGGTGGGACCATTCTATTGAATTTTATTTTTGCATAATGTTTTAAGTTGTTTAATTTTTTATGAGTAATACAAATTTTATTGTTGTATTTATAAATTTTTTCTAAATCTGTGTTGTTTCTAGTTTTACACAGGTTATAGCCAGTGTACACAAGCGAAATTGTCTGACCAAGGAAGTCCACAGAACGTAACTGTTAGAACTCAAATGAGTCTCAAATAGAAATTGTTTGACCCAGGATGGTTGCAGAGCACAATCACCACCAACTATCTATCTTCAATGTAGCATAGGACCACAAGTAGGGGGTTCTTATCTCCCATTTTTAGTTTGACTCAACACTGCTTTTTTGGCAAACACATCGAATTCAACTTATATTTAAAAAAATAGTATGATTTTTATTTTTAATTTTTAATTTTTAATTTTTTATTAGCTTTATATTTCATATTAAAAATAAAAAATAAAAAAACACGTAGTTTTTTTTTTTTAATTTTTAATTTTTTATTAGCTTTTATTTTTCATATTAAAAATAAAAAATAAAAAAATACATAGTTTCTTTTTTTTTAATTTTCATAAATTTTCCTAGATTTTATTTAAGAAAAAAATTCATGCTATATTTTTTTTTATTAAAAAAAATGTTATGTTAGTTTTATTTTTTCTTTTTATTTATATAAAAAAAATAATTAAAAAACAATTTTTTTTTCTCTGGGTGTCGGATTTCAAATGTGCAAGTTGCATTACAGAGATGACTTTGGACACTTCTCAATAACTAGATACATGCCATTATTTGGTTGCATATATATCTTGAGTAGGCATTTAAAAAAAATATCTTTAGAATTAAAATTTGCATATTTTACATTTAGCTTAGAAAAATTATACATTTTTCATCTTTAGTTTTATTTTTGCATTGCAAATAGCCATCAACACCACCAAAAACCAAATAAAAACATAAAATAAAATAAAAAATAAAATCACACACTTTCATGGTTTGCACACATCGATGACATTAGATTTCATCACCAACCATCAATCGAGACTAACAATGTTGATCTCCTTCCATTGGCTCGCCCCTAGACATTGTAGTAGCCTCCAAAAGCAATTTTTAGACTTCATCACCAAAACATTCCCCACTCTTCAGAGTATCTGGGATGAGTTAGGTTAGATACCCCTTTGTTCATGAGGTTTAACAACTTTTTGTTATTGTCTGAGCCTGCTCGAGGGTGAAATGAAAGTCTGGGTAGACTGATAGTAGGACTTAAACAACACAACCTCTTTTAGGAGGTTATTTTTTCCCCTTAGGTTACCATAAGCCATAACCATCCTAGGAATCCATTTTAGTCATTTTTGTACCACTTCTCATAAGAGAGGTGGGCATCAACACACCCTTTAGATTGCATTCCACCACCACATTCATAGTTTTAGGTTTAGGTTCATCAAAAACAAAATAAAATATACAAAAAAATAAAAAAAAATAAAAAATTCTAAAAAAATTCTAAAATATTCAAAAAAGAAGCCAAAAACAGTTCAAAAAAATCTCACAAAAATATCAACTAAACACTAATTCACAAAAACAAATAATATTAAAACTATTGTTTGTTTGATTGTTTTTGTGTAGATAGAGAAATCCACCCTCACAAACACCATCACCATCACACCTCAAAATCCACATTCCATCCATCTTTCTACTTAGCTTATGGTCTTGAATCGAAGTCAAGTCCAAGCCCAAGCCACAATGGATGAATCTGGTCAAGCCCCCCATCCATCCATAGCCCCTCTAACCTAGTAGGATCTAGCCTCCCAAGCACCCCAAATCAGCTTATCCAACTACACCCATCAACCCACTCCCAACCCACCTGAGTTACATAACTTGGATACCACATATCATCACATCCTTACCAACATTAATGCATCTACTAGACCAAGGAATCATGTGTCCTCGGTTAACTCTACCATAACCCTCATTGATATTGATGTTGCACGAGCCCTTGATGGTCTGTTTCACCAACCATATTCACAATGACCATCCTTATCACCATTGACCAATCCACCCCACTCATTCTCCCCCATACCATAAGAGCAAGTGTATACTCATACAACCCATCCTACCAATTCACATCTTGACTATGGTATGCCTAATAAATTATTTCCACTTGAGATATCTAATCCCCAACCCAATACATGCCATATTTTTGCATCTGTGAACCGAAACCAATATCCCTAGGCTTATGTTAATGGGGCATATCATTTGCCTACATCTACTCTACCAACTTCATCCCCTCCACTCCAACTACCACCACAAGGGTCAAACCCCCCATCTTCCACATTTACAAAGGAGACCTTCCTCACACTGTCCTCATCATGGGCCACACCACCACCTATGATTGATGAATTAATGCCTATTCAAATGCAAGATCCTCCCCTAGCCACCACCAACCATCACCAAATCCACCTTAGCCATATACTAGTTACCACCAAACTTCTATAGCCTACATCCAATAGTTCACTCCATAATACCGGTAGCTAGCCCAATAATACCAGTAGCCACCCCCACTGGGCTTACAACATATCTTGGATCAACTAGCCAACATTGAGCTATGATTGATTCAACACACTCCAATTCTACAACAAATTTTAAATCGACTCATGAACATTGAGCTATAGTTGAGTCATCAACAACCTCATCAACCTCCACCTCAACAACCTCAACAATTTCAACATTCACCTCAACAACCCACAAACCACGCCACTCCACCTTTATTATGACTTCAAAATCATCCACAACAAAATAGTTGCACCAAGCATCCTACTAGGCCCCCTTGCAATTACACCCCATATTTTGAGCCTTATTCAGTCATATTTCAAAGGCTCTATGAGGCACAAGCAATTATATTACCAAAAATGAAACTAGAGAACCCAAATAAGCCTAAGCCTAGATCATACAAAGAGTATCACTACTATGTCTACCATAGGCAAAAAGGTCATGACATCAATGATTGCATCACATTTAAAAATTTGGTTCAAGATATCATTGAAAGGGGGGCCATTGCCATAGCCAATCCACTCGCCACATCCAATAAAAACCTTGACATCTACCATAAACCCTTACCACAACATGAGGTATCAAATTCCATCACTCCTCTCAATCAAATCAATTATGTCACATCAAACACAATGTAGAGTGGAGATGCTCACGGTATCACACCTTCCCCATAAAAAAAATCATAGATAAAAGAATTTGGGGATGGTCAAGGTATCACATATTACCCATAGTCACCAGATACAAACTAACTTTGGGATGCTCAAGATATCACATCTTCCCCATCAATCATATCAATCCAGACATAAATAGTTTTGGGGATGCTCAAGGTATCACACCTTCCCCATAGTCAAAAAAAAAAAAATAAATAAAAAATTAAAATACTTCTGAAGTAGGGAAAAGCAGTGCACCTAATTATGAATAAAAATATGTGTATCTATCCTATCTCGCTTATGAGCATCAAATGGAAGCATGCATGTGAAAATGAAGCAATACCAAACAATAAGGAATGAAATGAAACGAGTCTCTTCTTTATTAATTTGGTGGATAAAAATCCAAGGTTACATAGAAGTCCCCTTGAGGGCTCAAAGGTGATACAATTGTTACAAATTTTGGGGTGCCCAAGGATCAAATCCTCCAAGAAATCCGGGTGCACATCCAGTGCCTTTCCTCGTACCCACAATCGAGGTGGGCGGGCCAATGCCGCTACTACTTGTATATTCAATATCTTGATGTCTGATATTCCTTCCCAATGCCTCTCAAGAACCTGCACCTACACACAAGGAAGCAAAAGGGGTCAAATAGCAAGGGTGTGTGGAGGAAAACATGCAATCCCCATAGGCACAAAATGACACATATATTAAAACTATATCAAATCAGCTCAGAATGCTATGAAAATTTATGGGGATGTTAAATAAGATGTTTTGAGGGGATATCACCAAAAATAGATCTGAAATTGCATCCGTAGACCCCTCAATTTTGTGCCGCTCGCCTACAACCTGTGAAGACCAAGACAAGCAAATCCCAAACCTAAACATATCCAAAACTCATGAAATTTGGAAAGAATGCATAAATAATAATTTTAAGACAACCCATATGGTTATATTTTCAAATTGAGGCCCATATCCACCTGCATGCAACTGGGGTGCCCGGATGGGCCCTACGAACCTGCAAAAACTTAAAAATGCAATATCTCGGTCAATTTAACTCCAAATTGCATGAAATTTAAACCACAACATCATATGATAGTCTAGAATAATATAATTAAAAAATAGTAATAAAATTGTGCAAGGATTTGTCCTCATCCTAGGGGGACGGTGGTGACTACAACTAATTGGGGGGCACCCTGGGAAGGGATACCCACCAATTATGCACACTTTTTGCTACCAATCCCACTGGGGAATGATCCTAAATAGTCTAAGGGGTGTTTTCATCAAATTTGGTGAAGAAATTCACCCGGATGGAAAAGTTACGCTCAAAAGGCCCTCTTGAAGTCACCCGGTAACCTCCTTCGCTAAGAGGAGATTTCGAGGGCAAGAGAGCTCAATAGGTTGGGGGGAAATCTTGGCAGCACTCCATTGCATATCCTAGAACTCCTCTCCTTATTTTTTTGTGTGGACCATGTATCCATTTTATAGCCCAAAGGGGCTCATGTGCAAAAAGGCATGCAAGGGCATGCATGGCAGGAGGCGCCATTTGTCAAAAGGGAGGCATGCACTGGATGGGGAAGAGAATATCCATTTTGGGCCTCCATTATGAAGCATGTCATAGAGTATACAGTGCCCTCTGACATGCATGCTCCAAATGGCATGCTAAATGGCAGTTTTTGGGTGCCAAATGTCCTAGATTTGACTTTTTTGGGTCAAACTTGCTCACCGTCCCACCTTGGGACGATGGCTCACCACCATCCCAGGGTGGGATGGTGGGAATCTACCACCATCCTAGGGTGGGACGGTGGTGAATTTTGGGCCAAAAATTCCCAAAATTGGGCCAGAAGCCTCCAAAAACCCTTTCGGAGTGGCTAGAACCACTGTGAGCCTTCTGAGGGCTGCCCAAGGGGCCATATGATGCCAATTTGATCATTGTTTGTGGGTGCTTAATCGGGTTGACCACATTTTAGTGTCTACATATGCCCCTTTTTGAGATGCATTGTGTGCAGCACAGTGCTAAGCAAAAATAGATGACCAAAATGTTGAATGATTAAGGTTACTCAATAACCTAACCAACTTTAGATGCCCCAATCATGGAAAGGGCGTGTGTTCTTGAATCCTTGTTTTTGACTCATTAAATGAGCATGCCTATGCTTGAAAATTGTCTGTCATGAAGGGACAAGGCCCATGAATTCATGATGCCAGTAATTTCAAGCATTATGATGTGATATTGTGTGCTTGTTTTCTGCCCCAAGCAGGAGCATGATTGTCTTTATCGAAGATTCGTTGAACGAACGCAATTCGCATAATTGAGTGTGTGCTTGCTGATTTGGACTGAGTATGACTACCCCCTCAAGCGACGAGTCGATGAGGGAATGACCAGTGAGAAAAGTGATGAGTCGCTTGACCCAATTGACTTGTGTTATGCTTACCTTCAGTTTTATCCCTTGAAAAATAGGGCAATTTGAAGAGGATTTTGGTGACTTTGTTGAGTTTTCCTAGAGGAAAGGAGTTGAAAACTGTATGCCCAGGAGTGGTCCAGCCACAATGGCCTTCTTAGGGCATGAATTAACAAATTTTCCATCCCTCATAGGATCCTCATGGTTGCATTTTGATCTATGTGAAATTTGGACCCAATTTGGATATTTTAGCGATGTGAAGTCTGAGGACTCACTTTATTGTAGCCTATGGGCAACATGATGTATATTTTTGTCCCATACATATACATAAAAAATATATATATATATATATATATATATATATATATATATATATATGTTTTTTATGTGGTTTATCATCATGTGTTTATTGTTTTATGAAATGTGTGCAAATGTATGCAATTTGATTTTATGAGATGATGATGAATGTCTACCTTATATGCATATGTTTGTAATGTGATTTGATTTGATTTTGTACATGTATGGATGTATGATGAGATGGATGACTATATGATGTATTATGCTAGCACCATAGATGATATAGAATGCATCAATTCATATGTAATATTGTCTATGAGAGTATATAATGGATTTGTGAATAATGTAATTGAAATGGATGTGGTGAAGTGATATGATGTTTATAAGATGTTCATGAGGTTTTCATGAGACTCAAACACTCTAGTCAACTGATCAAAAGTTGTATACTAACCATGCAAGACTTTTTGACAAGGTATGAATCTGTTAGGATGACCAAGATACTCAATATCCCTGTGTGTGCAAGTGAGTTCATTCCTACGAGATGCATAAAGATACCGCCATTGACAAGTAGGCTATCCACCAAACCTGTAATGAGGATCACTCTATGAATGCCACAATCCGGAGTTCTGTACTCAGTTGGATTAGACCACTAGGTAGTATAGGTGACCAAAAGCTAGCTCGTCCACATGCAAACATTGGTCTACACACACGCAAAGCTAATGTGGTAGACATATCGTCATGCATTTAGGATACCGCCATTGACAAGTAGGCTATCCACCAAACCTGTAATGAGGATCACCTAAAATGGTTTTTCAAATGCTGAGAATTCTAGGGATTCAAGCTCAAGCTCCCTTCTTTTATTCAATTTTATAGGGATACTTGCTCATATGTAGTGATGATAATCACTGTTTATTTTGTATTTGATTTTCTTTGAGCAAGGGATTTGGGGAGTGGTGATAACCACTATTTCTTTTGATTGTTGCTTTTTGAGGATTTTGATTTTGAATTTTGATTTCAAAGTTGAACTTGTGGGATTTTTGCTTGTGAATGGTATTGATATTTTAGGCCTTGGGGATGACTACCCATCCTTCTCAGGGACGTGTAGTATGAATCCTTACGACTTTAGGGATCAAGGGTGTTTGGGAATTTTTATGGTGAACTTTTGGGATTTTTCTTTTGAATGGTATTGATATTTTAGGCCTTGGGGATGACTACCCATCCTTATCAAGGATGTGTAGTATGAATCCTTATGAATTTAGGGATCAAGGGTGTTTGGGATTTTTGATAGTGGTGAAAACCACTATTTATTTTGGGGAATTGGGTAAGGAAGAGCTTGTCCTTTTGCCAATTCTCAGCATCCTTGAACCATTCGCACAGGGGGATGAGCAGGATAAACTTTTTGCTCAAGGTACCCTAGACCACTTTGTGGGTTTCATATTTCCTTTCATAAAACTTGGATTTATTAGTGTGAAATGTGTTGGGATTTGATGTATACGAGGCACAATCTAAGCAAGACTCTACCTCCTAAAAATCTCACTAGCCTTCTACAAAATCTGAGAAGAAACTAGATATGGCTAAGTGACCGAAAACCCTAATGACATTCTAAAACAAATGGCTAAGTGAAGGGAATGGACACGACTATGGAAATGTATGAAATGTAGATGGAAATGATAAGTAAAATATGGAATGAGGTGAGTGATGACCTTGACACCATTGATTGTGAATTGTGACTTAGTGTACCATCTTAATGCTAGACATGTATGAGCCACTCTAAAATGTAAAGTGCAAATGATGATTATGCCTAATGCAAGTGATAATGCAATGGTATGCAACTTGATGAGGATGCAATATTTTTGAATTTTGAAATTTTGATAATGCCCTTCTTTTTGAAATTTTGATTGATATATATGTATGAAAGTGCAATGCGATGCAATGTTTTTGTATTTTGATATTTTGATGATGTTTTTGAGTTTTTGATTGATATGTATATACATGTGACCAACGGGCTTATTTGGGGGCCATTGGGGCATTTAAGGTTGACCTAGACGATCGTAGATAGTCTAGGAGCATTTTTACTTGCTAACGTGAAAGGTGACCTTACTAGGGGGAGGGGGGAGCCTTGTCTAGATTTTACTGACCTAGTGACAGGCGATCCATTAAAAGTGTCGACTACCTAGGGGCATTTGGTTGTGACCAAAGGGCTTATGGATCCCTTTGGGGCTTTTAGGGTTGACCTAGATGATCGTAGATAGTCTAGGAGCATTTTTACTTGACCTAGATGATGAAAACCCGCTAGGAGCCTTTTGGGTGACCTAGACAGTCAACGACACTTAGAAAGTGTCTACGACTACCTAGGGGTATTTGGTTGTGACCAAAGGGCTTATGGATGCCTTTGGGGATTTTAGGGTTGACCTAGATGATCGTAGATAGTCTAGGAGCATTTTTACTTGACCTAGATGGTGAAAACCTGCTAGGAGCCTTTTGGGTGACCTAGACATTCAACGACACTTAAAAAGTGTCTACAACTACCTAGGGGTATTTGGTTGTGACCAAAGGGCTTATGGATGCCTTTGGGGATTTTAGGGTTGACCTAGATGATCATAGATAGTCTAGGAGCATTTTTACTTGACCTAGATGGTGAAAACCTCTAGGAGCCTTTTGGGTGACCTAGACAAGGTAGTGACGCTTATGGATGACCTTTGGGGCTTTTAGGTTGACCTAGATGATCGTAGATAGTCTAGGAGCATTTTTACTTGACCTAGATGGTGAAAACCCGCTAGGAGCCTTTTGGTGCTCTCTAAGCATGAAATGGCCACAAGTGAAGGATGTTCAAGGGTTTAGGATCCTCGACACCTTCAAGGGAAGCTAGGTGATAAGTTCCAGGCCCTATTTGACTAGTGATGACAAAGGGACCTAACCAGTTTACCATAAATTTGTCCCGTAGGTGGGGCGGCAAGCTAGAATTCTGTTGGTTCTCTTTTAGGACAAGATCACCAACCTGAAAGTCTCGAAGATGGACTTTCATATTGTAGGCTCTCTTGAGCCGCTCCTGATACACACGTAGATGCTCAAGTGCATTAATGCGATGTTCATCCAACAACATAAGCTGATCTAGGTGAGCTTGTCATGCAGTATCATCATCGATAAACTCCTGCATGGATATGCATAGTGATGGGATTTCTAGCTCTAGAGGCATGACTGCCTCGGCTCCATACACTAGTGAGAATGGAGTTGCCCTAGTGGGCATCCGAATGCTAGTGCGGTAAGCCCATAGGGCAAGCGGCATTTGCGTGTGCCAATCGGTATGATTCTCTCTGACTATTTTCTTCAATATGGCAATTAATGTTTTGTTTGATGCTTCTGCTTGCCCATTTGCTTGTGGATAATAAGGTGTCGAAAAGTTGTGTTGGATATTATATTTTGCTGTCAAAGCATGCACATATTTATTCTTGAATGATGTCCCATTATCCGAAATGATCTTGGATGGAATACCAAAATGACAAATGATATTATGCAATATGAACTCCGCTATGCGGGGTCCTATCATAGTGGTAAGGGGGATTGCTTCCACCCACTTTGTAAAATACTCGGTAGCCATGATGATAAATGTGTGATGGCCCGAGGATGCAGGGGAGATTTTCTCGATTAAATCCAACCCCCATTGTGAAAATGGCCAAGCCGATTGGATCGGTTGTAAGGCTTGAGAAGGTACATGTGTCAAGTTAGCATGGTGTTGACATTTCATGCACTTCCTCACATATGCGCAACAATCTCGCTCTAAAGTTGGCCAATAATAGCCCATGCGAAGAATGCGCTTTGCGATGGCCATGCCACTAAAATGGCCACCACAAGTACCATCGTGTGCTTGGGCCATTGCCCAAGTCGATTCTTGATACTCTAAGCAATGAAGGAGGATTCCTTCATAGCTCCGATGATATAAGATGTCTCCTAACAAGACAAATTTTGCTGCCTTCCATTTAAATGTCCTTTTGGCAGCGTGCGATAATCCAGGAGGGAGGTTACCAAGCTTTAGGTACTCTCTAATCTATGTGGACCAGTCCTACTGTGTGGAAGCCTCGATTGCATGAATTGTCTATCCCTCATGAAGTTCATCCCGAGCAAATGCAGATTGGGATAGAACTTGTAAGAATAGCATTGTGTTACTATCAAAAGGGGTTTGGGGGAACAAAGTCCCCCAAGCGGCATGATTCAAGCACTCGTGAATGTGTGAGAATATCTCTTGATGAGGTTCTATTTGAATCAAGTGGACTTCTAGCATGGCTTGAGTGCTCTCATGCTCAACCACTGATTGTGATAGCATCTTGACTTGAATGGTTGTCATCTCCCCTATGGGGTCTTGCGGGATCAAGGATCCTAAAGAGGCCATTGTATCTATAAAATGATTAGATGATCGAGGGAGTGCCTCGATGTCATACCATTCAAATTTTTCTAGGGATTTGTCCACAAGGGCTTTGTAGGCTTGCAAAACTAGGCACTTGCATTGGAATATTCCCTTGACCTGGTTGACAATGAGCAAGGAGTCACCAAAAATGTTGAGCTTGGTGATTTTCATGGCGATAGCCATTTTAAGCCCTATGAGCAAGGCTTCATACTCGGAATTATTATTGGTGCAGGGGAAATCGAGTTTAAATGATAGGGGTATGGGAGCCCCATGCGGTGTGAAAAACATGATCCCTGTGCCACCCCCTTGCTCGCATTTGGAGCCATCGAAGAAAAGAGTCATATCCGCCTGTGACTCAGGCTCATCAGAATCAAGTGATTCTGATATTTGGAAGACTCCATCATCGGGAAGCTCCATGCTAAGAGGTTGATCATCCTAGAGAGGAGCCTCTACAAGTTGATCAACAATGACCTGACCCTTGATTGAATTTTGTCCTATGAATTCTAGGTCAAATTCTATCAACAACATGATCCATTTCACCGTGCGACTACTATGATAAGTACGACTCATCATGTATCACAATGGATTCTCTTTAGATACAACATACATAGTGTGGCTGAGCATATAGTGTCGTAGCTTCTTGGTAGCAAAAACCACCGCTAGACATAACTTTTCAATGTATGCGTACTTGATCTCATAGCTCACCAGGGTGCGACTGAGATAGTATGTGGCATGTTCCTTGTGTAGTTCATTGTTTTGGGCTAACATGGCACCCAATGCAGTCTCAGTAGCTGAGATATATAATCGGAATGGCACCCCTGGTCTAGGTGGAGCTAACACTAGTGGCGAAGCCAGGTATTGTTTAATTGCGTCAAAGGCATCCTGACACTCATCGTCCTAGTGGAATGTGACCCCCTTGTGCAAAAGTTTGTTCATGGGTCGACACTTGTCCGACAATTGTGCTATGAAGCGTTTGATGGATGCAATCCTCCCCTGCAAGCTATGAAGCTACTTGATGTTAGTTGAGGGAGGCATTTCAAGGATTGCCTTGACCTTATTAGGGTCCACTTCGATGCCTCATTTGGAAACTATAAATCCCAAGAGCTTTCCAGATGTGATGCCAAAGATGCACTTCTTGGGGTTCAGTCTCACATTATGTTCAATAAGGTGATCGAGGACTTTGCGCAAGACATCTAGGTGCTCATGACGTAATAAATATTTAGCTAGTAAGTCATCCATGTAATCTTCCAAAATCTTGTGCATGTAATCATGGAAGATATATGTCATGGCATGCTGGTAGGTGGCACCGGCATTCTTAAGGCCAAATGGCATGACCTTGTAACAAAATGTTCCCCAAGGCATTGTGAACGCCATTTTGAGCTGGTCTTCAGGGTTGATACGAATCTGATTATACCCAGAGAAGCCATCCATAAGGGAGAGCATTTCGTGTCCTACGGTGGCATCTACCAGGGCATCTATGCTTGGCAAAGGAAAATCATCCTTAGGACTCGCTTTGTTTAGGTCTCAAAAATCGGTGCAAATGTGAATCCTCCCATCAAGCTTCTTGACGGGGACCATGTTGGACAACCATGGTGGATAGTCTACAGAAATGACAAACTTGGCATCCAATAGTTTCTGTAGCTCATATTTGACCATCAAGGCCACTATTGGGTGCATCTTTCTCAACTTTTGCTTGATAGGCTTGACTTTGGGGTCAAGCGTTAGATTATGGGTGACCAGATTTGGATCTAGTCCCGACATGTCCTTGTAAGACCATGCAAAAGCTACCTTCTTCTCTATGAGAAGGGCTATGTAATCAGCTTGCTCTTCAAGGGATAGGCTTTCCCCTAGCTTGATACATTATGGGTTGTCAGGATCTGAGCCGATATCTTTGTCAACCATAGGCTCGATTGACATATGTGACCCCTCCTCCAATTGATGGGGAGTAGGGATCAAATGGATGTCATTAGCTAGATTTAAATCCTCGATGGGAACCTTAGGTTCCTCCTCAGCATGGAAGACATCATGAGTTGGTCCTACAGAGAAATGAAACAATCCATCGCAAGCCCAATACTCAGAGGGTGATGGGGGTGAATCAACGTGATCCCAATCAATCGCATCTAGGTCTAGATGGAATGGTTTGGAAGGATCGACTAGGTTGTGGAGTGGTGTGGTCAAATAAATGGAGATCATATTGATGAAATGTGTCTGCTCTCCAAGACCACGTGCATGTGACTATATATTGATATCATCTCCCACCCCTAGATGTGGTTCTGGGGGAATGGGGATCTTCGGATCCTATCTAGGAATAGACTGCAAGATGGGATCATTAGGCTCAAGGAGCTCCATGTGTGTGGGTGGGTCAGGGAAGACCTCATGGTGAATCTAGCCTAAATTGATAGGCCTTGCCCTTAAGCATGGGCCAACATGCAATTGATGATAGACTTCATCTATGTCGATGGGCTCATGATGATGGTGCAAGTAATGAGGGCCAAGGTATACCCTCTCTGTTTCATCCTCATAGTCACTGTCATATATGGGAATCTCATTGTTACCCCTTGGGATTGGGTGATCAGGTAGGTGTGGTCCCATATATGCTAGTTCCTCATAATCATCATCATGGATGAGGATTTCTTCATTCTCATCTTGTAGTGCCTCAGGCTCACGAGGACCCAGCTGCTCAAGTAAATTAACTGCTCCCTCCCTAGGAGGTCTAGCTTCCTATGGGTGAACCGGCTCTTCAAGAGGAAGGAGCTACCACTAGATAGGATCAGGGAAAGGGAACAGATGTATGAGGTCTTCCTATTGGTCATTAATGGGAACAATTTGTGAATGATCACTATCCGACTCAAAAGGGTCATATGGTGCCACCTCGTAACCCGACTCATCATTTGAGGTCCATTCATATGAGGTGCCTTGATCTGACTCATCACAGACATGGGGACAACTTCGTGAACCTTCCCCTCTCTCAAAATGTGGGGGAATGTCACTAGGGATCATGGGGTTCCCATATAGCAATGGGAAGTAGTCCCCCAGGGAGTAGACTATATTGGGATTGGCATAAGGGTCTTGGGCCAACCCATCCTCATAGCCTATATTCAAGCGATTTAGGCCATCCATGAGGACATCTAGAGGCAAGGGATTGTTGCATCCCACTCCCGACTTGTCATAGGGCATTTGATATTGTGGTTGATAAGGGATTCTTGTGCCTTGCTCATACAGGCCTAACCCATAACCATGCCAGTTGCATAGGTCAAGGTACTTCAGGGTAAAGTTAGGGTTAGACAAGTAGTTAATGTCTTCTCCAAAAGGTTCCTCATCCTCCTCCTACTATTGGTAAGGTTTGATGCCATAGTCAAGGCCCCCATAGACAAAATTTATTTGATTAGGGGGAATACCAAGAGGTACGATAGTGCCTATGGGAAGATAGGGTCTACCCATGTCTTGCATCGACTCTAAAGTAGGAGTAGTGGTAACATTCCTAACCATGTATTCTCCCAATCCGGTAGAAGCTAGGTGTACTATAACCTAGGGCTACGGATAGAAGAGGGATGAGAGTGAGACTTGATCTGGCTCATCATTTGCCTTGTGTGGTGTCTCTTCATCATCTGGGCTAAGTATCTCCTCTATAGAGATAGTGGATATGATTGGTTGGTCCTCATCAATGGGCCACTTCTTTAGGTTCCTAGGCAAAGGATCCACTGGTGTATTAGGCATTCGAGGTAGAGCCGATGATGAGGATGGCATGGTATGCGGTAGCGGTGGGGTCAAACCTCGACTAGATTTATTCGACTAAAAATCTAGATGTATCGATGGTAAGGTCGACTTGGGTAACTATTGCACCATGTTGTAGTACTTGAAGGGCTCTAGGTCCATGGGGATGACATGAACTTGCCCTTCATGAGTGTACTTGAGGCACTGGTGAGCGATGGAAGGGACACACTTCATGTCCCTGATCCATGGTCTTCCTAACAAGATATTGTATGCCATCTCCCCCTCCAGGATGTGGCACATCATCGAGATGATATTTTCTCCTACCTAAATAGGTAGGATGATTGTACCAACCATTGAGCATATGGCATCATTGAATGCTCGGAGGGTGTAGGTAGATGTGACAATATGAGATGTTGGGAGCTTCAGGTGCTTTAGAGTTGTTGTAGTTATGATGTTGCTCGAAGACCCAGTATCTATCAAGACTCTCTTGTATGGTGTTCCATTCACACATGCGACAATGTGTAAAGGGGGATCCACTATATCATGTGGAACCAGTTTAAGTTCATCTTCTCGAAAGGTAATCATCGATTTCATGCATTGCCGCACATGCCCCACAAAGTTGTTGAAGGAGTTAGACTCCTAGGGCTGAAGCTCAATTGCCTTAAGGATCTCCATCAAGGCTTCTCTATGAGGTTGTGATTGCTGGATGAGCTCATAGATGGAGAGTCGGGCAGATGTTGTTCTTAAACTCTGAGCGAGTCTACTCTTAATGGTGACTACAGGCCTAGGTGGGAGGCTCGGCATGGGAGGTGGTATAGGCTATGATGTCGAAGGGACATCACTCTGAGGCCATAGGTGGTGCAACAGGACTTGGATACCACCTATTTCTTGTCACAATATTGACCATGCCAACATATCCTTGCTTAGGAGGGGCATGGTGAACCTCATTCACCTGGGGCACTGGTTTGGCCTACTCTGCATGGGTAGGCAAGGGGTCCTTGAAGACCTCCATCTATTGGTTGTTTGGTGTGATAGGGTTGTCTACCTAGAGGGCATTCCTATCAATTAGGTCTTGCACCAAGTGTTTGAACTTGAAACACATTTGCACATCATGCCCATTTTGCCTATGAAACTTGCAATATAGGTCTTCTCTGTATCCTTTGGGCTTAGGTGCATTTGGGTCGATAGGTCGACTGTTAGGTAGATGGATCGCATTGGCCGCCAAGAGGTGATCAAACACTGAGTCCATAGATTCTACAATGGGCATGAATTGTCGCTTGGGGTGACGTTGTTGATTTTGCCCTTGACCATTCTAGTTGTCCTTGGCATAGTTCCCAGGAGTGGCCTGATAATTAGGCTTTTGAGGTGGCACGGCTTGTGCTGGCCCCGGGACACTAATGGCAACCTGATTTACTACTGCTGACTTAGGTTGCACTAGGGTGTTCTTAGCATTCTTGTTCCATTCCTTCTTGCGAGGCTTCACAATCTCACCCTCTTGAATCTTGATTTCTTCGATGATCCTAGCCTATGCTAAGGCATCTTCAAGAGTGGGGTATTGTTGCAATTGCAACAACAAGGATATTGGCTTCAAGAAACTTTTGGAGAACATCTGAGTCAACTCCGACATGGGGAGAAGATAAGGTAGCTTGGCGAGCAAGGTTCACCATCTATTGCCATAGTTTGTTATTGACTCATCATCATACTATTTCAACCTAGCTACATCGGCCAACGTTGCCTTCCTCTTGGTGTTGAAGGCAAAGCATTCTAGGAATGCATCCACAAGTTGGTCCAAATTATGGATGCTATGCTTAGGGAGTTGGTAAAACCACTCGGAGGTAGGGCCGGCGAGGGTAGTCACAAATGTCCTCAGAAGCAAAGCATCATCATCATGAATGCCAAAGCATTGACCTAGGAACCTAGTGACATGTTCTTGCGCATCCTCTTCTCCCTTAAAGGTAGCCAACTGAGGCAACTTAAATTGCTCTGGATAGGGAGGCATAGGTACTGATGGATGGATGGGTTGACTATGCAATTGGTGCATAGTGGGCTTTTGAGATCCCGACCCAGAGGTCTTGTTCTCTACTAACTCCAAGCATTCTAGCAATGCTTTATAAGGGCCTGAGGACTTGATCTCCTCATCCTTATTCACATCTTGCGATGGAGGTCTAGGATCCTCCAACCTAGGGTGAGGCGGTGGTAAGTCACCCCCTACCTTGGTAAGGCATCTCAACATACTCTACTTTTGGCTCATGCTCAGTATAAGCCCCGTAAGGCATCTCTCGAGCCGGTCTATAAATGGGGGTATCTACCCATAGTGGGCGCCCTATGTTTGGCCTGGGAGGCATCTCCCGATCTGGCCTAGGAGGTCATGGAGGCAACATTTGATAAGGTCTCGGGGACCTCTCTCGAATGAGCATGGGTTGCCTCGGGTGGACTTCCTACCTATGTGTCTTAGGGGTAGGGACCCTCTCTCTCAAAGTCTTCTGGAATAACTCGTTGGTCTACCATTCGATCCTTTCTTTCTCAAGCTGGTGCAAGTGGTCTAGTTGCTCTTTATCCCATCGAAGCTGCTTGAACTGAGCTTGGCATTCTATATATCTTGCAACCACTTGCCTAATTTGATCCGTAGTGCGAGGCCTAGGGGGCCTAGGAATCTCACCCTAGGGTCGACCTTGTCCAAGGTACTATGTGTTCTCCATAGGGTGCTTGCCTCTCTCGAGGTTCACCGCATTGACTTGAGGCTCGGGTTGGAACATATGTTCATTATACTCAGCTGGCACAGAGGCACATCGGGCATGCATAAAATATTGTTCCTGAGGAAAATCTAGGATCTCCTCATGTCTTCCCTCTTGGACGAGGAAAGGTAGGGCAGAATTGGCTCACCTCGATCGATGGGTGTCATTCCCATCGGGCTGCATGAGTTGTTGTATCCTATCAAGGTGATGCAGAGGTAAAGTCGTATCGACTTGCTCCGGCCAGTGTGTGAAGTCATGCTCCTACCTAGGATTAGGCATGTCAGCCCTGATGGGAATGTGGATGCATGGCACCACTCTATCTATTAGCGCCTCGATGCATAGTTTCCTTTCACCAAGGAAGGCCTATGAAATATCTCCATACCGAGAACACTCTCCCATGTAATACCCATCATCCCTCGGGGTGTCCCATAGAGGATCCCTTCGGATATGAGGCTCGTGCCCTATGGTCTTGGGGCTAGGTGGAGTAGAAGCTCACCAGGGAGGTATAACCAAGTCCCTAGGGCTATATCGGAGATGATTCGTGTCTCCTAATCCACTCTCCATAGCTTCCACCCATGCTTGGGCTTGGCTACGGGTGCGCACCATTGCGCTCCTCTATCAATACCCCAAGTGATTATCTTCTTTACAATTTTTTAATGAAATAACATACAAGAAGGAAACACTCAATAAGACAGATGATTATCTCTTTTAAGTTTTAAGTGTGAATCCCTAAACTGTTTCATGTGTTTCAGATGTGTTGTTTGTAAAGGATGACCTTGTGTCACGTATTTGAAATATTGTTGGATGATGTACTCAAATGTTTAAAGGATTTCACCTATATACTCACACAAGCTGAATATGGTGATGAAATCCATATCCAACGAGGTAGCATAGGTACTACCAACCCTCACCCAACACCTCGTGCGCAATGATACACCTCTCCGAAGAGGAGTGCGTGCTATTTTGCATGGTTAGGACAGATCTTGGGTCGGCCTTGGCCATGGATGGGTCCCGATGATACTCTTTCACATGATCCAATCAAGTGGTAATGACATCCACTGTTGGTCTCGATCGATGGGTTGGATGTGAGAGCCCAACGCCGTCGATGTTAAGATAAAGCGTGGTGTGTGGGGGTTCCTTTTAATCCCAAGAAAGTAAGAAAAGAAGAATTCAATGATCATTCACTAAATGCATGCAAATAAGTGTGTTTTACTTTCAGAAAGTTAGGATAAAGAACCTACAAATGCAACTTATGAATGCAAATCCTAAATGCTAACTTACCCATTGGGTAAGCCATAAACAATCAAGCCACAAAGATGCATTGCTACTTTAGATTTCCTTTGATTTTTCTTCTTCCTTTGCTATGTGATGTTATAAGAAAAGTAAAAATGTAACTTTTAACCTTTCTATGCAAGCAAATGAAGTAAGAAAACTAATTTTTGACAGTCTCTAAAAATGTAGCAGAAAAACAGAGGGTTTAGGCACTTACTTTGTCCATTTTGAGCTCTCCAAATTCTGAAATTTTGGGCAGAAATCTCTCTATTTCACCACCGCTCCAGGGTGGGATGATTAGAAGCCTCACCACCATCCTAGGGTGGGATGGTGAAGCCACCATCCCAGGGTGTGCCAGATAAAGGCTCTGCCACCGTTCCAGGGTGGGGAGGGGAGCACCTACAACACAAAAAGGGCAAAAATTGCAAAATTGAGGTCAGATTTTCACCCAAATCATAAGGGACAAGGGTCCCACCATGATCACCACTGAATTAGGGAAAATTGGTGCACCTAATTATGAATAAAAATATGTGTATCTATCCTATCTCACTTATGAGCATCAAACGGAAGCATGCATATGAAAATGAAGCAATACCAAACAATAAGGAATGAAATGAAATGAGTCTCTTATTTATTAATTTGGTGGATCAAATCCAAGGTTACACAGTAGTCCCCTTGAGGGCTCAAATGTGATACAATTTTTACAAATTTTTGGGTGCCCAAGGATCAAATCCTCCAAGGAATCAGGGTGCACATCCAGTGCCTTTCCTCATACCCACAATCGAGGTGGGCGGGCCAATGCCACCGCTGCTTGTATATTCAATATCTGATGTCTGATATTCCTTCCCAATTCCTTCTAAGAACCTGCACCTACACACAAGGAAGCAAAAGGGGTCAAATAGCAAGGGTGTATGGTGGAAAACATGCAATCCCCATAGGGGCAAAAGAACACATATATTAAAAATATATCAAATCAGATCAGAATGAATTGAAAATTTGTGGATATGTTAAATAAGAGGTTTTTGAGAGGATATCACCAAAAATATATCTGAAATTGCATCCGTAGACCCCTCGATTTTGCGTCGCTCGCCTACAACCTACGAAGACCAAGACAAGCAAATCCTAAACCTAAACATATCCAAAACTCATGAAATTTGGAAAGAATGCATAAATAGACATTTCAAGACAACCCATATGGTTATATTTTCAAATTGAGGCCCATATCCACCTGCATACAACTAGGGTGCCCGGATGGGCCCTACGGACCTGCAAAAACTTAAAAATGCTATAACTTGGTCAATTTAACTCCAAATTGCATGAAATTTAAACCACAGAATCATATGATAGTATATAATAATATAATTAAAAAATAGTAATAAAATTGTGCAAGTATTTATCCTCATCCTAGGGGGACGGTGGTGACTGCAACTAATTGGGGGCACCCTGGGAAGGGATACCCACCAATTATGCACACTTTTTGCTACCAATACCACTAGGGAATGATCCTAAATAGTATAAGGGGTGTTTTCATCGAATTTGGTGAATAAATTCACCCGGATGGAAAAGTTACGCTCAAAAGGCCCTCTTGAAGTCACCCGGTAACCTCCTTCGCTAAGAGGAGATTCCGAGGGCAAGAGAGCTCAATAGGTTGGGGGGAAATCTTGGAAGCACTCCATTGCATATCCTAGAACTCCTATCCTATATTTTTTGTGTGGACCATGTATCCATTTTATAGCCCAAAGGGGCTCATGTGCAAAAAGGCATGCAAGGGCATGCATGGCAGGAGGCGCCATTTGTCAAAAAGGAGGCATGCACTGGGTGTGGAAGAGAATATCCATTTTGGGCCTCCATTATGAAGCATGTCATAAGGATGCAGTGCCCTCTGACCCGCATGCTCCAAATGGCATGCTAAATGGCAGTTTTTGGGTGCCAAATGTCCCAGATTTGACTTTTTTTGGGTCAAACCTGCTCACCGTCCCACCCTGGGATGATGGCTCACCACCATCCCAGGGTGGGATGGTGGGAATATGCCACCATCCCAGGGTGGGACGATGGTGAATTTTGGGCCAAAACTTCCCAAAATTGGGCCAGAAGCCTCCAAAAACCCTTTCGGAGTGGCTAGAACCACTGTGAGCCTTCTGAGGGCTGCCCAAGGGGCCATATGATGCCAATTTGATCATTGTTTGTGGGTGCTTAATCGGGTTAACCACATTTTAGTGTCTATAGATTCCCATTTTTGAGATGCATTGTGTGCAGCACAGTGCTGAGCAAAAATAGATGACCAAAATATTGAATGATTAAGGTTACTCAATAGCCTAACCAACTTTAGATGCCCCAATCATGGAAAGGGCGTGTGTTCTTGAATACTTGTTTCTGACTCATTAAATGAGCTTGCATATGCTTGAACATTGTTTGTCATGAAGGGACATGGCCCATGACTTCATGATGCCAATAATGTCAAGCATTATGATGCGATATTGTGTGCTTTTTTGCTGCCCCAAGCAGGAGCATGATTGTATTTATCAAAGATTCATTTAACGAATGCAATTTGCATAATTGAGTGTGTGCTTGCTGATTTGGACTATGAGCCATCGTCCCAGGGTGGGACGGTGAGTAGGTTTGACCCAAAAAAAGTCAAATCTAGGATATTTAGCACCCAAAAACTGCCATTTAGCATGCCATATGGAGCATACAGGTCAGAGGGCACTCCATAATTATGACATGCCTCATAATGGAGGCCAAAAATAGAGATTCCCTTCCCCATCCAGTGCATGCCTCCCTTTTGAAAAATGGAGCCTCCTGCCATACATGCCCTTGCATGTATTTTTGCACATAAGCCCCTTTGGGCTATAAAATGGATACATGGTCCACATAAAATATAGAGAGGAGTTATAGGATATGCAACAAAGTGCTACTGATATTTCCCCTCATACAAGTGTGCTCTCTTTCCCTCGAAATATCCTCTTAGCAAAGGAGGTTACCAGATGACTTCAAGAGGGCCTTTTGAGTGTAAATTTTCCATCCGAGTGAATTTATTCACCAAATTCAATGAAAACACCCCTTATATTATTAGGATCATGCCACCATCCCACCCTAGGACGATGGTGAATTTTGGGCCAAAACTTCCCAAAAATTTTCCAAAAGCCTCCAAAAACCCTTTTAGAAGGGCTAGAACCACTATGAGCCTTCTGAGGGCTGCCCAAGGGGCCATATAATGCTAATTTGATAATTTTTTGTGGGTGCTTAATTGGGTTGACCACATTTTAGTGTCTACACCTTCAAAAATGAAAAAACATCACAAAATCACAAAAAAAATCAATATAATCACAAAAATAAAAATCAATCCCACACCACTCCAAAGCATGTTATATTCACACACATAACTCAGTTCACATCATCACCAATAATACATTGGTTATTGTTCGATCCATACTTTTATTCATTTACTAGGATTTATTTTATCACATTCATCAAGGAAATATTCCTTGTGGTATCTATTTTGCATTATTTCTCATTGTACACATTTTTGCTACATCCACCACCCACAAAAACCCTATGACATGATTGTTCTTTTCTATGTCTATTTTGGATAATATTTAGGTTCTTTTGGTCGCTCATCCATACCTAGTGTCTAATTTAGTTTGCATTGAACATTATTAGTTCTTGAGTGCTATAGGTCTTCCTGGTGATCTTAAGTTTTCTCTCAAACAATGCACATGTATCACACACTAAATAAAATTTTAGTGCTTAGGAAAGACAAACTCATGAGTCTCTATCACCATAAAGTGAATGATTTCCCATGCTCATCCTATCATACACATGGTCTAACATTGATAATTGGCAAAGGGACAAGCGCAAAGAAAAATATATATAAAAAAAAAAGAAAAAAAAAAGCTTGAATCCCTGGAATTCTCAAGTCCTTATATTATGGGATTAATCTCCATTAGGGCTATAGATGCCTGACTGGAAATGGAGTACACTTTACATGGAAACATATCTATCGCATTAGAAATATTATTTTGTATAGACCTATGTACACTCGTAGATGAGCTAGCTTATTGGCATAAGTCACAAATGATTAGTCTCTTTCCCAAAAGTATAAATGAACAATTACTACACACACATTGGTCTTTGAGAAACTTGAATAACTTGGCCGATCTTAGCATTTTCAAGTGTCTATTTGATTAATAGATGAGTTTTATCAATATCACTAGGGTGTTTAAGCATCATGAAAGCACTTTCAGAATATTCATCCCTAGGACACACAAATTTATAAATCATGTCATATTTACCTTCATAGTAGCACAGTTATTGCAAACCATTACATCACATTCACCCATATCCATTCCACATGTATGCCAATACCATTGGGTGCCCTTGATTAATGGATTAACGTCATGAATAATAATACATTTTTAAGCTTTTTTTGAATGACAATTAAATGTATATGCATACATATTTTCTATCCATAAGAATTCAATAATTTCATCACATAAATCAGACACAATGCAAAGCAGGGGTGTTCAAGGTATCACATCTTCCTCTTCAATCAATCAAAAAATCATCAAATAATTTGGATATGCTCAAGGTATCACACCTTTCCCATCAATTACATTAAACAATCACTTAAACAACTTGGGGGTGTTTAAGGTATCACATATTTCCCATAATTTATATACAATAATAATGCATCAACTTGGGGATGCTCAAGGTATCACACCTTCCCCATAAATCACATTCAATCATCATACCACTTGGGGATATTTCAAGGTCTTGCACCTTCCCCACCAATCCAATAAAAAGTTCAAACAACCAAACAATCATGCACTTAGGGGTGTTCAAGGTATCACATCTTTCCCATAAAACAAAAAAAAACCAAACTTGGGGATGCTCAAGGTATCACACATTCCCCATAAGTCACAATCAAACAATAATCAATGCATAGTGGAGATATTTTTGATATCACACCTTACTCACCACTCCAACAAAAGACTCAATCAATTATATCAATCAATAATAACACATAGTATAAATTTTCAATACATCACACCTTCCCCATCAATCATTCAAACAATAATCAACCAATTAGGGGTGCTCAAGGTATCACACCTTCCCCATCAGTCACATTCAATCATCAACCTAGGATGTTTCAAGGTATCACACCTTATACATCGATCACATCAATCAAACATGATGTTCGAGGTAGCACACCTTCCCCATCAATTAAACAAACATCAACCACCTTGGGGATGTTCAAGATATCACACCTTCCACATAAATCAAACAAACATAACATAACTTAAGGATGTTCAATACATCACACCTTCCCCCCATTCACAAACATAATACAACTTGGGGATACTCAAGGTATCACATCTTCCCCCCAATCAATCGAATTAATTTAATCAAATCACATCAATCAATCCATCAACCAAGAAAACAATAAAACAACTTGAGGGTGTTCAAGGTATCATATCTTCCCCATAAATCACATCATGCAATCAATGCAACTTAGGGATGTTCAAGGTATCACACCTTCCCCACAAATCAAGCACAATGCTCACTCAATCAAACAACAATCAACCAACTTGGGGGTGTTCAAGGTATCACACCTTCCCCAAAAATAAATCAAGAAATCAAACATCTTGGTGGTGTTAAAGGTATCACACCTTTCCCATCAATCACATCAAGCCATAAAAAAATTTGGCGATAACCACGGTATCACACCTTCCTCATCATTCACATCAAATGAGTCAACAACTTGGAGAAATCAAGGTATCACACATTCCCTATTGATCAATCAATAAAAAAACTATAAAAAAACTTGAGGATGCTCAAGGTATTGCACCTTCCCCATCAATCACATTCAATCATCAACCTAGGTTGTTTCAGGTATCGCACCTTCTCCACCAATCCAAAAAAATACTCAATCAATCAATAAATCAAGTACTTTACCTTACCATAAAGACTTTGTCATGGTTTTATTAATACCAGTAAACATTCAATCCACACATCAAATTCAAAGTTCAAAATGTTGCATCCTTTTGTTAAAGGTTGTGCTCTTTGCCTCACATTCACATTTTATCAACACATTAATTACCAAGTTCAAAATGTTACATCCTTTTGTTAAATGTTGTGCCCTTTGCCTCGCATTCACATTTCATCAACACATTAACTACTAAGTTCACAAGGTTGTATCCTTTTTTTAAAGGTTGCACCCTTTAACTCATATTTACATTTCAACATACATCAACTACCAGGTTCAAAAGGTTGTATCCTTTTGCATCACATTCACATTTAATAAACACATCAACTGCTAGGTTCAAAAGGTTACATCATTTTGTTAAAGGTTGTACCTTTTGCCTCACATTCACATTTCATCAACATATCAACTACCAGGTTCAAAATACTACATCCTTTTGGTAAAGGTTACACCCTTTACCTCACATTCATATTTTAATACACATCCACTACCAGGTTCAAAAGGTTGTGCCCTTTGTATCACATTCATATTTCATCAACACATAAACTACCAAGTTCAAAAGGTTGTATCCTTTTGTCAAAGGTTATGCCATTTGCTTCGCATTCAAATTTCAACACACATAAACTACTAGGTTCAAAAGGTTACGCCATTTTATCAAAGATTGTGACCTTTACCTCGCATTCACATATCATCAACACATCAATTGTCAGGTTCAAAAGGTTACATCATTTTGTTAAAGTTTGCACTCTTTGTATTGCATTAATATTTAAACACACATTAACTGCTAAGTTCAAAAGGTTGTGTCCTTTTGTCAAAGGTTGCACCCTTTGCCTTGCATTCACATTTCATCAACACATCAATAGCTAGGTTCAAAATGTTGCATTATTTTGTCAAAGTTTGCACCCTTTGTCTCACCATCTCAAAAATCAAATTCTAGCTCAAATGTCCACAAAGACACTAACCCTTTGGTCAACATTTTCTATTTTAGTTCAAAGGCTCCACAGACACCAAACCCTTTGGTAAAATTCCAATTTCAATTCAAAGGCTCCAAAGGCACCAACCCCTTTGGTCAACTTCATATTATAGATTAAAAGACTCCATAGGCACTAGCCCCTTTGGTCAAATTTCAATTTTAGTTCAAAGTCCCCAAAGGCACTAAACCCCTTTGGTTAACATTTTCAATTTTAGTTCAAAGGCCCCAAAGGCACTAAACCCCTTTGGTCAACATTTTAAAATTTTAGCTTAAAGGCTCCAAAGGCACTAAACCCCTTTGGTAAAATTTTCTTTCATGCAATTCACTTGCTTTCTAGCTTAGATTTACTTTAATGCAATTTCCTACTTTCCTAGATTAGCTTTTATTGCTTTCCCAATGTAGGCTCTCATGTGAACCTTGTACCCAATAATATACTCTAGAAACCTAATGGTTGCAGTGGCTGATTACCCATGCAATCCGATAGGATAAATAAATTACCATAAGGAAATTCATTGAATATTAGATTCTATTTCAAGCTCATCACCCCATTTTGTTCAAATAAAAGTGAAGCCCCATTCTGCTCTGGTAAAAACAAAACCATAGCATAGTTTTACCTTCATATCTTAGATTAGATTAGAGCCCTATTTTTATCAAGGAAAAGTAGAGCCATAGATTAGATTTCCTTTCACATTCATTACATTATAGTCCCATTATGTTTGGACAAAAACAGAGCCATAGATTAGACTTTCCTTGCATATTTATAACTTAGGGTAGATAAGATCCCATTCTGCTTGGGTGAAGTCAAAGTCGTAGACTAGCATTTACTTTCCTATTCATAGCATAGATTTACTTTCATGCTTAGATTAGATTTACTTTCATGTCCTTTCCTGCTTTCATAAATTAGATTTACTTTCATGTCATTTATTGCTTTCATAGCTTAGAGTTACTTTCATGTTTGTAGCTTAGATTTCCTTTCCTATTCCTAGATTAGTTTTACTTTTGTATCATTTTATCAGCCCCATAAAACACATTTACTAACCTTTTGAGTGAACCTTATACCCAGTAATCTACTCTAGTCACCTAGCAATTGCAGTGACTAGTTATCCATGCAATCTGATAGGATGAGTAGATTACCATAAGGACACTCATCATTACATTAGTTCAAAGGCTCCAAAGGCACCAAAACCCTTTGGTCACATTCAAATTTTAGTTCAAATGCTCCAAAGGCATAAAAAACTTTTGGTCAAATTTCTTTCTTGGTAATTTATTAGCTTTCATAGATTATACTTCTTTGTTTGCCTGTTTGACCCCCAAATGAACCTCATACCTAGTGATATACTCTAGTCACCTAGCGATTGCAGTGACTGGTTATCCATGCAATCCGGTAAGACGGGTATATTACCATAAAAACACTTGTTTCAAACACAAAATAAAAACAATCACCTACACACACATCACAACAAACAATCATGAGCAAACACACATAGACAACATTCTCAACAACACAATCAAAAGCATGCATGCAACAACAAAAGCAACTATGAGAAATCAAGTACACAATTGGGTTCATATTAATCCAAAATAAAAATGTGAAAGGGTAACTTATGTTACTGATCAATCCTACACTCCATCCATCCTCCATCACATAAAAAAAATACAACACAAAAACCAAAATAATCACTAGCCATACTTCATCCATACAACCTATGCCTGATCTCGTTGAGGTCAATCATCTTGTCCCTATTATCCATTTTATCCTTCGTCGACTCATTGCTCGAGGGGGCAGATAATACCAACAAAATCACTCAAACAAGTTCAATAATCAAACACCCATGTTGGACTTGATGTTTGTCCAAGAACCTTATTCGAGAATATCATTCGCATAATATCATTTCAATTTTTGCATAGTAACTCCAGGTCACATTAGCACAATTTCTAGCACATAGACTCTAGGTCTCAATAGTTTAGTTATTAGTTAGCATATTTTTGTGCTCATCAATTTGTCAATGACAAGGTTCAAAAATATTATCCGCTTCCATCATCGAGGAATCCCATATTGTTCCTGATCTAGGAGAATCAAATATCAACCCATTAAGCACAAAAGTTACATCCATAATTCATTCATCCATCAACTGTAGGTGTCATCTATTTTTGCATCGCATTGTATTTTCACACAACACAATACAAAAATGGGTATCTATAGATATCAAAATCAAGCATATTAAATTATAATTAATTAATCACAATTAATTAGTATATTTAATATTAATTAAACTAATTAATACTAAATTAAATATTCAGTTACCTAAGTATTAATTAATTAATTAATTAAATAAATAATTGGTTAATTTATTGCCTAGGATACACAACCACTCAGTCCTTATGGGAACATTCACCCTTCCATCCCCCTTGGTCACATCATCCGTAGTTCACTCTAGTTCCACATCCCATCCCTCATTCCGGTCATGCAGGAGAAAAGGATCACCCTTTACCGCAAATAAACTTCAGTTTACTACATATGATATAACTTGCAATTTTACCTCCATCTGCACACTGGATATTTTCCATATGCACACAATCACAACATGCACTCATAGTTCAACATGCATATTTAAATTAAATAAACATATTTAATTTAAATGCATAAAAAAATCAAACATGCATACAAATAAACATGCATAATTAATTTAAAATGCATATTTAAATCCACATGCACTTTTAGTTTAGCATACACATGCAATTAACATGCATATCCAATATGTGCACATTTCAAAATTACACGCACATCTAATGATATTTCCAAGGTAAGATTATCCTCATCTATGAGCATGCATCCTTTGGGATAATATCAATGTAGAAGAGAAGCACAAGTTAATACCACTTAACTAGTTGAGCCACCATCTCATCCATTCCCTCTAGAAATTCTATAAATACACCCCTCCTCCTTTGTGGAGCATGAGGGTGGAATATGTAAATGCATGCTAACAAAACTCCTAGCTAAATTTACATTAACTAGAGTTATCACACACCACCATCCTCATCTTGTGCCAGACATAGATCGTAATATTTTGCAAGCCTAAATTTGACTTTTTACAACAACAAGACTTCATAGCTTATGGTTGTCCAACCCCAGATGATTTTATTCATAGTCGTCCAGATGCAGATGGTTAGAATATATCCTGCACAAAAAATTCTAGAGGTAGCATGGTGCATAACCATAACAACAATAATACAGGAAGATAAGGTCAAGTAATTTTGCTTTCCTTGTGCATCTCAACACTCATCATTGCTTTTGGTTTATTTGTTTAAATCTAGGCCTCACTTTGGGAGGCCCAACATATATTATTAACTCTTTGCAGATTTTATTTATGTGTAGGTATACAAATCTAGAGCACACATATTTAGACACCAATCCTAAGCACACAGAGCCACCATAGATCTAGACATAGATCCTATAGAACCAGATCCACCAGATCTAGCCTATAGTAGCAGTAGTGGACTCTAGCTCTCGATCGTTCAAACTCAGACGATCGTAGATCATATTCATACTACCCTCAAATGATCATCATACAAAGTCATAAACCACCCTAATATACTAAATTTAGATATCATATGATAGTAGATCTAGTAGATCTAACATAGATCCAGATCTAGTAGATACAACAGACCCAGTTTCAACAACGTGATGGTCATGATAAACCTACCCCTAATTTGTTGTAATGAAAAAAGGACATGGCCACCATTGTTATTTCTAAAAGGGATCCATTATATCTTTGTACAACCCCTTATGGGTTTTATTTGTAATCAAAACAAACAAGGATAAAAGAGCAAATATATATACTTTGTTGCTTTCATTTACATTATTTTTTAAAGTGCATCTTTTTATCATCTACACCATCATAATCTCTTCTAAACAACACGCCATTAATTGGATTGTAATTAATTGTCTCCTACCTAAATCACTTATTTTGAATCATTGTAAGGCCTCTTATTATTGCAATAGTCTAGATGTAACTAATCATTTCTTACATCAGTGTAGACTAGTCTTGTTCCTCATGATATTCAACTTATTATTCTACTCCTATAGAAATTTGAAATGGTTTTTTTTTTTTTTGGAGTAATACTTCTTATACACATCCACCATGGGGATTGAACCCGGGTCACATCACCGATAATGCAAGTGGCATCCTTGCCGGTAGACCACACTCACGGTTTTGCATGACCATTTGCTATAATTTGGAATATTGCTTTACCTTAGACTAGATTTATTGACTTGATATATATGTCAAGCATTTTTTATCTTTGATATCTAACCAAACTATTTCTCTCCTAGTTCACCTTGAATAATAAGTAATAGATAATTGGGTGCACTAAAAACACCATCCTTTTTCTTTGGGGTAATTAACGACTAACTTTTCTTTGATTCTTCATCATTGCATAGATCCTTTTTCTATAGATTTGTGCTTCTCCTCATACATATGGATAACTTGACTCATGCAAGCTATTGGATTATATTCATTTTACTTATTATTTTTTTGAATTAGCACTACTACAATGCTTTTGTCTATTCTAGATATGCATAAGATGAAATATTTATTGTAGTTTAAATTCACTAATATTGGAGCATAAGAAATGACTTTCTTGATATTCTAAATAACTTGGTATCTTTTTAAATCCATGTAAAAGATATCTCCTTCTTTAGAATTTTAGTGATGTGTATAATGATCTACATGAAATTGGTTGTAAACTTCCCAATAAGTTTTATTTCACCAAGGAATGATTGAATTTCCTTCTTTGAGGTAGGCAATAATATGTCTAAAATATGATTGGTTATGTCTAATAAATTATTATGCCATTCATTGAGACTATATGTCTCAAAAAAATTCCTTCTTGTACATAAAATGTCAATTTCTATGGTGCTTCTCTTTTAGAACAATTCATAATAAATCTAAAGCAACGAAAATTCTGGTTTTTTTAATTATAAGATAAATACAAATAACTCTAATTAAGTATTTGTAACAAGGTAATATTGAGTATATCAATTAGATAAGGTGGAATTTTTTGGCTTTTTCATACCACTATTCTAATTACATCAATTGCTTACTATAAATTTATGCTAATATTGGTTGACTTAAAAATTCAAAAGTATTTTATTTAATTTGTGAGAAATCCTACTCCTCATTTACCAAGTATATTATGTTTATCATGGAATGAGTTGCTTGAATCTTAGATCAACTATTCACAAGTTCACTAGATTCCTAATAAAATTTCCTTTAGTTGACATAGTATCAAAATTATCTAATTATAACATTATCATTGGCATTTCTTCTATCAACAACTTATCACATTATTAATTCCATATTTATAAATATTTTAGAGATTCCCCATTGAACATCCATAGGGATTAGCATTTCATTATAACTTTAAAATTAGCTAAGAACTAATTTTAAATATATAATTTATAATACTATAATTTTAAATGTGGGCTAGTAAATAAATAATTAATTATTTAATCATCTAAGTCATTGATCAATAATTATTAAGTAATATAAATATTAAATTTACAATCATATAACTCATAAATTTTTTCCAAATAAAGATACTATAGTGGTAAGTTTAGTAAGTTCTTGGTTTTTCATCTAGAAACCCAAATTCAAATCCTTGTACAAAGGGACCAAGACCCCTCATAAAAACACATAATTTTAGGAGACCTAAGTTCAAACCCTGGTAAGGGGTCTGAGACCCCTCATAAAAACCTATGCTTTACCCTAACATTTTTTGTGGCTTTGGGCTCTCTCTATGGAGATCGAGGTTCAACAATGGCATACTTAGAAGGGGTTGGTTGGTAGCACTTAGTATTTGTTCTATGATTGCCCTAGCTAGAGGTTTAGGTACGTTGACTTTGTCTTACCGAACAAGCTAGGGTTTCTAGTGGAGGACTCCAAATGGTTGCCCTATATAGAGGGTCAGGGTCCTATTTACTTTATCTTAATAATGGTATCTATCTTGCCTTATATTAGGAAAAGGTGTTACCGATTCCCCTATGTAACAAAAAAAACTAAAAACTAAAAATATCATAAATTCCATGATCATTTCCTTGTAAATTTTAATATCTTTAATTGACATTTGAAATTATGCTATTTCACTTAAATTCGCTGGCTTTGTGAGCTTTTAAGGATGTATATTAAGGGAAATGCAACCACAAGATGCGAAATATGTAAGCCATCATAACTATATGATAATGACACTATAATATGCAAGAAAATAATGAGATAAAATTTTGCAATAATTCATTAATATACCATTAATGAAATATTTCAATTATAGTACAATGCATTATAATGGAGGACTTGAACACTTCAAAATTTTCAATGAAGAACTACATTGTACCTACTCACTACTCACTATAGTAACATTGTCTCTCACTCTCACTCTATCTATCACCTCTCACACTATCACTCTTCTTAAAGGCCTATATATAGGAAGATATGTGCCTTGGCCTTTACTCTACCCATGAATCATGTACATGTGGACTACATGCACATTTACATCATTACACATTCTAACACTTGTGAATTTCTAACTTGCATGAAGTAGCCACTTAAAATTTACTCTAAAGTAAACTCCTAATCTAGTTATGTACCTAATGTGGTACATTAGCATGTACCCAAAATGTAATATACTCTAACATCCCCATGTATTACATTATTTGGGTATTGAAGACTTTAGTCTTCAATATAATCTTCATCTTGTTCTGGAATTTGTACCCTCCTTATCTGATATATTTATTTTGATCCCTGTCTGTATCCTTTTCAAGCAATCCCCCTATATTACATTATTTGGGTATTTAAGACTTTAGTCTTCAATATGGATCTTCATATTGTTCTAGAATTTGTACTCTTCTTCTCTGATATCTTTATTTTACTCCCTGTTTGTATCTTGTTCAAGCAAGTAGTTAGTGTCTTCATAAAATATTCTCTGTTGAGAGAAATTTAACTTCATGTTCCTTTGTAGGTTCTTCTAGTCCTTGAATTTCTTGGATTTTGTGAGCTAATTACCCTTTTTTGATTCCCTTCTCGATATTACAATTGAGGATAATTAATTGATTCTGAGAAGGATATGAACACTAAAATTATTCTTGATGTAGACTATACTAATTCTGATATTGTATTGATTGGAATTGTAGACACAGAAAATTGACCCACTTTACTGGGAAATATTCCCCGAGATCTCTGGGATACCCCTTAGACTTGCCTAGGGCAAGGACAAGGCTTCGCCCCCCTATTTTACCTTTTTTCTCCCTCTATGCAAAATCGTGCTCGCCCTTGACGGGACACAATTTTGCATAGGTAAAATCACGGTCAACCTTGACGGGACGTGATTTCACATTTTTAGGATTTTTTCTAAGAAAATCCCAATTCTTTGAGTTTGGTGTATTTACATCATCTCCCCTTGGTTTTATTACTCGTATCACCTTCAAATATTCTATATAAGGAGGATTTGAATTCACTCTTCACACACTCTCATGCCCAACAAAATTTGATAATTAATGCTAGTGATGATTATTCTCGCAAAGTGTTTCAGTGTTTGCTTATTTATTTACATCCTTCTTATTATTGTTTCGTAAGCAAGTTATCTTTGGAGTGTGAAGTTTGATTGGTTTACTATTGCATTGAATTTCTGACTACTATTGCTTGCTTTGGTGGATTTATGTTGAAGACCTAAGGAGAGATTAACTATTTGGGAGGTCTCAACCCTTCTGTTTACTTCCTTGATTTCTACCAGGTGAATTCATTCTGTTACATGCATGTTTTAGTTTGCTACATCTTACAGTTATTAATTCACATCGATCTGGGACGTTTCATCTCACTTCTGTGAAATCACACCCGGGCCTCGATGGGGCGTGATTTTGTCGATGCAATATCGTGGTTGCTTGTTATGGGGTGTGATTTCACTCGAGCTATACCTAGGGGTAAATTGTTGTTCCATATTTCATACTTGCATTTTAGGTTGCATCTAGGGCATAGTGTTGTATTATATTCTATATTTTCATCATTTTATTCTATTGTATCTTGATATGCTTGATTTCTTCCAAAGGTCAATTTTTTATTCTATTTATCAATGGTCAGCTAAAAGGACCTAGGAGGCTTGACTGTTGCACCTCTAAGTACTATTGTACATTGACCTAAGCAGCCCCCCTAATGCTAATGATATTGTTTTTCAAGTTATCTTGTAGGAACCGAAATTGTTAATATCATTAGATAGGGGATAAAAATGAAGGATAAATCACTAGATGAGATAAGTGTTCCAGTTAGTCTCTAGGTTGTTTGTTGAGTGCCTTATATTTTTGTTATAAACCCTAGATTTTATTTAATAGAAATATATTTAATTAATTTTTAGGTATTTGAAGGATAAACAACATATAGTGTGCACTTAGGGTTAATTCTATTTGTGCATATTCTCTTGAGCCCTTGCTTAAAGGTTTTCTATATTGAAACCCTAGGATTAGAAAAGAATTCAAAGAAAGAATCATACTAGGGTTAGCTCTTGTATTCCTACATTCTATATTTCTGTACTGTCCTTTATATTTTATATCATAGATCTAGAAATGTCAAATTTAGGTGATTGCCTTGAATCAAATACATCAAATATTCTTGAAAATTAGAGGAATTGGAGCGAGTATTTAAACCATTCCTGGTGAAACCTTCCCCCCTAGCATCGAGTGTAGAGAACAACGTAGCACCCACGGTTCAACTCAAGTATTTCTCTCTATTTACGGATCCAGCCTTGATAATCATATGCGATAGGGTGGTTTTCCCCCTCTACATCTTTGGTGAACCCGACGTGAACACCTCCTTTATTTTTAAATATCTTAAGTAATATCACTAATTATTTTTGTGTAGCTATAAAAATGTTAATAACATCTTTAAATATATTTTTTTGTGTGTTTGTTGTTAGTATTTCTCTTCTTTCCTTTCAATGGATCCTCTTCTTAGAAGTCAACGAAAGTGCCTTGAATATAATTATGTTCCTCCAAAATATGATTATATTGATAGAGAGGATCCTAACATAGATCCAAAAGAAAAATATAACATGGAAACTGAAATGATTTTTTATCCTTATGAAGGACCTAATGGTGGGTTTGTATTTTCATCATTTGAACACATTTGGGGTTTTATGAAAGCTAATAGGGATAAAATACTAGAAGGTATGGAATGGGAGGCTCATCTCGAAAGAGGTGAGACTCCCCCACTCCCCCCTCTAGTAAGCTCTCCTATGCTTGATAAAAATAACCCCTTGCCTAAATCAATGCATATTAACAACTTAAACCAGGTACTTGATACTACTACAACAACCACAAACATTGGAAGGAATCTACAAGTCCCTCTAATTAGTAGTGTCACTCAAAATTATTTTCAATTTCCTCATCAATATTCTAATATCAACACTTTTGCTTCTATCCCACCAAATTTTGGTTGTTCATTTTCACAAGGTGCCACATATAACAATAATATCCATGCATCCAACTTGATCCAAGCATTGGTTCCTTAACATACATATATTACTCCTTTAGGGAGTTTAGGGATGATCCATAATAGTTTTTCAAAAGTGAAAAATTTGAAAAATATGGTAAAATAGTTGGTTTCAAAAGTTGAGATGATTCAACCCTCAAGTTTTACTTACAATTATAAGAAAATGTGTAATTAGCCATTGGATCCTTTTATTTCTGCTATGCCTTATCCTAAGTATTTTCCTATGCCGGTTCTACCTATTTATAAGGGGTCAGAATATCCAATAGAACATTTAAGAAGATTTAGAACAGCTTGTCATGATCTCATTTGTGATGGCATGTTGTTACTCAAAATATTTCCTAAAAGTCTTGGTGGCATGGCATTAGAATGGTACTATCAGTTGCCTAATTATTCATTGAAGAATTTTGAGGAAATAGTAGAATTATTTGTTCAACATTTTGGTGCCTATATTGAAAAGGAAGTGACAATGAAAGATGTTTACAATTTAAATCAAAGTAAAGAAGAAATTTTTTTAGATTTCTTAGCTTGTTGGAGAAGTTTAGTTGGATGCTTGAGGTATACTTTACCTCCAAAATACATGCTTGAGATATTTATTGGTAATTTACAAGAACAATTATCTTATGCATTAGAGATTACTATTATTACATATTTTGATCAAGCAATTGATTTAGCAAGAAACGTTTAATAGGCCCTTATCAGAAGAGGCCAAATCAAAGTCAAGGAAGAAAAACCTATTAAGTCTCAACATAATAATAAACACACAGGAGATGATAGTGGAATGAATAGCAGGCTTGTTAATAATGTTACTAATAGCATATAAAATATAGTACTTCAAAAACCTCCACAAAGGAATTTTACAAGGCTTAGTATGTCTATGGAAGTAGTTTTGAAACAAATTTTAGAAGCCAATGCAATTGATTTACCTCCTATAAAGCAAATAGATACTATAGATCATTGGTACAAGGCAGGTCAACATTATACATATCATAGAGTGGAAGGGCATTGGAAAAATTCTTGTAAAAAGTTAAAACATGTGATTCAGGATTTGATTCATGTAGATGTATTGATTTAGCAAATTCTCAAACAATAAATAATCAAGTTTCTATTCAACAAACTGTAACTACAAATCAAGATATAGGAATATTTAAAAGTCCATTGCCAAAACATAATAAAAAAGCAACAAATTAGGTAGCTCATAAGAATGATCCTCCTCCCTATGGTAACATGGTTGGGATAACTACAAGAAGACAAGATCAAACTCAACATCCTTAGCAAGGATAGAATTTTGTATTATAGCCCAATTCGGTTTTGAAGAATAATAAAAAAAGGTTTCAAATATAGGGACTCCACCTATTGTATTGAGACCACAACCTAAGGTTTCATTTGATCTTTAGAAGTAGTTGGCTAATACTCCAACAAATATTTTAGTTTTAGAGCTCTTACAAACTTCTCCCAACCATAGAGATGCTTTGATGGAATTTCTAAAGCAATAATAGATTCCCTTAGATATTTCTCCTAATGCTATAGTTGATATTGGGATACATCACATCTCATTCTCAGATGATGATAAAACTTCTTCAAACTTAAAAGAAATAATTTTCACTTTACATAACTACACTTATTGGGGATACCTTTATTATGTAAATTTTGATTGATAATGGTTCTTTCCTCAATTTGTGTACATATCAATTCCTTCAAAATTTGGATTAAAAGAGGAAGTTTTAACAAAGACTGATATCATTATTTAAGCTTTCAACAATGAGTCCTAAGAGGCCAGTGGTGTCATATCTCTTCCCCTTAAGGTTGGGCCTAAAATAATATATACTTTGTTTTATGTGGTACATTGTCCTGCATCATTTAATATTCTTCTTGGATGACCTTGGATTCATGCAATGAAGATCGTCCCTTCTACTCTTCATAAATACCTCAAGTTTGAATTTAAAAACCAAGTTATCACCATTCCGGATGACCCTTAACCATTTAAGTTTTTTTTCAAATGTAGAGCGAGCTTGATCTAAGTTTAACCTGTGTCCTATTTATTCAATGGGTTCTCAACGTTTCTCATCTTAGATATCAAAACAATTTCAAAATTTAAAAATGAGTGAGGAACACATCTCAAATTTCTCATCTCAGGATCATGATAATTATTTTCTTCAAGAACCTCTTCTAGATCTAGCAAAGCTACCACTATCACAAAGAACCATTTGTTTATCCCATAATAAAGGTGATGTTGTATACATTTACACATGTACCTTTATCTTTGTAGGAACTACCTTCAAAGAAAATATACGTGGTAGTAACCCCTCTCCCATTGAGCATTATTTTACTCATTGTTATCTTTCTAATGATTACCCACTTCCTAAACAAATCCTATCTAGTATAGGATATGTAGGTAAAGGTTTGGGGCCACAACAGAAGGGCATTCAAGAGCCTTTGGATGTCAAGATCTGGATTGGAATATGTGGCATAGGTTTTATACCTAGTAAAGACCAACTTTTACCATTTTATAATGATGATCATCTTGTGACTTATGCTGAATATATAGATTATAAAAAGTTATGAGTGGATGATGAGGATGATGGTCCCCCTTATTCTTCTGAGATCTTGTTTTGTAATATGATTGGTTCTATATGATCTAAAAATAAGCCTTTTGTTTTAAAAGAAGATTCTGCTTTTCTGTATTATAATAATATTTATGTTAAAAAGAATGGTCTTGTTCAAAAATACAATGATTATTGTGCCATGGCTATTAGATAAAGAGCTACGAAGGAACTTCTCTGTGATTTTCATCATAGATATGACTTGCTTTCTAAAATTTCTTTGGTAAAACAGTCCATGGTACACATGTTTTTTATGTTAAGAAAGATGACACTTAGAATTTGTGTCGACTATCATCCTATTTGCTTAAACTAAAATATAATAAAGAAAAAGAAAAAAACTACATCAAATCACTTAATTATCATTTAGTTGTGCATTTGCATTTCTGTTGCATCCATTTGATTGTTCATACTACATTGTTGCTTGTCATATTTTGCACTGATTTCCTGATATACACAACTTGCATTCTTGAATGTCATATTTTGTATGATTTATTGTTCATGACTACTTGATCATATAGATTTTTTGGGATCTTGTGACAATGGCATGTGATGATACCTAGTTAGGTTGTAGCTCACATGCATTGCACTTTCACTAGGATTTTGATGCCTAGTAAGATCCCCACCTAGGGATTCTTCTTTAGTCTTATTTATTGCTTCTATTTTATCGCTCAAGTTCTATTTTCCCTTGGTCTTATAAAGTATCGATTTATCATATTTATTGGGTCAAGGATGATAGTTTGTTAATATTTTCTTATCACCTCTCTTTTTCTTCCGAATTTTCTTCTTTATTTTTTTCTTGCTTTGACAAAGGAAATATGCATATTCATTTCTTCCTTTTTTTTTCAAAGTTATATTCTTTTTCATATCTCATTAAATATCGTGTTTCATATCTCAAAATTCTATCAGGGGTAGCACTTGCCTAATATATATTTTATCCTTATATTTCACCCCATATGGGATAATTATACATCCTAGCAGGTAACTTATCAGATATGATCTCCTATTGGGTTATACTCTCTTTTCACTCAGCGGGATCAACACCCCATTATAGGATATGATACTTGGTTGTTCTTATCTTATAGGATAATAGCAACCACCCATAGCGGGTCAAACTCCAACACTTCCTTCTCTATGGTGAGTACTACGCCCATAGTGGGTTTAATGCCCCATTTTTGGTATGATTTATAGTATTTAATAAAATTGGTCCATTATGACCTACGTTGATTTAAATACTATGTTTCATCTATCCTTATTTGTTTTATATGGTTGACCTTTGGATCTTCTTCTTCTTCTTCTTCTTCTTCATCTTCGTCTTCTTCTTCTTCTCCTCCTTCGTCTTCTTCTTCTTCTTCTTTTTCTTCTTCTTCTTCTTTGTCTTCTTCCTTCTTCTTCTTCTTCTTCTTTTTTTCTTCTTCTTCTTTTCTTCATTTTTTTTTCTTTCTTGTTTCCTATGTTTCTTTCTTCCTTCCTTCCTTCCATTTCATCCATGCATTTCATATGGTTTTTGCATTAAAACACATAAAATATAAAACATAAAGAACACTTAATTAAATCACATGCGCACACATTCACACAAAACATAAAAATAAGTAGCTATGTATTACTCGATGAAAGAGAAAGATACATTAGTGTCTGGTTGATGTACCACTATCCAATATTAGTACACTCAACCAATCCCCAAGGATGCATACCACAATCAAAACTGGTATGTCATCTTGATCCCTAGCCCTAGCTTTGAGAGCCCGTCTCCTCTTCTCTAATTGAAGGAGGAGGTAGTCCAGGAAAATGCATACCCATGATTGATATTGTGATCTACTAGCTGACTGGAAGGATGGAGGAAGAATCTCCCTATACCCCACTGGTACCACATGGTAGTACATGATCTCATAAAATGTAGCCCATTAAATGGCAACCTCCAGCCTCTCCCCTACCCTCTGTAGCTCCACCTATAGAAGGAAAATCCCATCACTAGCCTGGCTCCTTCGATGATAGCCATCCCTCTACTCAAACCCTCTAGAACTCTATGTCTAGATGGCTCACCTCCCCTTGAAGATGATTAAATTTTTCTTGAACTGTATCCCTCTTTGTCTTTGTAGTACTCAATAAGCTCCATAATCCCTTCCTCTTGGACCTATCCTCCTGGAGTAGGTCCACTTATCTCTACAGAGTCACCACCTATTATCATAGCACCTCTGCCTCCTACCTCGGATCCCCTTATTTTGAGGATTGGCCTCAATCAATTACTGCTGATATGGAGGTCTCTCTTGATCCTCTACCTGGTAGTACCCCAACCTCTGTAAGGGTAACTCTAGATGCCCCTACCTCCCTAGTCCCTACAACATTGGTGTCCTCCATTACCAACTCAATATGGATCCAAGCCTATCTCTATTTTGGATTGCATGACCCTAATGAGCCCTCTCTATGGCTCTATAAGCTACCTATCTAAAATATTACTGCATGCTTGGGTCAATCACCTGATACCTCTATATCAAAACTGGTAGGGAGACCGTCTAGGACATGACTCATCTGTACCACCGCCTATAATAAAAGGCCACTCCTACATTATCCACCCTAAGATCCATGTAGGAGGATTGTCCAAGTCCTCCTCTACCCACCTAGCCAATTCAGCCTCACCTCCAACCCCTACTGGGTCTCAGTAGCCTTTTTGGTACTAGTAATCCTCCAAATCTGGGATTCCCTGTAAGATCATAAAATACCTTAAGAGTCGATCAAATTGGAATATCTTTGGATCCCCTCTCTCTATGGTCAGCCATCTAGTCCTCCTAGCCCTCGCTAGCTCTATCCTATACTTATCCCATATTGGGTGTAGATGTCAGGATCACCATATAATATTGGCCTCCCTTAGCTCATCTATTACTCACATCGTTAGTGGCATGTTCCCAGTGTAGGTCCTTGCAATTAAATCTAGGGATTTAGATTATATATATGTTGTTGGCTTCTTTGAGTTGGATAATGGTCTTGGCAGTGCATTTGATATTTGCATCACTATGTACTCCTAGCTCCATACCTGGAGTAAAGTTGTACAAACTATCCTTGTATATCACTTATACACGATGTTGTACAATATCCTATATAAGCGGGATAGCACACATGGACCCATGCGAATCAAACTTCCTAGTGTTGCATGTCTACTACTACACCTACTATAGTCCATGTGAGATGTCACCTACTAGTGTGGCATATAAACAATCCTACCACCATACCATAGAGCATGATCATCAATGGGTCTACCCCATATTGCCCCATAAGGTCATCTATGACTATGGTTCTCTATTGCACCTGGTGGGTCTAGTCTCCTAAAAATAATTGTAATATTTTGGGCTACCCTCGTGCTCTATAAATGGCCATACCTATAATAGGGATGGGCAAGATATGCCACACATCCTCCAGTGTGATAGTTACATTGGCCTTGATGGGGCACAATTTTTTTTTAGGGTTTTATCTAAGGAAACTCTAATTCTTTGGGTTTGGCATATTTACATTGGATCTCATTGGTTTTCCAACCCATATCACCTTCAAATCCGCTATATAAGGAGGGTTTGAATTCACACACTCTAATGCACAACAACATTTGACAATTAATGCTAGTGATGATTATTCTCGCAAAGTGTTTTAATTTTCACTTATTTGTTTGCATCCTTCTTCTTTCATAAGCAAGTTATATTTGGAGTGTGAAGTTTGATTGGTTTACTACTGCATTGGATTGTTAACTATTATTACTCACTTTGATGGATTTGTGTTGAAGCCCTAAGGAGATATTAACTATTCGGGAGGTCTCAACCCTTCTGTTTGCTTCCTTGCTTTCTGCTAGGTGAATTATTTCTGTTACATGCATGTTTTAGTTCACTGCATCTCACATTTATTATTTCATATCGATATAGGATGTTTCATCTCAATTTTACAAAATTGTGCTTGGGTCCCAATAGGGCATGATTTCATCGGTGCGATATTGCAATCTCCTGTTACGGGGCACAATTTCACCTGAGTTGTACTTGGGGAAAAATTGTTATTCCATATTTCATACTTGTATTTTAGGCTACATCTAAGGCATATTGTTGTGTTTTATTCTGTGTTTTCATCATTTTATTTTGTTGTATCTTGATATGTTTGATTTCTTCCAAAGGTCAATTTATGCTTCTATTTATCAAAGGTCAACTAAGAGGACCTATGGGGATTGACTACTATGCCTCCAAGCACTACTATACAGTGGCCTATGTAGGCCCCCTAATGCTAATCATATTTTTCAAGTGTTTTTTAAGTTATATTGCAAGAACAAGAATTGTTGATATCATTAGATAAGGGATAAAAAGCAAGGATAAATTACCGGATGAGATAAGTGTTCTAGTTAGTCTCTAGGTTGTTTTTTGAGTGCCTTATATTTATGTAATAAACCCTAGATCCAATTTCATAGAAATATATTTAATTAATTTCTAGGTATTTGAAGGATAAACAACATATAGTGTGCACTTAGGGTTAATTTTGTTTGTGCATATTCTCTTGAGCCCTTGATTAAAGGTTATCTATCTTAAAACCCTAGGATGAGAAAAGCATTCAAAGAAAGAATCATGCTAGGGTTAGCTATTGTATTCCTACTTCTATATTTCTGCATTGTCTATTATCTTTTATAGCATATATCTACAAAGGTCAAATTTAGGTGATTGTCTTGAATCGAATACATCAAACATTCTTGAAAACCAGAGGACTTAGAGCGAGTCCTTAAACTATTCTTGATGAACATTTTTCCCCTAGTATCGAATGTAGATAATTATGTAGCCCCCACGATTCACCTCAAGGCTTTCTCTTTATTTGCAAATATAACCTTGAAAATCGTATGTGGTAGGGTGGTTTTCCCCCTCTATAGGATTGGCCTGTTTGGTTGGATTCCATATTTTGTCTGATTTCCTTGATACTAATTTCTAGGATTGAATTTGTAGTAGTTGGTACTATGTCCTTTCTTCTTGTAGACTTGACAATATCTATTATTCCATGGTCTTTGTCCTTTTGAGGATGAGGTAACATTTCCTTGTGGATTATCTTTTGAAACTAATGCATTGTTAGTCATTTCATTTAACTGTATGTTCCACCTCATATTATTGAAGAATATTAACTAACTCATCAAAAGATGTATCTTTATTTAGAATTAATAAAAATGTAACTAAGTGTTTGTAGTTATTTGGAAGTGCTCTCAAGGTTACTTGAACAAGGAACTTATCTTCAATTTTTTCTCCTAAGGTTAATAATTTTCCTTTTATATCTACTACTTTCCTTAGGAATAGTTATATACTTTCACCACTATTCACTTTCAGAGAATGTAATTGAGTTTGAAGATTTAATATAGTGGCTTTATTCTTCCCTTCAAATATTTTGGCTAAGGTTTTCCATGCTTTTGTAGATGTTCCTATTGAACTAATGTAGGGTTGTATTTCATCTGTAATGGCAAAAGTTATTATCATTAATGATTTTGCTTCATTTTATTAAAACTTTTGAATCTCACTATCATATGAAGTAGGTTTTTCTTTTATTCCTTTGATAATTTCCCAAAGTTTTTCAACTATTAGAATTGCTCTTACTTTGTTTTTACATGAAGAGAAATTTAATCCTCTAAGTAGTTAGGATTCAGTGAGAATGAATTTGTTCATTGTCATGATGATATTTGTAGACTACCTTATACCTCCTTAGTTTTAACCTTGCTAAGAACTTTTCAATTTTACAAGTTTTGTAAAATACCTTCTATCTAGTAAGTGTTTGAATGCACTATGAAACTTGATAGTATGCTTAGATTTATTAGTTTAAGTTGAATTTATTTTAACTCACTAATGTTCAGCTTCATTTTATTTTTTTATTTTGAAGAACACAAGCTTATACTGAGAGGGGGGGTGAACAAGTATAAGACCACTTTTTACTTTTCTTTCCCAATCAATATTATGCAATATATTAATGGCAATATCAATAGTAGTAATCAAAGCAATGCACAAATCACCACACACAATAGAGACACCAATTTAACGTGGTTCACCCAATGTGGGCTACTCCACGGAGAAAATATTTCACTAAAATTTTCTCAACAAATCTCTTGGGAAACCTTTCCCTATTACAATGTTTATGGACCTCTATCCAAAGGAGACACCAATCCCCTAATCAAGTTCATGGATCTCTATCCATAGGAGAACTCCTCCTCTACTCTGGCTGGTGATCTTCTAGAAGAACTACTACCTCCACTACACTGGCTTATGGATCTCTATCCACTGAAGACTCCTATCCTCACTCAGAAGACCTATCCTCACTACCCTAGCTAATGGACCTCTATCCACTAGAGACTGTCATCCTCTATACTCTATCACCTCCAAAGCTTGCTCTCAGCTCTGTCTCAAATCTGCACTAAACACGGTCCTTCGGTCTAGCACAAATCTGCTCAATCTCTATCCTCAAATCTGTACTAAACACAGTCCTTCGGTCTAGCACAAATCTGCTCAATATCTATCCTCAAATCTATACTAAACATAGTCCTTTAGTCTAGCACAAATTTGCTCAATATCTATCCTCAAATATATACTAAAAACAGTCCTTCAATCTAGCACAAACTCTCTCATCAAAATATGCACAAAATCTATCCTCAAATCTATCCTCAAGCCTTAACACAAAGCTTGAATCAATCACAAATCAACTCTACTAGATCTACCCCAAACCTTAACCCAAGGTTTGAACAAATCAATCAATCAACTCTGCTCTCAAGTCTTCTCAAAGACTTATCTCAAATCTGCATTGTAAGCTTCCACAAAATCTCACACTAATCTATCCACAAGTCCTCTCTAGAACTTGTCCAATATGCTCAACAAGTCTTCACCAAGACTTACCTCAAATCTGCTCAACAAGTCCTCACTAGAACTTGTCCAATCTACTCAACAAGTCTTCACCAAGACTTACCTCAAATCTTACTCAACTCAACTTAACACAAAATCCTCTTCAATCACTTAGACAAGCTTCACATAGAATCTTGTTTAATCTCACAGAAACATATAGAGAATTGTTAGAGACTCAATATGCTTCACACTCACAACAATGCTCAATCACTTTCAATCTCTTTCTCAAATCAAATTAGAATATAGAACAATTTGTTTCATAGAACTTGAACTATCACTTCAACACTTCCACTTGACTAGGCTCAATCAACTCCACTCAATCAATCACTCAATGAAACACTCCTTGCTTACAAACCCTAGTCCAAGCATATGAACACTCACTCAATTATTTCCAACAATGCTTATCAAACAATCTCACATAACAATGATACTCATGTTCTTGCACAAACCCTAGTTTCAAGATAGTTCTCAACTTCACATAACAATGATACTCATGATCTTGCACAAACCCTAATCATGCATATGAAGGTTCATTCAATGTTTCCAACAATGCTTATCAAACAAGGTTTTTATCATCAACTTTCACTCAAAAAAACCTTTAACAATCAAACTCAACAATGCTTATCAAACAACCCTTTTCTCTCCAACTTAGCATTCACAACATCCAACAATCACTCACAAGGAAGATGTGCCCATACCTTTTGTTTGATGAAGAATTATCCTTAAACACCTGTTTTAATCATAACCACTCTCTTTGCCAATCACAAGGGTTAGATGTCACAAATACACCTTATCACTCCCTCTAGATCTTAATGCACTTCTAAAAGAAAAAATAATCACCACTTCAAAATATCCCAAGGCATTGACAAGGCTTCATTAGATTTTTAATTAAATTATTCTATCCCCTTTTTATAATAAAAATGAAATTCCTTTTTCACCTTTTAACTCCACTCTCTAATTTATTTTCTAGGCATCAAAGAATTAAAATAAAATATTTTAATCCTTATATCTCCCTACTTCAAACCACTACTGTCACTACCCTCTTAATGATACGTATGCCTTAAAACACCCTTTTTATATCATAGACCTTGCAAAAATTAAATCAATTTTTCATACCTTAGGTTTGCCACAAAAATGTTTGCGCACCACACAACTGCCTCTGTCCAAACTCGAACCCGAAACCTCATTGCCAGCGTTGCGCCCTAGCGAATGCTAGGCTTGCCACCTGGGCTACGTGCCCAGTTGAAACAAAGGCCTCACGATGTCCCTTTTGTCCTTGTCTTTCATGCAAAACATGTCGAACGAAAAACCTTTCCTTTCTTCCTTGCAAAACGTGATCGTGCGACTTGAACCCATGACCTAGCCTCCACGAAAGTCTTATCACTGCCTTGCCTGCCATCTGCGCTACCCAACGCATTGTGTAGGATTTTTGCACCCTCTCTTACTTCAACGTCCACTTCTTTGTCCTATCCGAATTGCACGAAAACTCTTCCCTTGAAGTGCACGAAATATTATTTGTCTCCACTTAGGCTTCGAATGCATGATCGACTTTGGGGAAATAAATTTACCCCCTCTTTATATGCAATGTGATGAATATGAAGGCGTTGGCCCTCATTTCAATTTTGCCACCATTTTTCAAAAAGAACTTTGGCACCAAGAATAGTTTAAATTAAAATTTTAACCAAAAGGTTAAAATATTTTAATTTAAATTATTTAACCTTTGCCTCCTTTAATATTTTTAAAACTTGCTCACTTGCTCTTTTCAAGGAGAATATTTTGCACACATAAAACCTTATTTTTCTCATGGGCCCAATTAATATAATATTAAAAAAATGTTTATCTTTTTGACCCATGGCCTCCTTTGCTGAGATCTTCCTTCAAAATAATTTATTACTTCGAACTCATGGTTCTAATTACTTTGGAGAGAACCTTGCCTTGTATTTACTTTTGACATCAATGACAACAAACTTGCTCATATTTCCAACAATCTCCCCCTTTGTCATTGATGGCAACCCATTTTCCTTTTATCATTTCCTTTACCTCTTTCTATTTTGCTCCCCCTGAGAAACTGCTCCCCCTGACTGAATGCTTTCCTCCTAACTCAAATCTCTCCCCCTTACTCAAATCTCTCCCCCTTTGTCATCAATGGCAAAGGGTCACCTTTGGGGCTTGGGGCTAAGAATGAAACTCTTAGCTTAGCCCCTCCCCCACCTCCTCTTGAGGTGGTTAATTCTGGGGTGGGAGTATTTCTACTCCCAGCATGCACTGATCTTTACCTTTGTCCACTTTCCTTTTCATTTGATCCTTTTGATCCCTCTGACTATTCTTGTTCCTTCTTGTCTCTAGAATTTCTGCTCTACACCACTTTGTTGTATGTCCATAATTATTGCACTTATAACACTTAATGTTATTATTCCTTGGAGGTGAAAATGTCTTGGGATTTCTCCTGGTGAAGCCATATCTATTCCTATCATGAATCCTGCAATTCATTGCCTTGTGACCAAACTGATTACAAGAGTAGCAATACCCTTGAAAAAGTTGCCTATTTTTGAACTTCCCATATTCCTGTCTTTCATGTGTCCTGCACTGAGAAGCTTTGTGCCCAAACCTATGACATGAGAAGCATCATCCATTGAAACTACCTTGCCTTGACCTCATTGGTCTTTTAGTCTCTTTTACCCTATGCTGGTTCATATTCCATCTGTTCCTCTTTTGTGCATTGTTCCTTTCCTTGTTGAAATTTCTATTGTCCAACTCATCCTCAAAAGTCTCACTCTCTCTTACACTCTCTTCTTCTAAAGTTTCTTCTTCTTCAAAACTTGAGGTTGACTCCTCTCCTTGTTTCTTTTGTACCTATTCAAAACCAAGGCCTGTCTTGTTTGTAGACCATCTTTGTACCTTGATAATCTTGTCTATGGTTTTTGAGCTTTTCCCAAACTTGTGTAACCTATCCTTAGACTCTTTTACTTATTTCCTTAGTAGAGCCACCTCATGCTCTAACCTTTCACATTCTAAAACCTTTGCTTCTAACTTCTCTTTGAATCTCCTTGTCTTAGCTATTGAATTATTTAGATCCTCTATAAGCTTTCCTTTCTCTTCATCACATTCTTGAAACTGAAGCTTAAGTTTGGAGTTTTGCTTTCTTACCTCCTTTAATGCATTAAGGGCAGAAATAAGTTCACCTTCAAGATCAACTTCTCCTATTTCTGATTCTTCCTCTATTTCTTTGCCTTTGGAATCATCTTCATTTCCTTCTGATTTGTCTTCTATAGGATCACCTGCTTCTTCCTCTATTGCCATGAGTAGATTCTCTTCTGGTCCTTCAAGTGTATCTTCATATTCATCATCACTAAAATTGAAACCACTCTTTGTACAACTATCTTCAATATGACCAAAATTTCCACATCTAAAACACTTGAGAATTATTGGTGACCTTTTCTTAACCACTTCCTTTTCTTTTTCCAGAAATAGAACTTCATATTTATCATCATCTGAGGAAATTTCATCACTATTACTTGAATACTTACTTGCTTTGTCTGCATAGAAACTCTTCTTCTATCTTTGGAAGAACTTATTTCCTTGCTTGCCTTGTCCATCCCTACTTTTCTTTTGGTACCTGTATTTTTTTGTTTCCCTGTTCTTATGATCCTATTTTTCTTCATCATTGCTATTTCTAGCTTCTTG